>JAYRBT010000178.1:19841487-19853804 GCA_036023395.1 Myiotriccus ornatus | reverse complement strand
TTGCCCTCCCTGTTTATTCCACAGCTTCATAAATCTTGACTGCTACCTAGAGCTTAGTTTCAAAGTTTTATAACTTCCTTGGGTTTTGCCTGCATGTGTTAAACATGCTTACCACGCAGTTCCAACATGATCTGAGTTTTCCAAAAATGTCCAGATAATGAGAGTTATCCTCCACATCCTCTCTATTAAGCTTAAGTTTGGCAACATTAGTCTTCCAGCTATGGGATAATTCTTGTGTCCCTTATGTAGCTTTGGATTCTCTCCTGTATTTCAGTGTGTTTGATGTACAGCTCCTCTGCCTGGACAAAGGAATCTAGTTGTGCTTTTACAAATCATGGGCAGCAAGGCAATGACATTTCCAGATTCTGTGGCAGTCCTATTGACCCAAAGCACTGCACTGAGCACTCATCTGCACTCATCACAGAGGTCTACAATGATTTCTAATTAATTCTTCTGTGATTTTTATAACCAGCACACAACTATTCAAAGTGATTCTGTCACAACTGCACCAAAGAACGTGTTCCATATGTCTCAGCTGAACTTTGACATCCTTCTAGACAGTTTTATCTGCTAAGACTGTTGGTGACAGAGATGTGTTTAGTGACATGAATACATAAAGAAAGGGACTGGAAATTACAAAATGCCTATTAGCAATAATTACCCATAAATATTAGCAAATTCTTATTAATTCATCACAATAAAAGTGGTATTAACTACTTTTCTACAATTGATAGCATCAACGTTTCAGCTAGAGTGTTCTTACACCACTCACTTCGTCAAAATATGGGTTATTTCCTCTTTTGATTCTTGTCCGGTGTGTCTGACCACAAATATGAACTTTGACTACTGGTTTTATGTTATTTCCAGGCAACTGACGACCTTCAATGACTCTAACACGAATCTGAAAAAAAACCAAACCAACAAATATTTGTATTAATTCATTCTCTATATTATTATCATTCAGGTGACAACAATTTATTTTACCAGCAGAAAACGTAGCCAGTACCTGAAGTAGCTGGCGGTTAGGACCAGACAGACTTTTCAGACTTAATTATGATAGCAAGTATAGTTTTACTTGAATTTTACAAGACAAGTTTGGGTTAATTATTTCAATAGGGTTTTTTAACTTTACATAACCACTTATTTTTAAAGCTGCTGTTGTAGTTTGAAATCCATACAATAACTACACAATAAATAAAGTTCAACCAGGTTTCACTCAGAACTGTACAAAATCAGACATCTCAATAACAGGCACATTTGAAGAATATTTTTGAAATACTGGCTTTCAAAGGAAGGGGCTAATTGTCTCTACAGTGCACTAGATTTTCACAAGTTGACATTAAATTATGCTCAAGCTATGTGAAAGGAGCAATGTCATGCTTGGTAGAAAAAGGGAACGTGCAATATTTAATAAATCTTTTACCTGGAAATCCTGTGGTTTGTTAGAAAGGATTCTCCGCGCTTTCTTTCCTTTGGTGATGCGTTTAGCCAGCTGGGCTTCCTTCGTGCCACTTGGAACTGCTGGTGTGATACCACCAACTGGGCCATCCAATATATCCTCATAATCTCCCTCATCTTCTCCATCTCATACAGAAGAAAACAATGCAATTAATAAATAAATAGCAGAGCTGGATGTTAAAGTTACATAAGTAAGAGTCCAACATCCAAGAGTTCCACTAAAATTGCATTATTATCTCATGTCAACAACTTTTTTTGCCAGCTCCATGCTTCCAACTCCTTTTAAAAGCTGCTTAAGAGCAAATCCGTATCCTAACCAAACTACCTCTAGATTTGTCTCTCTTCAGCATGCAGTGTGTCTAATACAATTCCCATACACTTTTTTGAATCAAGCAACTGAAGCAAAGCACAGTTCAGCTGTAACCATCACCCGATTAGTTCACAATACACCAGAAGGGATTAATTTTATTCCAGCTGAAGCTGTTTTCCATCTGCAAGACCAGGCTATAGCACAGTGTTGTTTTTCAGTTGAGAATCATGAAGACATTTAGGGTCTGCCATCCAAAATAAAGCTCTGAATCCTTCTACACAACACTTAAGTGTGGAATAAGTTTCTCAGTAAACCTCTTTCTGAAATCAGCATACCTGTGAAAGACAGTTCTACAAGCACATGACACTACAAAACTGAATCACACAGGGAGATTCCAGTATTGCAAAAGAGGACCCACAAATATCTAGACCACAAAAGTGGTCACTCCCTTGTGTTTCCAGCTTCTTCTCTTAACTGAAAGACAGTGACTTTGGCAAAATCTAGGGGAAGACTGAGTGTGTCTCTGATGGTTAGCATTAACAGAATGCATGTAAGCTTTATGAATTACAGGGTGATGATTACTTTGCATAAGGAAGTCTTCTGTGCTCCTTGTAAGAGATGTACAAAATCAGAGACTGACATGTCATGTATATTATAACCAGAAGACCCCACCTCTTTCTCTAACATCTCTCAAAATCCATTTGCCTGAATGGATCCATATAACTGACTGATTACATACCCTAACTCAGCACTTAATTTTTAATTTCTGAAACTGAGCTGTAGCAATCTCAGCTGGGAAAGTGATTTCATTTCATGGGAAACAGGTATTTACAACAGTTAACTAAGGCGTTTGATAATTCACACTGAAATAATTTTCATGTAGTTGCTGAATGCTTCTTAAAAAACTGCCATTTTTTATTTTAGCTGTATCTTATAGTTCAAGTACATTTCAAAAAGCAACGAAAATAATCTCATACAAGTCAACTTTGCATTTTTAGCCTTCAAGTCCACATTTCTATAAAATTATTTTGAAGTCTGGTAATTTAACACACAGCTTTTGTGTTTGCATTATCTATCCTTCCCCTCCAAGAATACCTCTCAGTGAACTTAATGGAATCAAAATTTCCCTCCAGAAGACTCCTGATTTTAGTTTTTTCCTTCTTATGTTGTTATGCAAATAATGATCAAACTGCTTTACTTCTATTCAAACGCGTAACATTTATTACATTTACTTCCTTCTGCACAAACACAGCCTTGATATTAGGCTAATTATTTGCCAGTCAACTGCAAAAACCTGTTTTTACTTCACACAGTCTAGGAAACCAGAGGATCTCAAAAATACTCTCAGCAAAAGCCTGGTTAATACAATATACAGACAGATAAAGGATATTCCCTACTGATCACAGTATTTCATAGGCTAATCAAATATCAAGCCCGATATAAGATAAAACAGTGTCTTCCAAAAATTAATTATTCTGTAGTGGAAAAAAGGTTTAATGATTTAATAAAATCTTTTCACTAAGATCCTGAGAGGGAAAGTAATACATGTGACTCCCCTGCTTTTTGGTCAGCCCTAGCATTAGAGCAGGTAATTGCTGTTTCCTTGAGGATTCAGAAACCTTTCTTTCCTAAACAAAAGCCATTTTGAAAGCTTTTAAGCAAACATCATTCTTTCGTAACCTGATTCCACTAGAGAAAATGATGCTAAAATCCATTTTATGCCAGTACATGCCAACTTTCTTCTTAGCTGTAGTTCTGAATCATCCTTAATTTCTTTAAAATCACTACCTGGCAGTCTTGACATGCTTGCTTCTGGTGAACATTTTCTTTTGATGAACAACGCTATTTAATCACTTTCTCGCCTTATCTTGAATGGCTACATGAGCTTTTAACAATACTGTTCTGAGAAAAGATGGAAATACCTTCCTGAGTATTGGTCCCTCCTGGATCATTTGGATTTGCAGGTCCAGCTGGTGGCTCATATCCTACTACCAAATCAATTGTTGCCTACAGAGAAACACACAGTGTTCACAACAGTTGATTTAAAGCAGTCAGCTGTCCTAACACTGTACATGAACTGTTAACTAATCACAGTCACAGCACATTTTCATAAAGTTTCAGCTACTAGTAATTGATAAATTGTTATTAGGCTATAAATAAATACAAACAATAAATATTACACAATTTGGAGCTAATGGAATAGGTTCTAAAATAATACCTAACAAATGGAATCACTTTCTTTATATTTAAAAAAATCTGTCACAATACAAGCATGCAAGATGTTCTACAAACTTAATTTATTTGGTTCCACAATATTCATGGCAGACAAGGTGACATCCTAAATTTGCTGACAGAAAAACAAAGGCATGGAGAAATAAAACAATCTGATCATCAACTTAAGTCTGAACCGTAAGTAAAATTTCCTGTCTGGCATTTGTAATTGCTTGTTCATACCTCCATCCTGGAACAAAAACACTATGTCATTTTCCATTCTAATTATAGAATTGTCTTTTTTGTGCTTGAATGTGGTTTTGATTTATTGAACAAACCATTATTATTTGTTGTTGCCAGAGTAACATGAGGAACCAGAAAAAAAAGCCCAACTCTGTGACCAACTAATCATGATATTAAACTGCAGATGATGAGAAATTGAAATTACCCTTAGAGCCTCTTCTTATTTAAGTGCCTTAACAACTATACTACACAAACACAGTAAGGCCTCAGGTTTTAGAAACTACTTAATAATTAAATCAATAACCAGTTAAATTTAAACATGTGCTAAACCAAGTTAAACGAGTTCTTGAGTAATTTTCTGAACTGAGCTGGCAGTGAACATGCCCATGATCATGTGCTTTCCAGAATCAGTGCTATGACACACGTGGCTATTAGAAAGAACACAGAAAAAAACAACTGCATATGGGAACTCCATCTGCTACTTAGAAAATGCACTTTTCAACATCAGGCTGATCTCCATGCATACTCCGTGCCCAAAATATTTATAACACATATATACAAATACATAATACATACACAGATATAATTTTATAATTTAAAGGATATTAAGCAGACTCAGATAGCGTAGACACAATTATATCTTGCTATAAATTTCATCTGTCTGGAGCTTTGCTACAAATTTCCAAGCACTAAATTGATACTAACCCTGTTGCTGGAGCGTTTTGATTAAGAATACAGTAAAATAAGGAATTGTAAGTCACTCACTCCAATTTCTTGTCCCCTTTCATTTAGTAGAGGTATGAGTTTGAAGGGAGAAGATCTGCTTTGATTACCTACAAGATCCTTAAGTGCTATGGATGCACTGCCAATTAATCTGAAATGAAATAAAAATCATTAGAATGCAAGTATACACCAAACAGAGGTTCCCCTTTTTCTTTTACTAGTGTCTGTTACTCAATCAAGTAACTCCAGCCAGAGTTGAAAACTCAAAGCACAACAAAAGATCCTTGAAATGTCATGTAATGACAGTGTACTGCTAATTTGTGCTTTATTGTTTCAACCACTGAGTTGTCATTGGCAAACTAAAAGATATAATCCTTTCTTTCCCTATGTAGCTTTGCAAATTCCTAGGTGAGAAGAAATGGATAAAACTCAGACACACACACGTCTCTGTAATGAAAACAATGAAAGAGAATAAATGCAATCAACGTGCTTCCCAGAGAATTCCCAAAATTGATCTTCTTGCCCATCTATATTTCAGAATAGGTTCATCTTCTTGCTTCTAAATCCTCAGAATGTTTCAATATGGTTCTAGAGAGGCCTACCAAAGGAAGCTGATCATGGGATCTGACATGTGGTATTGTCTCCTGAGCTACTTCTGCCTGCTTTGGGACTGCATGTGTCACACCCATCGTCTCACAAGAAGGTGAAAACACCATCTACTTTTAACCTGAGAGGCAGAGTTTCTCACAGTGTGGCACTGGTCTCATGATACCTAGCACTGTATTTCATTCCCATAGTATGTAGTAACAGTTTACTCCTATACTGAAGTGGATTACTGGAATAACTGAGATTTTTGTCAGTGAAAAAAAACCAAGATAATTTTATCTTGTAAGTATTAAAAGAGCATGTTTTATAAACAAAATACCAGCTTTGCTGCCAAAGCAGAAAAAAGATCTGTACGCAGAGAACCTAACTGAGGTCCCTTGAGATTACAGTGCTGTTTTATGGAGAAACTAAGAACGCCAGGGTATTTTTTGACATAGAGCAAGAGCATTATTATAGCTACTCTTGGGTGCTATGTTATAAGAACATAAATTATTTTTTTTGGCAAAGTACATTAGGATATGTAAGTATAAAACATTAATTTCCTGCAAGTATATCTTCCTAGTATTACATATTACAAATCCTGTTTAGGGTATGAAAAATAACTACACTTGCTGGTAGAATTACTGTTAGAATTACTGTCGTGCTGTCACCTCCTCAGTCAACTCTGCTTTCCCAGTTCATTTTAGTTCTCCAAAACCAGTTGTCTCTTTCACAGTTTTGATTCACTACTCAAACCTTTCACTTCTGCTCCCCAAACTTCCCGAGCACAGTAATATTCCTCACATACTCATCACGCAGAGGGGATAGTCTAGATGTGAAAAGTGGTTTTAAGATCAGGCCACACTGCAGAGAAAATTCATGAAATTCATGAAATTCTGTTCTAATATTTAAGATGACCATGACTGAAACTCTGATGCCATTTCTAACACCTCTCTCTTCCCTTTACTGAGCAGGACACCTGGATCTAGTATTGCAGTCCTCATCCAGTGTCCTTCAAAAAACTACAGAAGAACACCTAGTTATATCAGTGAGCATTAGAGGAACCATAGGTACATTTTCAGTTTTTAGAACTTGTTGGACAGAGATGGAAATTAGCTGAAATGCTGTCTCCATGTGTTTCTCAGCTTTAGGGAGGTTAAGAAGCAATTTCTCTTGTTAATGCAATAAAGTTGCATTCAATCTACAAGATAAACCTAGACTTGGAACATCCCATACACATCCTGTGGTGCCTGCAATGCCTACCTAGCCCAGGAAACAACATGGTCTTGCTAAGAGGGAGGCTGTATTTCTCCCCCTGTCACTTCAAAATTCCAAAAACTGGTGTTACATAGAAGTCAAGTAAATCTGACATTACAAGCCAAAGAGAACATCTCCCTCCAAATATGACCCAACTTTTCTATGTTAAGAGCAGGTGCTGTGCAGACAGTCACTGATAGTATTCAGCAGTCAAAGAAAAGCAGAAGAGGTTCATTCTGTAAAGACTGCAAATCCCAGAACAGGTAAGAGAGAAAATCCTGGGTAGCTCAATGCATTTTCCTCTTTATTACCTAGCCTTCTAACATGTTAATAGCTTTGAAAGCAATTATAATATAAGCAAATGGGAAACTATTCCTACAGTTGGAACAAATGCTTAAATTTCCTTTACACAGCTGGATACTGAAAGAAACCCACTTCACTCTTTTTCCTTCAATGGAAAACTAATCAATATCAATTCCAAATAGTCTTATTTTCCTTAAATCTTTCAACCATGACTATGGCTTCCCATTTGAAAATAACAAATAGAAATTTACGTATTTTGAGGTGTCACAGAAGCGAAAAACCCAACAAGACCAGCCAAAAGCAGTTAGGCCAAATGTGATTCTGGAGAAAGACAAAGAAAACATTCTCCTATGCACATTTGTAGAAAAATTATGTAGACTTGACATTTTCATTTGATATGAGCTGGAGTGACATACATTAACTTCAAAAACATCAGCAATTCAGAAGCCACTCAGTTATCTCATGTCATCAAGATGACTATTTCAGCAACCACACCCTCCTATCTGGTGACATTAACTCAAGAATTGCTGTTCAAAGTAGTGCTTTTGAAAATTTTCACTGTAAATTTCCATTTCTACATCCTTATCTGTCCTGTACAAATGATAACTGCACACATTTGAATGCACAGTAACCATTTTTAAAATACTGATCACCTTCAGAAAACTGAAGAGGGAATCAGTTACACACACTACTTGCTCTCAACCAGTTGCCTCTGCAGTCCTTTGTTTCCCTCTCCTTTAGCAGGTTGGGCAACAATAGTCTCCAGTCTTTTTCCACTCTAGCAAGACTGAGAAATTTAATACTCAGTCTGTATCCTATCTTAGTCTACTTCTAAGCTTTAGACAAATTCTAAGCTTTGGGCATTATTCCACCTTCCCCAAAGCAGTCCTGTTCACTGGATTTGTGATATTTCACTCCACTCTTAGTAGAACCACAGAAATGATGAGGTTGGAAGGAATCACCCAAGATCATCTAGTCCAATGCTTCTGCTCAAGCACAGTCAGATAGAACAGGTACCCAGGACCATGACCAGTCTGGTTTTGATCATACAGCTACTCAGCAACTGAAGTAATACTTTCAAAAGTAACAAGAAATGCCTCAAAGACATAGATAATTCTCAGCTTTGTCACTTCTCTAAAGGTCTTGGAGAAAGCCTTTTTTCTGTCATGCTTCACTCAGTCTCTAATCTTTGGGCTAAGTCAGCTAAATCAGACTGCAGTGGCTGTTGTGACACCATGTCCACCAACAGATCATTGATATTCAGTGCTTTGCTGCAAGGTCTGCTACTATACTTCTTTTTGATATGTAACTAAACTCCCAGTTCTCTGCATGGCTCCTGTGAAGTTGCTGTGTTCCTCTGAACTCTGAAGACTTTACCTTCAGCAGGATTGTATGGGATCTCCATCTGAAGTCATGACTTACAAGATGACAAGGAGTCCCTTCCTTCCAGCAGAGCTGAAAAGACTTCCTGCTACCTGTTCATCCTCAAAGGACACTGCTCTTTGCTAGACCTGTTTCAGCTTTCTTCCTCTTGCCTGGGCAGACCAACACTTGCCTCTTTAATTCCAGATTACACTTATCTTTTGACATCATCAAGTGGGGTAGTTTCTGCTATTGGAATAGCTTAATACATTCTCAGCTGTTCATCAGCTTCTTAAGTCAATCAGGTCTCAAACTTTTCCAGCTGTGCAGAAGTAAAGCAAAAAACCTGTCCTGCCACAAGCAATTTCAACATTCTGGTCCACCACTGAAGAAAACACCTGTTCAAAAGCTGATTTTGAACCTTACCAGCACTAGGCCTATGACACTTTCCTGCCAGTAACCAAAGGGAAATACTTAGTTTATAAGCACGAAATCAATGGACTACTGATGACCAACTACTGAACAGAGTTGCACTTGTGCCAAAGCCAATTAATCCGTTAGCACTGTGGTTAGCACTTCCCCTTAGCTGCCTAAATAACCAAGAGAAGTGAAACTTCACACCCCTGCCTGCATCAGGAAATGCTCACAGTGCCAACCATTTCATTATTCCTCTTGATTTGAAGGTAGCAATCTATACTAAATTCTTTAGCATATCATGTTCTCCAGCTGCTTATGTATTACTTCTTCTAGAAACCCAGAGGTTTCAATTGCCTGAGAGTCAAGCACTTAAATTCTTTTCACCTATTTTTAAGGGTTTATTTTGTCAGAGGTATATATTTATTATTCTCATCAGCAAACTTGATTCCACACTGCATTTATAATTGCTATACTCAACCTTTCTTTCTCAGTGTGTATGTTTCGTTATAGAGTCTCTGCTACAGGACCCAATACCCACCTACTGTTATTTGTGCTACGTTGAACAATTTTTATTAAGAAAAAAACCCTATTTATCATTAGTTATTTGATAATACTCTTTGCATGAACAAACTTAAAAAAAAAAAAACCAAAACATGGGTACTGTTTTGTACACAAAAGAAAAGCCCAAAACTGAATCTTAAACTGGCTAGGTCTTGCATACAATGGATACAAGGGAAGTGTGCAATTATGCACAGTCACATTTATGTGGAAAACAATCCACTCAAAAGGGTACAGCTGTAGGAGAATTCAAACAATCTAGAAATTATTAAACTATGAAAAATACTTAATCATGATTAAATAATTTGCTGCCCTGTTCATTTGTGGCTGCACTTTTCTGCTAGAGAAAAGGGTGTGCCCAAGCTGTTTTTCCCCTGTCACTAGGTTACTAACTACACAAAGGACATGGGGAAACACATAATTCCAAGTCTTTCAAATAGAATGAAAATCACTTCATACAGACACAGCTTTAACTTCCTGTTAATTTTTTTTTTCCTAACTTCACAGGGACAACTAAAGTTACTGGGGGTTTTTTTGTTTTTTTTTTTTTTAACTGCATAAATATTTGTGTTCTGAGAATTTGAAATCTTTCTACTAATAGTTTTAGATGTAATAGAAAACAGATGTGTTCTCTTTTCAAACATCTTTATGCTGGAAAATCTAACTAAGCATGAATCATAGGAGTTCTCTGGTTTACTCCTACAACGGTCTGCCTGCAGTGGTGGTTTGCTTTATTTATCTTTTCCAATGACTGTGTCTTTTTACTATGAAGAGCACTCATTTAATCTATCTGCAAAAGCTTAGTGATCCTGTAAATGAAGCAGTAAATTCTATCTCCAGGAAAAAAAGAAATGGAAAAATACTCAAATGTTCTTTCAGGGTTAATTTACAGAAACATGCCAAAGCAATGAGTTCAGTACTTTGGCACAGCGTAAAAGCAGAATAACATCCACTGTATTACTCGTCCTGCGTCAGTTTAAGAACGAACTGGATGAACGGCTATATCAGTTTCGGAACAAATCATGTCTTACATTGCAGTCTTCTGCTCTGTCGTTCCAGAGGGGAGTATGCATTTTACAGTCACTTCCTAGGCACAGCAACAGACCAGGTGCCTGGAATTACTCAGGATTAACACTGCATGGAATAGCAGAGTGTGTATTGGCCAGGAGCTGTGTGAGTGAGCAGCCAGAGAGGGAGGCTGGGCTGAGAAACTCATTGCTCTGCTGCCAGCCTACACTGCAGCAAAGACAGTGCAGAACACTGTTCTCTACCTTGCAGATAACAATAGCAATCCCTACTGATGATTTTCCTCCAGAAGAAAGAAAACAAACCCAAAGATACGGTGTAGTTTCTTCTCATTTCTCATTCTCAGGCACCAGAGGCCCCTAGACATACTCTACAATCAAAAACAAAATCCAAATTCAACATAGGCTTGAAAGTAAAATATATAAAAATATGAACCTCTAAGGGAAAGATTATTGATTTTGACTCAAACTCTACTTAGCTTAAACACTTGATACACCTCCCAAGTTAAAGGGGCTACTCCTGAATGTCAAAAGCACACAGCAAACACTGGGTTTCTTAAACTGTCATTAGAATAGCTCTCAACAGTAAGGACCTTAGGCAGGCATTGTACTCCACCTTTGCAATCCTGAACTAGCATGCAGACAAAACAAGGGAGTGTCATTTGCACACTCTGAGCACCTTTGTGAAATGCTGCAACACTGCAGGCACATATCTTGACTATAGACCTTTTCTTAAGTAGTAAAAGAGGATACTGTGAAAAAATACCAAATTTGACATGGTAGTCCTAAAATCTTTCTCCACTCAGTAACCAGAATTGGTAACTCTAAAGAAATACAGGTTATACATACACCAAGTGATAAGTGAGAAACTTATTCCACATTTCCCCCTTTCATGTACTCTTTTGCCTAAATGTGATGGTTCATTAATATCAAATCCCTTTTGCTGTTACAGTGCTATTTGTCTTAAAAAAAATTCAAGATGCTATTTCCTATTATCTTGTTACAATCAGGATGCCTGCTGATGTGTTTCCCGCTTCTCACCCCCTTATCCTGTTTCCCTGCCAACAGCCCTTCCAAACACATCACACACTGCAAACATGTGGCTGTTATCGAGGATCTGTTTTCAAAGAGCATTACTTTGAAGGTGTCACTCTGGCCTTGGTATGGACTACATATTCCATACATGGAAGTCACTTTGCTAGGAATTTCAGTGGTTTACTTTTCAAATTGTAGACAGAAAAAGTATGCCGAGAACAACTTCCAACGCATAGAACTCAAGCAAACCAAACAGGCATTTGCACAAGCTGGGGTTTAAGCATCACAAATATGAGTCGAGATGGTATTTACAAATACAGGTTGAAAAACAAAAAGCCCAACCAGAAACAAAATAACACATGCCTCCTTAACTTTGAACCTATACATAGAGTAAAACGTTTTAGGTGCTTCAGATAATCACCTTTTTTCTGATACATTATAAAATCCTTTACAAAATTCTGGTTACTAACAAGCTTTCCTATCTCAAGTTCTGGGATTTCCCTAAAGTCAGAGGAATGCAATATATTCCTGCTTTACTGACCCGCAGGAATGTCAAGAATGAGAGACCTGAGGGCACTGGCTTGATTCACAGTGATTTTATGACTGAACTGTTAAGAATATTGTAAAAACCTGAATCTACATATTGGGAGGAGGCAGAGAGTAGTAAAGAAAAGCTAACAATGGAACTGGGCTACTATCAATAAACATGACTGTATGCCTAACTCATACCAAATCTGCCATGATAAAACAAGAGAGATGGCTTGATATACTCCCTTTCAAAACAGCCACAGCCAACACTACGAGGCATTGACAGAGAAAAGAGAGCACAG
>JAYRBT010000178.1:19742848-19841387 GCA_036023395.1 Myiotriccus ornatus | reverse complement strand
CAAACAGCAGCAAACAGCAGCAAACAGCAGCAAACAGCAGCAAACAGCAGCAAACAGCAGCAAACAGCAGCAAACAGCAGCAAACAGTTCCATTTTCCCCCTGTACTTCTGTATTGAAAGTTTTGTTTAATAGTGAGAAGGAGGAGGGTTGGGGTAGGAAGAACATACTTGTTTTGTCCAATTGTTTCAAAATCCTTCACAATGATTGTTAAGGAAGATGAATTATCCAGAGCAATTCCTTTCAAGTCAAATTCAAGAATCTGAACAAAAAAAATGGACCAAACCCAAATTATAATTACAATTTATGTAGAAATTAATTAACAGAAGAGTAGCACATACAAAACTATTCAGAAATAAATTTTGCACTTAGTGAGAGACCAAATCAGCTTACATTTGCAAAAGCAAAGATAAAAATGCTCATAGCTCATATTTGATTTGCTAATTACTAGTAACAATAACAGAGTTGTTTAATAGTGAGCCATAACCTCTTTTGCAGTTCCACTTCCTCACGCTAACATACATATTCTCTTGTCACTCATAATATCTGACATGATTCCTCTCCAATATTGGCTGAGGTCAGTTTCTGTAGAATTTAGACAAACAGATGTAGGTTGACTTTCTTTGTATTTCTAATTGCAAAACGTAAGAATAATCTTTAACTTTTATTTAAGGTTGTGAAAAAACACTACTAAGAAAATATTTTCCCCAAGAAAAATATTACTGAAGATGCAAAATAGGACTAGTCCTACAAATAAACCATTAGGAACTTCAATGCACGATTTATTCTAATTCTGTAGGGTTTTCCTAGGGTGTAATAAATGATCCATTTATGTTCCCATACATGTGGCTAAATAACGGCTGAGCATCATTTGATCAAAAGAAAGTGGGAACAAAACCAGGCCATAAACTCATCTGCTATCCATCTAATTTTACATCAAAACATTACTTAATGAATTGCAATACATGGTGCAAGATGAATCCCTTCACCTGCATCTACTAACACTGGTGCCTCTTCCTAACAACATACACAACTGTTAAAACTGACTTACTGACTTTAAAAGCATTTTTTCTTTAAAGTGACCAAGGATTTACTAAAAAAAAAATGTACCTCATTCCAAACAGGATTAAGTTCACTGTCAATTTTCTTTGTTTTCTTTTTTTCATCTGCAAATACAAACAAAGCGTGATTATTTGTTTTTGCTAAAGCACTACACAAATATTATTATTCCTTTCACTTCTCAAAAGAAAATTTGAGCTTTAAACCAAATGTTCCAGATCTTTTTACCTCTTCCAGTAGTTGCACAATTTACAATCAAAAGGTCCTCTGGGCAATTTTAGTAATTGAGGCTTTTCTTTCTGTTTTTTTAAGCATATCTAGATGTATTCCCAAAAAGCAAAAGAAATATTTAGGTTTTTCAGCCTTTTATGACCCTTGGCTGCAACTTGAATAATGATGAGAAAAAAGGAAAGACTAAAACACTTGGAGACATCAAACCAAACAGTAACCTCTAAGTGATAGTATTATAGTACTACATTGGAAAGTAGTAATGAAAATGTGCTACGTATTTACCATATCCGAATTACAAAATACTTGTGTTTAGTTCTGAAAGAAAAGCACATAAAAAATTTTTTTTTAGAAGATACGCTTACAGTGTCAGCATTTTCTGCTTTAAATGAGCAAATATTAGCAGAAATACACATGCATGTAACAGGAAATGCAATCCTTCCTGAAAAAATGGTTTCCAGAGGTTATGTAGATCACTTCACCAACATTTACTGTGGCCTAAAAACTACAAATTTTCTGTACTTCAAATTTGCATTTGGGCAACCTACAAATCATGGTAATGTGTGATGTAAATTATATATACTGCGGCATTATTTTTACTTTTCAGTTGCACTATTTGTACACAGCTGTGATGGAGAACAAATCTTCTGACTCTGAGAAGCACCAAAGAACACTGACAACACCACAGCTCTTTAATCAGAAATTGCATCTATCTGTGATAACAAATGAGCATATTTAAGTATAGTCAGTAAAACAACTGCTGATCTACAAAATGCTTAGCCACCACAAGAAGGGCAAGTTTCAAACACACTCCTTGTATTTGACTACAGTAAAGATTACCAGGATTTTTATTATTCATAAGCTATGACTATACTTAGCCAGGAAAACGTTGCAAAGGCCTGGGAAAGAAACTTGCCAAATGGGCAATACCCACTACTCAGGCAGGAGACTGTGCTGGCTCATTCCATTGGATGAGAGTGGGTTGTACTGAAAAAGTCAGCCCATGCTGCAAATTGTGAGAACTGACTCACATTTATGTAACAAGAATTGTCTACAATTTATACAGGATATTGACTCACACCGTAGGACAAAGGAAAGAGCTTTCATAACATACCATGCTGTGAACTCACATTTTACAGAACAAAGCACTAATTAACAAGCTAGTGAGATAAATTCAACCTCGTGTTATCTAATAGGACACAGTGCATTTTCAGAACTGAGTGTCCCAGAAGATCTAGGGTTTGGCACTAATACTTCCCCTAAAAACGGATAGTCAGGGAAAAGATGTTTTCAGTGCTGGTGAAAAAATGAACAGTTGCAGCTGTTTGTAAAGGAGACAGTGAATCACACACCTGACTCTGATAGAACTAATGGATGAAAGTCCCATGATCACTGCCTAAGCTCAAATATAGCTCTCTAAGGTAAGGAAAACACAGGCTTGAACAACAGTCAAGAAAATTCTTGACAAGGAGCAAAATTTTGCACTCTGGACTACCCATTTTCATACAAGCAAAAGATTTACGTTTCCACTACCAATATGATTATTCTAGATTATAATGAGAAAAAAACTTTTTGTGCTATGCATCTGTGTGAACACTGGATAAAAAAATACTGGGAAACATCTTCCATTGGGTTTCAGTTGTAATTTTAGTCAGTCTGAGTGTGGCATTCACATTCCTCACAGATGTATTTTGCGTATATTCTCTTTACTGACTTTCCTTTTATTACACTTCTATCAGTATTTCAATGCACTGGGGGTGTGTATGTGTGTGGGGGGGGTGTTTGGCTTTTAAGCTGTTGGCAAAGCTCTTCCTTTTTTCCAACCAAAAACCCCATTGCTGGGCAGGGTAAGAAGGACTGCACAGTTATCCTAAGTGCTCACAAGTTTCAGGCCCTCAGGCTTCTTCCTCTGCTGCTCATGATTCCAGCTATATAGCAAAGCCTAGGAATGACCTAAGGATAAACTGTATGATACGGCCAGCCATCATTTTCAGTTTGGCCCTACCAAAAAACAAGAAATTATAATGGCTACAGGTAGGAGACTCTATACATTTGTTTCTTTAATTACAATAGCTGTGGTACTGTAGAAGAAATCACTGTTATCTTCATCAAGGTGTTAAACTCCCACATACTGGTCAATATTCTCAATTGCAAATGACTGCAATAGGAACTTATTGGCCAATGAGCTGACTCAGCTTTCAAAATAAATTCATTCAAGATTTCTTGAAATAATAACTGTTTAAATAATAACTCTTTCATCATTAGAAAGATAATTACAGTTCTGCAAAACAACCAATGCTTCCATCTTAAAGTTTTTCTTCTATCATAAATCACATTTTAATAAATTTCAGCAGGTGGGGAATAGCAGAAGCAAACATTATCTTTTACAACAGTCCTAAGTCTCAGATTCAAGAGACAACCATATTTCAGTTAACTAAGTTTTCCATAAAACTTTTATGAAAGGAGAATTAAGATTGCACAGTGGCAGCAACTGCCAGATCAAATGGGCAGATCTCCAAAAATCTCCAAACCCCAATGTAGCTAATTTAATTCTCTGCAAAACAGAAACTATAAATTTAGTGAATAATTGTACTCTAAAACTCTTTTCTTTCACACACTCAAATATAAACTAACATAGCTATGCACTGTTGCAGGCCTGCTGGAAAGCTCTTAGATTAAGCACAAATGGAAAAAGAAATTTTACTCTAGTTGGTCCAACTAAGCTAAATGCCATTTCACTTCAGTTTTTAATGCATAAATTGCAATGAGGTAGTCAAAAGGAATGATCAAAGCACTAAATGCCCTAATATTGACTGCGCTTATAACCAACTGAGCAAATTTTTACACCCTAAGACAAGAATCTAACAAACCAAAACAATTATACTGATTTAATCATTACCACTTAGTGCCATTTTAGGAAACGGCAGCAGTCTTTCGTATTAATTGGACTAATAATTTGTCTCATGCTGAGCGATGATGAACTCAGAATTGTGCAAGAAAAGCACCCAGTTCCAGATAGTGATATTAGTTTACTCTCAGGGTGTAGCTCTCTTTGAAAAGTGAGCTGTTCTTAAAGTAAATAAAAGTTCCATCCCTTCGGACTGAACATAAATGTGTGAAAAAAAGAGTCAAATGTTTGCACAAAACCCCTCTACTGTAAGATATCAAAACAGAAACAGTTGCCTATTTCCTCTTAATATGAAGTTAATATAAATCACTGTATTAACTGAACTGATTGTAATTTGATGAAGTCTATTTATTCATAGATGAAAGCGTATTAACTTATGTGTCTTCATATATAAACCCTTTGCAGTCACTTTCATACTAACAGTTGTAGGACCATAAGGTTTTTCTTTACAGCACAGCTGCAAAGGTCTTATCCTGAGAGACACTGTGTGATTTTATGGAAGCCTTAAATTTACTGAACCTGACATCAGCAAAGGCTCTGTAAATTAAAGTTTGAACATAATACTGTTTAATGAAATGTCAACTTCCACAGCAATTTTCCGTCAAATGAGGGCTGCTTACTAAGACTTCACCGAGAACACCTCGGAGTCAAACAAGAACATGAAAATGTACTGCAGGGCTGCAGCCAAAGTCCTGCAAATGCTTGAGGTTTTCCCAGTCTAGAAAATGCACTCCCAAATGTGTTTTTATGTCCCCCAGGATCTACACTGGGTAGGGACTAAAGTTAAAGACCGATGCCCCTTGACATAAATCTTCCCAAAATAAGACTGGTTTCCCATTTCTACACATTAACAGGGTGAGAACGGAATCATCAGTGTATATAAAAAGACATCTATAAACATTAACAGCCGGAAGTTCAACATATTTCTGATATGATCCCTACGCCCTTGCATTTGGCAAACAGGCACTCCACTCAGAAATTAACTTGGAGCTGCTTAACAGCTGGCAAAAGCCTGATATTTTCTGTCTCCCTTGAATCACTCCGGACAGAAAGCAAAAAATCAGACTGATGCTATGTAGTAAACCCATATAGATAGAAGCAGCATGAGAAATCAAATATTCTACAAAACCTGTCACAATTTTGAAGTTGTATTGGAGACACTGTTTAAGCATGTTTGTGAACATTAAAAATCCCAGTTATAGCACATGAAGCATAAATATAAAGTCATTCCTTCAATGTCTGTTGTCCAATTCCTGCATCTGGATAACTGGAAGACTGAAAAACAAATCCAGCAATGTAGAAAAAAAAAAAATTCTATAACTTACATTTACTAGGTAAAAGTGAACTGCATTAGAGCACACAAGAGGAACGAAAGATTACAAGGAGGGATTAAACAGACATTTAAGACTTAAAGAAGTGGAGGCGTAAACCAACTCTGGAGTATAAAACTGCAGGAAGAGAGGCAACACAGAAAGGCAAAACTATAACAGGAAAACAAGGAAAAAAGACAAGGAGCTGAAAAGAGAATATGGTTACTTAAGAAGCAGCAGAATATGTTACAAACCAGAGAAATTATAGTAACATCACTTTTTGCAGGGCAAATAAAAATCATATTTTAAGAGTTAGGAAGTTCCAAAAGCTCCTGAGACAGTCTCTGCCACTTGTTCCAACACATAAGGGGGCAAAAAAAAACAAACGTAGGAAACCAGGTCACAAGTAATTAAGATGCCTGTTTGCCACAGTTTGGTTTAATGTATTACATGATCCAAAATTGCTTGGAGGTTTTGGCACCTTAAAGATAAATCAATACATGAAATGAAGCTCCTCTAGTCTAGCCAAGTGAGGAAATGATGCCAACAGTTAAACATAATTAGCTTTACATATAAGTGCTAATTTTATCACAGCCTTCTTATCCCATACATGAATGACAAGCAATGAAAGTGTAAAATGTGGTGTTCTTCCTAAATCTTTAAATTAAATAATCTCAACAGGCAAAATTTTGAAGTGCAATTCAGTTTGTAGAAAAAAAAAAAAAAACCAAACAAAAAACCCCAAAACAACCAAACCCCCCAAAACCTAAAATAAAACCAAACACCTTCAGTAATGGTATTACTGTTTTTCAACATACTACTAATAATAATAAATCAGTCACAATAAAAATGTTTATAACAGAAGGATTTTTTAGATGGAAAACAAGGTAATCTTCAATACCAGAATTAAAAATGGATTTATCTATGCAATTAGATTTGTGTTTCTAAAGCAAAAGGGTAAGCCTTTGCAAAAGCTTGTAAAATGTGGATCCTGAAACAGAAGCACAGCTGGACAGAACAGACCAACGCACTCCACCCAGTTCAAACTTCATTCAGGTAACTCCTGTCTCTCTAATTAAAAACTCTTCCCTGAAACTGCATCAGACATAGCTTCAGGGAAACATGTTTTCATAGATTTTCAAATACTTACAAAGGGTACTGTGTTACAAAAAACTTCCTCCCTGACTACATTTATGACAGTTTTCCTTACCTTTAAAAATAACAGAAACGATAGGATCTGGTTTCCCAAACTTGGTTTTAGGGATATTGGTAGCAGATTCCACAATTACCCGAAGCATTGTTTCCCGTCTTGCCTAAATGTCGACTGTTACAAAATAAATTCAAGGAAGTCTTCAGTTTCACACTCCTTAACTTCTGGACTGAAATGCCAGCAGGAAGAGGAGGCAGGGAATTGCTGGTTTACAATAAAGAAGGTCTATGGGTGGATCTATGACGGACTAGCTACTCAATGTAGGAAAAAAAAAAGTCCTGTAAATTGACACCAAGTTCTGTTTGCCTCACAAAAAAGAGCTCTCGCTAATGAAATCCTGTAACAGAAAGGACACAGTGCAAAAACGAGTGCAGATTTATTTTGAAGGTTTTTTTTTTTGGTTGCTTTTATTCTGAAGCTGTGTGATAAATCTCTAGTAAGAAACTAAGGCAAGAGTAAACATTAAGCAACACGAACACTAAACACGACTCTAGTATTCAAGATACACCAAACCTTCATCTTGGTATACCAAGGTATGAAATTTCACGATGGCTTATATTTTTTCCCCTCTTAATTTGCAGAACTTCATTGTTTGCAAAGGCTCTTGGCTTGCCTCCGTGTCAGCCTACAGTCACAAACTAGCGATGGTCCCCAAAACCAGTGTAAGTTCTCCCCCTCCCGCTGCATTCTGGAACAACGCCGTGTTGCACAGTAAATGCTGAAGCTTCGTCACGGAACAGACTGGATTTAGTACATTTATTGAGAAATTATTAAAATATATATGCATAACTAAAACTGGAAAATAATTAAAGAAATGCGTACAAAAGAAAAAAAAAAGGTGGTATGACCCTCTGTATTGTTTTAAGGCATATGTTTTGTCTTAACGTAAACATGTGCAGTAACAATCGGGTAACGTGAAACCAGGTAAAACTTACATGACAGGCACAGGAGCTCTGAGCTCCCCGGGCTCGGCGTTACAGCAAGTTTATCTCAGCTGTGGAACAGCTGCTAAACCCCAGAGGTGCACACTGCAACACGTGTGCCCAGCAGAGATGGGGGGGAAACGGCAAGATGGAGCAAGATGAGTCACGTGTAAGCACACTGCAGCCTAGTTCTTCCATGATCACAGAGAACTATCCCACCTTGTTTTGGACAAGGGACAGCACCGAGCGGGCCCGGGGCCGCTCCCCGCTCAGCCAGCGCGGCCCCAGCGCCGCGGCGGGCGGGGACAGGCAGGGCCGGGCAGCGACACGAGAGGGCAGCACCGCCCGTCCCCCACGGACGCCCGGAACTGACGGGCCGCGGCCGCGGCATTCAAACTGCCGGAAGCGGCGCCGGGCCGGGCGGGCTGTGCGCTGGGGTGCTCGGGCCCCGTCCCGTCCCACGGAGCGGGAGCCGGCAGCAGGATCCGGGGAGCCCTGCGCTTGACTCCAGCTGTCGGAAGCCATGTCCTGCCCGCTGGAAGGGATCGCTGCTCCGTGACGCCGCCTTCGGGTTTCACGGGCGCCGAAAGATGAACCCCAAGACCGCCAAGGATCGTATTATGGCCAAGTGGGGCTTAAAGTCGAGCAGCTCCAGAGCTGAGAGCGGGCCGGAGAAGGGTAAAGAGGAGAGCGCCGCGCCGCGGGATCAGCGCACGGAGGCCGGCGCCGGCGGGAGCGGCGGGCGGGCGGGGCCGAGCAGCGGGCTGCTCCAGGTGAGCGGGCTGGGCCGCGCCGCGGGCTCCGGCCTGCCCCAGCCGGCACACGGAGCGCCGCCCCTGCTCCCGAGAGCGCGCTCGCTTTGGTGTCCCTGCTGGGTTAGCGCTGCTAGGCGGTTTAGGCAAACTTTTAGTTTGAGATTTCCGTTCTCATGTGCTTTTCAGAGGTGACTGAACTAGTAAAATCGCACTCACCTGACAAGGCTGCTGAATACAAAGACTTGAGGCCAGAGGTGCCGGTTAGCCCATTAGGACCTGTCCTCTCGTGTCCAACAGGTCTCGGAGAATTATTTTAAGCGCTTCCTGCAAAGAATATTATGTTTGCAAACATTTGTCTAAGAACATGCCAAAAAGTGCTGGGTGTTTGCTTGAACTGAATTGTCAAACTCCCACTCAGTTATAGGTAAATAACACTGTGGTCAGGTCCCTACGTTCTTCCACTGCAGCTAGAGAGCAGAAACTAAGACACTGGAAATTCCACCCAAGGTAAACCTGTGGTTACAGAGAGAGAAGTTCAAGACTTAGTATGTGACCAAGTTACATACTGTCAGGCTTCCCAGAAGGACTGCAAAACTTTAAGTAGACTCTTTCAAAGGATACAAGTAATGGGAGACGGGGCACACTAATATTTCAAGGCCATTTCTTTTGGTAGAAAGGCTTTTCTTGTGTCTGTGCCAAAACATCAGTTGAGAAATTCTAAGCCAAGTATCAGCTATGGCTGGGCAGCTCATGTACTGTTGTGGCTAAATTCCATAGTGTATTTGCTGTGCCTGTTAGCATTTGCTGCTTGCTCAGTGTTGGTTACTTAATACTAAGTTCCTAGTTTACAGGTGGAAAATCACACCCATGTTTAGATATACCAGGTACTCTTTGGTGTCAATATTTTAATTTTAGTGAGTGCTCTGTGGTGTTCAACCACTCCCAGAAAATTCAATTTCTTTCAGTTTCTTTGCCATCTTCTAATGACTTGTCAGCATGTAAGATTTCAGCATTGGCCCTTGTCACTAAAAATTAAATGCTCTCGCATCAGAAGTTTATGGAAAGCGTCAAGGTATCTTTAATGCAGTACTAATTCTGTGTAATAATTACCTGCGCTGGAGGCCTACTGAAAAAAGAGTGCCTATTGAAAATATCTACTAAAGCACATTTTGAAGCTAATGGTCCAGATAATTTGGAAAATGGGATCCTTCTCATGAATGCTTTATTTTAACTTTTGTAACCTCACTTACTGTCATATAGTTTGCAAGAAGGCTCTACTGCTTCCCAAAACCTACTAAATATGCTGAAAAATAAGCTAAGAAATGTATCACTGTCTTCACTGGAAGTGTTTTGAAGTTCTTGCACTGCTTGTGTTTGAAGGTTCATATGGTGTAGTGATCTATATTCATATACAAAACTGAGTACCTACCAAGCCTGTGAAATTTGGTTCTTTGCATTCTTCCCCTGTTTCATCTACTTCAGACTCATTTTGCTATCACTTGAAATATTTCAGATGATTGTGCTAATATTGTCATCTAGTTCCAACCTCTCTGACATGAGCAGGGACACCTTCCACTAGACTTGGTTGCTCAGATCACTCAAACTATTGAAAACTTGCTAATGCATTTGTTCCATAGACTAACTTATTCATTTGTGTCACTTTTTTATTCTGTTTCATTTAGAAAATACATTCCCTTGAAAAAGAAAAAGAAAAACACAACCAACTTGTTGGAGAGAAAGACAGGGAAATCCAAAACCTGAAAGACAAGCTAAAGTCCAAAACCAAGAATAGTGAAGTCTCTTTACTACAAAATCAACTAGAGGAAAAAACAAAGGAAGCAGAAAGAAGAGAACAGTTACTTTGTTCTCTATCAGAAGAAATTAACCGGTTAAAACGTAATTTATCTGCTGTCATGGCAAAATGCTCTGATCTGGAGAACAAAGCCAGTAGCACTTCTCAGGCATCCCAGGTAAGCACTAAAGAAATGCTGTAATTGCAAATTGGAATTTGTGCCCACTAAGTACCAATACTTGTTATAAAACAGGATGGGTTTTTTAACTTTCTTTTAAGCTGCATTGTATTCTGAAATATTCTTGTACGTAGAGAGATGATATCCAGATTGAATGCTAAATGAAGAACAGTCAGGGAGCACAACTTCAGGCAACACAGCTGGGGAGGGAAGTCTCTCATGCTGTACTGCAAGGTCCCTTGTTCAAGCTCACATGGGTAGTTTGACTGGTGTACTACATGTAATGATCACTGTTGCTTAAGCAGATGCTATGCCCTTCTTGGATTTGTGTGTTCAGTGATTAGACAGACTGAGAAGGCAGCAGTAATAGAGATGTGGGGCACTAATAACGACAAACTAAGCTCCTCACCTAATTCAGCTTCAGTCATGAGAATATCTTTCTCTTCTCTGCTCTTATGAATCCTCATTTGTCTCAGTTGTTAAAACTAATTGTACTTTTTTGCATGCAGTAAATACTTCACTGAGACATGAGGTAGGACAGGAATAAAGAGTTTCTCCTCTCATGCTAAGTGGTCAGTAGGTATGGGCCAATCCTTGGCAGCATTTACAAGTGCATTCAATATACTACAGTTGTTTTCTCATCCCTCCCTGTTCTCATGTTCCATGGAAAATGCACTAATATCTCAAAGAGGGGCACAGGGAGGTTGGTGCCTAAAAGTAGGTGCCTGTAAATCTTTCCTTTCCAGCTTTTAACCTGCAGGTGGTGCTGGTTCCCTGTGCTCTACAAGGAACTTGAGCAATTTCTAGAAATTCTGCTTTAGCCAAATACATAACAAAATATCTTAATTTACCACTTTTGAATGGTAATACATGTATATATATCACTTCTACTAATGAAGTATATTAGTAAATACCACTTTAAATGCAATGTATTTATTTTCAATTTTAATCTCTGTGTTAGAGAATTTAAAATGTATGTAAAGTCAACAGATTTTCAGGATATTTTCGACAATAAACTACAAAAATACCTATTACTCTAAAACCATAATTTTCTTTTAAAATCTTAACTGATCTATCAAGAGAGGACAACAAATATGACTGATATTTTGACTGGATGTCACGGAAAACTTGAAAACAAGTCTAGCAATGCCGCTTGCAACTGCTAGGTGGCATTTGAGCTCTGAAATAGAAACAGTTGTATGACATAGTTTTCACTGAGGCAGGATTCAAACATTCATATAAACAGCTGTAGTATCTTTAAGTCCTATTTTTATGAGGAAGTGCTGAAGTTTAATGATTGCATTGAAAGCTTCTCTGTATTTTTCAGTTATAAAATTTGTTGTAAATCATGTTCCAAAACCCATAGAAAAACACTGGAAAAATGTAGTTTGGATTTGGGTAGCAATCTTTTTTCTTATTGAAGTTCCCTCCAACTTACATCTACACAATTTCATAAATTCATTCTATCATGCAGAGAATAAACATGGCAGATTATGGAAGAAATATAACTGTTTACCTGCTCTCTAGATTTAGATGGGTCTAAAGAACTCTCCGATTCATACTTCAAGCTCTGTACTGTGGATCAGGTCTCAAAAAAATCAGGCAGTTTGTCCTTACTATTCCAGACAGGCTTGCATGACTTCTCAGATGTTAACAATCTTCCTGTTATCCCAAGGAAGCTTTCAAGGTCTCTGTAGCTTTCCCCCAATAACTCCTGTAGGTCTGGCGTATTGTCAAACGTCTGAGGATACAAAAATAGAACAAGCACCTTTTTTTGGGTACTTAAAAAATATCCTAAATATCTTTATTTCAAAAGCTCTTTGGAGAACACCCTTCAGGTTTTCCAAGAGTGCAGTTCAACAGAAAACACATGATGGTCTTCTTAGGAAATGTTCTAATGTAACTATGAGTTGCAGAGTTATGGCATAAATTAAATGTAAATCTTTCTCCCGTCTCTTGCAGTCTATTTTAAATATATGAAATGGTTTTCTACATAACTTAGGTCCTTTAAGAAAAAAAACAACAACCAGTTCTAAAAATCTTTAAACACGAAAGGCACATGTGTTTATGTGAAATTAATAGTTATATAGGAGTAGCTTTGCTCTTTCAGCCATCTGTTTTAAACAACACTAACAGGTTGTTCTTTGTCTGCAGGAAGCTGTAACGAACAGCACGGAAGTTGAAAGACAACTGAAAGATGTAAGTTTCCTGTACAACACTGCAAGTACATATCATCTGCATTGTAACGCATAAGCATGTAAATTATCATCATATACATTTTGGGTAGTATGGAACCTCTGAGGGTATGTTTCCTTCTAAAATATGATACCTAAAATAATTTCGTGATAAGACAATAATTTAAATTGAAAAAAAAACCCAAAAACCAAAAACTTGCAAAAATAAAAAAATTGAGATAAGATTTCCATCATCTTTGAAAAACCTTGCTTAGAACATCAGAACAAAGTGGTTACTGTCAAATCAGCAGCCTCGAGGAATGTGGTCTGGCACTGCCTGGAATAGCATGAGGCTGGATCAGAAACCTCCTGAGGTCCCTTCCAAGCTGAATAATTCTATGATCCAATCAGCTAAAAAATCCTAGTTCTTAGAAACTCTAAGTTCTATTTTCAATGTCTGTTATTTTATGGTTTATTTTATATTCAAGATTGAAAAGTTAATTTTTCATAATCTAGGCATGACTCAAGAAAGCCTTTGTTCTTTAACTCATTTTCCCATTCAAAGTAATCCAATTATAATCCAATAATATTGCTGCAGTTTTAACTTATGTTAAGCATCCTGACTTATATTTCCAAATGAAGATGGATTTATTTATTGTACAGAGATTTCTACAGTTTGCAGCAGACATAGCTTATCTTTAAACTGTGCAGTATACAACTTCTGGAATTTTTAAGAAATAAGACAAATACTTTTAAAATCTGATAAATTACCAGAAACTTTTTTTGTTCTTCTGTTTATTTTCTTGAAGGCTCTTGAGAAAAACCAACAGTGGCTACTGTATGATCAGCAACGGGAAGCATATGTCAGGGGATTGCTTGGAAGGATCTTTGAACTTGAACAGAAGTCAGAAATAGTTAGCCAACAAGAATCGAAAGGATTCAGTTCAGAAGGTATTGACTTTATTTTTTCCCCACAAGTGACCCAAACCATAATTATCTATAGAATAAATTTTCTGAAAACAGGTGATACCACAATTAATCAAAATCAAGACTTTGTTTTCAGTGCTTTGGCTGCCTAATGATAAAACTTGGTTAAGTAATATTTCTTTGCTTCCTGTTATCGGTGTTACTTACCAACAGTACTTCATGTTCTTATCCACTTCAAAGATGGTTTTTAACAGCCCTGACACTCTATTAGCAACCTCTCTGTTTGTTGAAAGTGTTGAGGCAAATAGGTGTCTCCCATCCTTCTAAGTACACTTTCAGCAGACATAATGGAAGCATTAAGGATTTATTAGCTAGGTGTGGATCAGATTTTTTAAAATTTACTTTTTTCAAAATAAATATTATAAAGATGACTCAAGATTGCCACGTTCTTTACTCACCTGAACAGTTGTTACAGGGCATGAAAACCTGTGCTAGGTTTTGGCACCTCTCCAAAATAGTGTTTCGCAATATGGATCTGGCCACCTCCAGCTCACACTTCCTTGCTGTGCAGTTCCTTAGTAAGGCACACCTTCTCAGTATTAATAGAATTAAAATCACATTGAGAATAACCAGAAGGTGTTGACTTGCTTACTTGTTATCAAACTATTATTTCATATAAGCTGCAAGTGACCTGCAAGGTAAATTCATTAAATGTGGGGTAAGAGCATACCCACAGACTTGCCACAGTAATTCATGTGCGGTGGCTTGGTTTCTGTATTGTTTGAATCTTTATGGAAAACAGTAAAATATCATCATAATCTTGTTTTGATTCTGTTCAGAAATCACTGAACAGTATTTTTAGATGAAGACAGACTGAAGTAGTAGCTCACCAGGAAATGTAACTCAGGAGTTCCTGCTGTCAAAACTTTGTCATCAGAGCAACCAGGAGACCAGGAGTTAGGATGTAAGAAGGTTCCTCCCTTCAAGCAGCTAGACAGGAGAAATCCAGGTTTCTAAAAACCTACCTATACAAGTTGAAAGTAGAGATGACAACTTTTTCCAAGGAAAATCTTGTCTGTCTCTGAGGATGTCACCACCCTATAAAGGAGTATTGCTAATGAGAAGATAAGGCTTAGTTCATAGCTGAGGGAAGGGAGAACAGTCAAGTTAGAAACTTTCCCAGTAAGCTACACTTTGAAGAAATAGGATAAGTCTTCAATCATAACAGTATCAAACAGTACCAAAAATCAGCAAATCTCATTAAATTTTTCATTCCTTGTTCTCCTTCTATTTTGTATTACTACTGACTATTACTGCAGGCCTCTTAAAATTTTTTCCTACTTACTACACTTTTCTTGTGTCAACAAGCAGAAATTTATCAAACTGTTTAAGTAATAGTCACTAGCCAAGAAGCAGTCGGGTTTTTTTAGCAAAAGAACTATCCTAGTTCTTTCTATTTGCCATTTAGAAGTAAATTATGACATACAATTTGAAGAAGATGGTCTACAGAAGATGGTCTGAGTTTGGTGAAATAGAGTTTATCAGATCCCCGGGGTATCTCTGGGGAAGGAGTAATGCTAAGGAGGCTAAAAGTGGAAGTAAGAATCTAGTGCCTTTGGGTCAGATTCCCACGTGTCAGTATAATGCATGAGGCCATGTAAGAACTGTGTGGGTCATGGAGCTTGTGTAGTTGGGGCAAAGGATGTAATATTGCTGGAAGGGTTAGTGATGGAAGTAGCTGCAGCACAGAATATTATGCATACGCCAAGTTGCAGTTTTCCAGTAACTATATTGCTAAGGAGACTTTATGCTTTATAAATATTGAAAGCTGTTTTAACTAAAGTTTGGTGCTAATCTGGCCTGTGTAATAGCCTACTATGTCAATTTCTATTAATAAGCCTTAAAATGCTTAAGGATTTAGTGCTGTGCTTTTTAAGTAGTTTTTTTTCCACATTATTAACTCAATTTTTTCTGACTCATTAAGGTCATCTGCAAGAGGAAAAGCAAGAATACTATGACCAGCTGCTACTAACTGCTAACAGGGATCTTGAGACTGAAAGATGTACTGTAACCCAGCTGAGATCTGAACTTAATGAATTCAAAAAGAAATATGAAGAAGCACAAGGAGAAATGATGAGTTTAAATGCATTATTGCAGTCGCAACGGGTTGCTGATATGAAGGCTCAAGAAAATGAAAATAAAATGAAAGAGAAAGTGCAGAGACTAAAACAGGATAATGAAACTCTCAAAGAAAAGCTCAGAGAAGGAAAAAAAAAAGCTGAAGATCTTTCTTGTCAGGTAAGTGGATGCATTTGGAGGTTTGAGATAATTTCAAAAAACCAAAAGAGATGAAAAGTCATATTTAATCGGAATGGGCCATCACTCACTCTGATAACTGTTCTTTGCATAGATCTAGACTCGCACCCTTGTGGTTAAAACTGAGTTGTCTAAACAAAGAACTTCTTTGTTCACTTATTTCCCTGGTCTTGTGGGACATGAGGAGAAGTGAGAAAATATTGAATTGATTGTAATATAGTTCCTCCTCAAGGTTAATAGTAAATAAGGATATGAAAGGTGAAAATTAATTTTATTCTGTGCCACTAACTATGGAATATTATTGATATTTGCTGTCACCTGGCAGCTACAATGCACACATGGGCTTGTAGTTTCATACTTACTGAATAAGCAGCTGTGCCTCTGGATAGTGCCCTCAGCCATGCAGCTGGATTTTTTTTTCCTTTGCTTTTCCATTGAGATGAGTTCTTGCATTTGATTCTCTATATGATGGATAAGAACTCTGCAAGTACCCCTGAGCACTAGAAAGCAAGGGATAGATAGCAAGGGAAGGGATGGACCCTAAATTGGGGGAAGACATGAATGTGCTGTATGTTTGTCTTTAAAAATACTCAGTGCTCACCTTCCTTTGTATGAAATACTCGTGAGGAGTGTGCCATTTCTGCTGCATAGAGAATTACAGTGGTGTCTTGGGATATACCTGTCAGCATGGTGGCACTAACCAAAAGAAAAAAAAAATCTATTGTTTCTTCTTCTGGACATGAAATCATGACCACATATCTGCTGAAGAGAAACTGGAAAGTTGTCCTTGAAGGACAGACCTCAGGGCATTTAAGTAAGATAGACTTGCTACTAGAATTCTGGGGTCAATAATAAAGCAATGTAGAACTGAAATTTGAAATAAGAGAATAAAATTTACTAGACACTAAAGTAGACTAAAACCAGAACAGTAGTTCAGCTCTCTAAACACAGAGTGGTTTTCACTGGTTAATAATGATTAAAAGATGTTTATTTTTTGAAGCAGAACAGCACCATTATCATAGAAGTTGATACATGCTGAAAGCATAGGATATTTTAATGTATGCAATTACTTACTCATTACAGTATAGTACTTTCTGAGCCTTAAGCTTGTTCTCTTCTATTATAAAAAAGAGTTGCATTGTTTGATACTATTAACGTTGTGGGGTATTAGTACAAACGTAGGTTTTGTGTGTAAGTTTTGTCGGCATCCTGGCAATTACCTAGGAAACTTCAGTTTTGTGTTTCTTTTTTTAACAGTAACATCCTCCTGCATTCCCCTTGCTCTGTGCAATAATGAATTTTCCGTGGGAAAATTTCCTCAGGGAAGTAGAGATATTTGGATTGGGGGTTTGGCTGTTATATAACAGGCATACATTTTCTGTTGGTGTGGGAATGTAAAAGTTTACTTCCATCCCACTCTAGCTCATTAACTATTGTATATGAAAGTTGTTTGTTACAAGTGTTCCTCTGCCTTATAGGTGCAACTTCTTCATAAATCATTGCTCAAACAGAAAGAGGAGCACACAAGGATAGCTTTGTTGGAACAACAGGTACCCAATTATATGCTAAGATGCTGATATCTAATCTCTATTATACATAAAGTCTTTCTAGACTCACTTCTAATTTAAAAATGATTAGTATATTAAATAAAGCAGTATTAGCCATGAATATTCAACTGTGAACAATCTCTTGATGCTTCTAAAAATTTTGACACATTTGTCAAGAGGAAAATCTGCATCCTTTTATTGATGAGAGAGTGTGATCAAACCTGATACTATTTTCTCCACAATCACTTGTTCAACAGTTACAGCCCCAGATAAGGTACAGAAAACGTCCTTAAGTCAATCAGCTCATTGAAGTTTTGTAGTATATTTTTCATAAAGCAACATTGTGATTTTTATTTTTTTTTTAAATTTTCCTTTCATTCCCATTTTATGATATGATTGCAGGGCAAAAGTGACTTTAAACATATAAATGGGAAATATTCTTCCGCATTCTTAATAATTCTGACTTTAATTATTTATTTTTCACTTTGGGGGCTGCCAGATCCAGACATGCACCACAGACTTAGAGAATGGAAAGGTTGATCGCCAGAACTTGGAGCATCAGTTAAACAAAGTCCTCAAGGAACTGCACAAGGCCAGGGAGCAAATATCCCGTCTGGAACCTCTGGTATGTAGTGAATAACTTGAAGGTGAATTCAGTCAGAGATTTTGCATAAACATACATCTTCTCACTTTGGAATCTTATTTCAAGCGTAGTGAGTAAGTGTCCTTAAATCCTTCAGGTATGTGGTCCCAAGAAGCAGAACCCTATGACAGCCAGCGAGGCAGGCACTGCTTTTCCTCCAGTGCTGCAGCAGGAGATGTAGAATAGTCAGGTTCCTGGGAACACAACTGTGTTTTGTATCAAAATGTTTTCCTTAGTTTTGTCTGTTGCACAGTGACAAAACTCCATCAGGCTTCTGCTCAGACTTGCTGCTGGTGAGCAAGACACAATCCTTAGTGCTGTAACACGCACGAGGCTTGTGTTCCATCAAGCCTTAATGTTTTTTTCCTACAGTATTTGATCAGTGCATGTGTGCACCAGTCTTACACTAAAGCTCCTCCTTTTCCAGAAACTCCGAGAATCTGGACGTGTGGAACGACAAGAAGATCTGCAAGCTCTGTTTGACGAGAAGCTGACCACGTATGACAGAAGTCCTTCCCCGAAACATTCAAGCCTCCTTGATGAAAGTTTTCTCGAGTGTCCCAGATGTAAAGTGCTGTATCCAACAAGCCAGCACAGAGAATTGCTAGCACATATTGACTTCTGTACAGCTTGAGCTCCAAATGGACTTACTATATTTGCTTTACACATGTTGCCAATATGCTCAGCAAGAGATCTTTCAAAGCTTTATTCTTAAGGTTGTATAAAGCATTGCTCGTTTCATAATTCAGTTCTACAGAAACATTATTAAGAGGATAATAATTTAGCCTCAAATATTTTGCCTGATGTTTTTGGAAAAAAACGGCTATTGCACTTTTGGTTGCAAGTGGAAATATTTTTAGAATTAGGAATATCTTAAATAGTAAACTACTGACTTTTTTTTTTTTTTTGCACTATTAAATATAAGAACAGTAAAAGCACAGCTATTGTGTCAGGCTTTATTTTAACGTTTGGCATATCCAGTTCTTGTTTGGTGAATCCTGATGATTGTGCTTGTACCTTAACTAACAAGAATAGCTGCAAAAGTTTTTTTGCCCTCATAGGTGCACTATATATATATTTATATATACATGGTGTGTGTATGTATGTGCAGTGTGTATAGTATATATAGACATGAACCATATACATGTGAAATATCATCTTGATAGATGAAAACTCAGGAGGGTCATGTTAGATCTTTGCTGCTTAAGATTCATGTTGAAAACATCGGTCATAAGTAGCTTATTTTCCTGAACCACAATCAGTGGTGACTAAAATTCTGACCAAGGTTTAAGCTCTTCTCAAAAAAACAACTTCCTAGCAAATGCGAACTTTGTTGGTGATGAAAAGCTTATGTTTCAGATGATCTCAGAGGCCATTTTTGAAGTTTGGATATAAAATTATGCTGAATTAAACTTGTTTGTACTTCTGTATCTTAGAGATTAAAGTTGAGAAATGTCAGTTATTCAATCTTATATTTGACAAATGTCCCAAACTGTAGTTTTTATAAATTGCTTTAGTGCATTTGAAGTGTCACTGTATTTTGATATTATTACAGGAAACAAATTAATAATTCTGGCAACAAATTAGAAACTGGCAAAAAAAATCCCTTATGGATTTGGAATTGCAGTGTTATTTTTCTCTAGCACCTGCTGTAAACCTGAATCTGTTTCCAGTGTTTTGTTCCTTGCATCTGTAGTGAGGTCCCAAAAGAGGTTCCTTCCATGGAAATTATTAAAATGAGGAAATTTTACAAAGATACACTAGTTGAGAATAAATTTGCTTCTTTTACATGTTTGTGGTTTGCTGAGGACAGTCAAATACTCAAGGTCCATCCTTCTCTGGCGTATTGATTCTGATTGCTAGCTGGTATCAGCTTTTTCCATCGTGCTTTGCTGCAAAGCTGTGTGCATTTACCCCATAATGTTCACCTTAATCTTTCATGGTTAAACTTTTTTCTTAAATATGAGTGTGTTTTCCAAGTTATTTTCAGTAACTTATAGTAACAAGTGATACTATTATTGATTAAATCCAGTGTTTGTAAGACAGGAAGAAAATGTTAAAAGCTGTTATCTTTATATCTGAAATATCTTTGCCAAATTTACTATATTAGCCACTCTCTTTGCCAAATTTATTATATTAGCCACTCTATCCATTTTCGTTTTCACTGACCATTCTCAGGCTAATCTTCATATTTGGCAGTTTGCTCAAATGTTAGCAACAGGCTTTCTGACCAAAGATATAATGAACTAATGAATAAACCAGAAATTATGCTTCAGAATCTCAAGGTTTTACTCTGAGAAATTGTCTTAATTTCATGGTCTTTTAAAAGATCTTTTAATTCAGGATAATAACTATGCTTTTCATTGAACCCCAATAATTTTAATCTCTAATTAAACTACTTTGAAAGTTTAAGTTAGTTGTCTTTTAACAACACCTTAATCAGCTAGTATTCTATTCCCAGTTGCATACTCAGCATAGTTTCTGCAAAAGGAAATCCTGATCTTTTATGTATTATAGATGAAATAAATTTGCCTACTATGGGTCAGCACTCTTCAGTAGTTCTGAGGCTTTCTTAAATTAGCATGAAACACATTAGGAGCTGGCACTGTAGTGCGAGACTCAGAAAGCTGATAATGTGATAAGCTTTAAAAAGTTTTGTTCGCTTCAGAACCTTTTCTGAACTTTAACAATGGATTTAGTCCTACCTGCTAAATATTACACCTAAGCACAAAAAAGCCCCCCTTGCTGATAAATTTATAGATCATAGTGTGGTATATATTAGAAAATATTAAAATGACATTCCAGTGAATAAAAAAAATACTATTGACATCACTTACGTGTAATTAAAACCAACTATAAAACTCCCACTCTGTAAAGTATGCAGCTCATATCACTGCTTTTTTTCCATTCTTCAGAAGCTAAGGCCCTGACAACAGAAAATTATTTTATTTAGTCCTAAAGTATACAAAGAAGAAAAAGGTTTGCTGCTCCTTTCTCCAGTTATATGTAGGAAAGAAGCTTGTGCCTAGTGAGCTCATCTTAGTGGTAAAGCTGTAAATTTAGTTCTTTGTAAGGCAGGAAGCAACAGCAATGTTTTAATTATTTCAAGCACTTCAGGTTTACAATTTCAGTAGCCTTTTTTTCTGTGTTACGCACATTTTAAGGAATAGAATTTTAACCTAGCAGAAAGCTGATGGTCTAGGGAAGCTTGGGGGTTAATAGAAAGATTTACCAACAAAAACATATTTATAAATCCTGGCTTTCACACAGTGTTCTTTATAAACAACAAATTAATTAGGTGGTTTTGATGCAATGTGATGTGACTGGAAAGACAGCTTACCTCCAGATAACTTTTTCTTTACACAAGAGCTGCTTGTGAAATCAAAACTAAAAGATGGCTCTATTATTTTTCGTGTCTCAAATGGATCAGCTTCTAACAATATACCTGCTTGTGCAGCTTTCTCTCTTACTCTTGGTTTTGACAACCATCTTTCACATGGTTATGTTGATTTGAGTATTGTACTTCAAGAACAATTTAGACTAATGTGAATGTAGTAGAAGTCTTTCAGATTTCTGATGAAATTCATGAAAGAATCAGGCTTATCCAGTCTGGAAAAGACCATGAAGAAAAATGAAAATATTTCATACAGAGGAAAGAAAAAAAGTCTTCCTATGGTCAGTGAGAAGAGTAACATGTTCAAAATTGCAACAGGAGAAAGTTTGACGCAAGGAAAATCTTTCTGGTGGTTGGAGTAGACGAGCAGTGAAACACATCGCTTAAGGAGGCTGTGAAATCTCCACCACTGGAGATTTACGGGGACAGTTATGTAACTATCTAAACCATCCCTGACACGTGAGTCTGCCTTGGGTCGGGGACATCAGCCACTGATTTCTCACAGTGCACTAAGTGCTATTCTAAATTACACACAAAGACCTGCAAACAACACACAATAAGATTTAAATAAACAAAACCACAATGGTGGTTCTGCACTGGCCCTCTGTGTTATTTCACTCCATGCAAAATTAGTAGCTACTACACCAGAAGTCACAAAAACAGTTTAATCTCATGTTTCTCAGCTGGAAAATTACTGGTATTCCTATGTCTGTATAAACTTCTACTTTGAGCAGACAAAGCCATTTTATCGCACTCAGCCATCTCAACCCCGCTGGAAAACAAGATATATAACACAAACACAATTTGATGTCACTTAATTACCTCGTACTGGGGAGTGCCTCATCCCCGCATTCTTTTAATGAACAGCACTGTGGTGTCTGGTTTTATGGCATTTGCGGGGTTTGGAATCCCCTCCACAAGGTGCCCCAGAAAGATGACAGTTAGCCAAGCCAGCCAGTGAGAAACATGACTGCTCAAGAAAGGCTTGGTATGTAGAAAGAAGATGCTCTGGAGAAGTAACAGATGTAAATTCTCTTATAACATTGGCTGTCTATGTCAAATGAGTCTCTTGCAAAAAAAAGCAGACTTCAAACCGTATATGTATCCATGAAGTGAGACGTCCCCTCACGCCCAGTCACCCTTCAGACACTGAACAGAGCTTCACACCAGTAATCAGGGACATACACTCATTTTGCTGTCTCTCTTTGACCAACTAAGACTTTAAGTATTTCATACTGAATTAATAGTTTCAAAAAGATAGAGCAAGATAAGATGCCTCAGAATATCCTGTAAGAATGAAGCCTGGTACCTTATCATAGTGATACCCAGATGGCTTCTTGACAGTGCCACCAGGTTTAATTTCCCTCATCAACTCAAAACTGGTGAATGTGCACACTGCATCAGTGAAAGTGCTAGTTTTATCAAGGTAACAACTGTGATGTGGTCAATATTATTTCATTCAACTAGACAGAAAACTCTGCAGCCTAATTAAGGCATCCATACTTTCAAGCCTCGGTTTATAAGAAGTTCTAAGTCATCTCTTATCAGTCATCTCAAATGGCCATTGATAAAGTTAAACATGAACAGTGTGGAAAATAGCCTGATTAGCGTTACGTTTGAGAAATCAGAAGGATTTACAGCAGAATTTAAAGTATTATTTGAACTTTCTCTCATTGCTGTTGCAAGAGTGATTTTTCTATTTCTCCAGCCCTAGGTTAATGCTGGTTTAGCACGTGCCTTGCCTTCCAGTATGGACAGATTTTCTTTGCAGCAGACAGGCACCCTGTAGACCTTATTTTTAAAAGTAAAGTTTCTATCCCAGTTCTGACCTGAAGAACACCTGTTGCTCCAAACAAGGTACTCTTTAAGATGAGACATAAGAGAAAGAAAAGCAAACCAATTCTCCTTCAATCTCACAAATAAGAGCATTCTCTAATCACTGGATTCTTGAATGTGAGGGAAAACAAGGATATCTGTGATCTCTGCACAGTGTACAACCCAGCAGACCAATGTGTTCAGGGAATGTCTGAGTACATCTCATGAGCATGAGAGGCTGTTGACAAGTTTAGTTTGTAAATCCTTCAGATGTACATGACAATATTTGCTTTGATGTCTCTGCATCAAAGCTCATTAGCAGGAATGTAAGTAACTTTATTCACACCTGAAAGTTAAGCAAAGGTTCAGTGGCCCTTAAGCATCAGACTATAATTCTCCCCATAAATCTTACTCAGGATCTCAGTTCCTGGTGAAAACATTCTACCAGATCCTGCAATGTCCAAACAAATCATTCTGATATTCTGTATTTACTGATAAACTCCCTAAATCCATGGGCTAGATGTGTGAGTGTAATAAAGTTTCTAAAACTGTTAAGAAACAACCTCATTTGGTTAGAACAGTTTAGCTGGAGCTGAATCATCCTGGTGAAGCTTGGTTAGCGTGCAGCAAAACGGACAACATGACCTTCCTGGGGAGTTCTCTGTTACATGGATTATGTTCTTACATTTGCACTTGGTTCAGAGAGAAATCCCTTCATTACTGCAAGCCACAAGGAAATTGTTCGATATTGATGTTGGCAAAACTTCTGATGTTGGCAAAACTTCTGGTGATCTTGACAACAAAAAGCTGACACAGCTTTTATTAGAAAGCACATCTACTGAGAGTAGTATCAGCAGCTCTGCATTTGACTGAGGCATTGGTCAGTAATGCTGCTGCTACAGCTTGAAACTACAGCACTGCTGGCACATATCCCAGGAAGCATGCCAGCTTCTGATGGATACTGACCACAGCAAAATGAGACTTCTCAGAAGAAATAATGTCTTGCTCACGCCCCAGAAGAAACAGAGATTAGTTTTTGACATGATGACACATAGGAAGCATCTAGCTTTTTCAGTGGACACTGGAGTGTGAGAGCTTGCTACTATATGAAGATAAACAGATGCATTTATATTTGCACCCCAAATTTAAAATCGTCCCTTGCACATTGGTGTAAATGCTTCGGCTCACTGATATGAAAATATACAGTGGATGAGTAGTTAGAAAACTTCCTAAAAAGGAAAATAAATTAAAATAGACTTGTATTTGGAACATAGTATGACAGTTGCATGACTTCTTATAAGCACAGAATTTGTAGTGTCTAGAAGCAGAACAGCTGCAGTATGGTACGTGAAAGGAAAAGCGAAAATAAAAAGCTAACCTTGGATGCAACTTACGCTAAAAACCCTATTGTACAGACACAGTTTGAGTCATCTACAAGCTTGGAACCTCTCGAGTCAACATTTCTAGAGTAATGAATTTAAATCACTTAGCAAATATTAAATGTGTGATACATCTGTTACAGAGGTCAGTGATATTTACTCATTGTGAAAGAGGTGCACAACAATAGGCCGAAAGACTGAAACACTACTCTACATGCAAGAGGATGCAAAAATAAGGCAATACCCTTTACTAAATCATGTCCAAGTGGAACAAGAATTCCCATCTCCCAGAATCACCTAGCCCAAATGGTCCCTCTCTCTGGGAATATTTCTTACGCTCAAGAAATAAATAAGCTGAATTATCCCCATCTGTTGTGATAGCTCATGGTTGTCAGGGGAACAATCTGAAAAGCAGAGCTTGACTTATGGTATCAGGTAGCACAGCCCTTATCTGCCAAAGGAGGCCAAGGCTTGGGCTTTCATTAAGGATGAAAACAAATAACCATAAGAAAGGAGACAAGATTTTTCCCCACTAGGAAAACCAGCTCCAGAGAGGTCCCTACAACTTTCCTTTAACCTAGAACAATGATATCTGAGTTGACTCCATGTTTCACCACTTCTGAGCTTAAAAGAGCACATAGGTTGAAAAAGTTATATAGGTTAAGCAATCATAACAGGTTTCCAAGCATTCTGTTAATCACTTCCTTGTCATAAGCAGCTGTGGTGCAAGTACCGCACACAGTACCCACCTATTACAGTAATGCCAGAGTAGCTCTATCAAGGTTATGATTCCTCCCTTCCTCGGATTTCACATTGTGGTGGTTGCTATGATTGTACCTACCCAACAGCAAATACAGCTTTTGTACTTCATGGAAGGGAAAAGAAAACTACTTTTTAAGATAATGGATATATTAAACCCATGAGTAATCAGATTATTTTTGTTCCTGCATTGAGCTCTCATTCATTTGATTGAACTCCATGGAAACGTGCACGTTTCTTCACACCTCTGCAGTCCCCAGGCGCAGTATTTTGTACACAAGTCAGTGTGAAGCTCACTCACTAATAGAATACTAAAAGCAGCATTTTGCTTTGGTTCCCCTGAGCAAACAACAGGCTTATGAGAAGTAAGTAAGGTTCTCCCTCACACCTAAGGACTAAAGCTAAAGGTGATCCTTTCTAAAGAAGATCAAGGGTCTATCTAGATACTTTCACACATCATCTCATTTTCAAACCTTCTGCTCCTCTATGGCATTCCTTTTCTCCCTGGCTGAAAGTACCTTAATTTATTCAATAATGCTGCTTTGGATGTTTCACTTTATATTTTCCTTCCCCTATTCTGTTTCAAACGTGTTTGCTTTTACCCTGAATTGACAGGCCCAGTTTCTAATTTCATTTTCCACTAATGCCAAACAGACTAAAGATTTTATTCATAACACAATTTCTATTTATCTGTGATACCATTTCCAGCTGTCCCCCACCTGCCCTGCTAATGCCTTCCAAGTTTGCACACAGTTACAATCAGACTTTTAATAATAGTTCTTTTGCCAATCCCTACCTCTATTCAGAACTGACCACGCCACCCCTATTGCCAGCTGTCCAGAACTTTGGGCTAAGTTTGTCAGATTGTAAAAAGTCCCAAAACCAGTGAAGTTGTTGGCAATTGGAAGGTATTTGCTGTATTTCAAGATTCACTAATCATTTTAAAGAATCAGTCCATAGCAGAGCCAGCATAAATTGTGGCTAGATATGTCAAGCATTGATCGTAAATACAAATTATCAGTAAGACTATTAAATTTGCTGAAACTTTTGCAGTATGGGTGCAGATTTTTTTCTCCCATCAAGTGATGTAGAATAAAGTACGTGTATCAAGAAACTTGCCAGTTGCTTGTGTTGCTGGATGAAAAAAACCCCAAGTTTTGTAACTTTTCATATTGTCTTCACTTGAGTTCATAGTCCATCCCACTTAACAGCAACTGTGCCCACATTTCATATGGTCATCTATCAGCAGGAGTTACTAGGAGCATTTCATCCACCTGTTTAGGCTGCCCTGCAAACTCTCTGTTTGATGAGACAGCATAGATAGCTCAAGAGAAAACATGGTAATTAAAAGCAACGTAAATTCTGCACTGGCAAAGATGTGGGAAGTGATCCAGCAAAGATGTCACTCTTGTCATCCCTCATTAGGAGATTGTCCCTTAGAAGGACTGAGTTTCTGGAATCCCCACTAATCTGGAATCCCCACTAATGCTGTTGCGTAAGTGGTTGATGGCAGGGTCACACCCAGGGTCCTGCAGAAGCACCGCCCGGTCACCAGGTCCCACCTGCACATTGCTTTGGAATAACTCTCACCTACTCAAAAGGTGCAGGTCCACACGCCCAGCCTGTAACTGCACCCCTGAGCACCTACGCTGGCACTGAGCCAAACGAATGCGTCCAGAGCTGTCTGAAGTTATACAACTGTTTACATACTTTATGAAAACCTTTTATCTTCTTTTATGAGACCTTATCTGCTTGTCTGTGACAATTTATGCGCTTCACTCCCAGTCTAGTTCCAAATCATCTGGAATGAAGAGCGTAAGTGGAAAGGCCTACCTTCATTTACTGTCTGAGCAACTGCTTCCAGGAACTGAAGTTCAGAGAAAATATATTTGCTAGGTTTGTCTTACTTTAACAGCCTTCTCCAGCAAGAACTATGACACAGATGGGTAAGATTCTGGATCAACTTTGTAAACAGATCCCCGAAAACACAGCAGTGACACTTCTCCATAGTTAGCACAAGCAATGTACTGGTCTGCTGTTTCCAAATGCCACTGTCAAGACAGAAGGCAATGGGTAAATTCTTCTTTTCTTTTTTTACCCTAGACTAGTGCTGGTTATTCCAGGCTCCTGAGGAGAGCTCTTGGAGAGGTATGGCAGCCATCCCTGTTTTAAGCCATGCACATCCACAGTGGATGGGAGCTGACTGGGTGACCTCCCCAGGTCACTGGCATGCCAGGGCCCCTTCTGGAAAGCTGAGCAGATCAGGGCTGGCTCTAGAGGAGGTGGCTGGGTCTGTGCCCCTTGGCATGGAGGTGCCAAAATGCTGACCCACACCCTCCCCAGGGAGGTGTCAGGCATCCCCTCACTACTGCCTCATGCACAGCAGCCTCGCCTTAGTGTGAGCTCCACCGTGTTTACTCTCCCACTTCCTTGTTCCACTCCAGCGTGAGGGCCATAAACCGCCCGGGTGGCACAGGAGAGCCCTCGGTGGCAGGGGCAGGAGGAAGAGGAGGGAGGGGGATGGCAGTCAGCCCCTTGCTCTGTGCTGGAAGGGCACCCCAGGTGCCACCGTGGTGGCTGGGAGCACAGCCCTTCCCCTAGGGCTAGTGCCACTGTCCATGGTGGGTCTCTCATGCCCACTGGCCTCCCTCATGCTGGGGTACAGGGGGGCACCAGGAGGGAACAGGACCTTTTTCCCCTTCTTCTCGGACTTCAGGGGCCGCAACGTGACGGCCCTGCGCGTCGGAGAATCATCTGCCCTGGCCTCCATCTTCCTGCTGTCCTTGGCGGGCAACATATGGGGCATCTGTCTGCTGGTGCGGCGGCATCGCAGGCTGTGCGCCGCCAACTGCTTTGTCCTCAACCTCTTCTGCGCCGACCTGCTCTTCATCACCGCCATACCCTTCATCGGCATCGTGCGCTGGACCGAGTCCTGGGTGCTAGGCGACGCCGTCTGCCACATGCTCTTCTATGTGGTGAGCCTGAGCGGCACAGTCATCATCCTCTCCCTCTCGGCCGTCAGCCTGGAGCGCGTCGTCAGCATCGCCCGGCTGCGCCACGCCGCGTTCCGCCGCCGCAAGGTGCTGGCGGCCGCCTTGCTCCTCATCTGGGGCCTCGCCGCCCTCGCCACCCTCCCGCTCTGCTGCTTCTTCACCGTGGTGCGGCTGCCCTCCGCCCCGGGCCAGGTGAGGGCGAGCGCCGGGCGGGCCCGCGGGAGCCGCGCCGGGGGCGGCGGGGCCGGAGCGGGGAGGGGGGCGCGGGGCCGGAGCGGGGAAGGCTCGTCCGCCTCTGCCACCGAGGGGGAGAGGTCGCCGAGAGAGATCTCACCGAGGGACGTCGCTCCTGGGGCGGGCAGCGGCTGTGCCCGGAGGAGCGCCGGAGCTCCCCTCGGCAGCCACCCCGCCCCGCTCTCCCGGCGGACCGTCCCGTTAGGTGGGGAACGCTCATCGGCTGCGATTCTTTTCGCGTTCCCCAGTGCGGCGCAGAGATCCCCTTTCCAGCACGCTTCCCCTTACCGAGGGATCAGCATCCTGGGAGAGCTGCACAGCACCCGTGGCCTCCTCATGTACCAAATGGCCATGCACAGATTTTTCTGCCTAGTATTTTGAAACGCATACAACAGTACATCCGACTTGACACTCAAATACATGATTAAGTTTAAGGTCTGTAAGATTCAAATTTAAGTTGCTATTAGCATTTGATATGAAATTTATGTCAGTATTCCAGTTGCAGACACATCTGTTTGCATGGGCTTTTAAAACGATGAAGTAATATATTAGTTCACGACTTGTCTAAGTAGAAAGTTTTCCCATATTCAGTTTAGTCTGCAGCCATTTTTTCCATAGGCCTAGAGGGAGAAAAGGACAATGCTGTAGTAAAAATGATGGTACAATATTGCTTTACTTCTTCTTTCTTTGTAAACAGGAGATTCAGATTTGCACCCTGGATTGGCCCAGCACTGCAGGAGAAATAGCCTGGGATATAACCTTTGCTATTGTTTTCTTTCTAATACAAGGATTAGTCATTGTCATCAGTTACTCCAAAATCTTACAGGTATGTTTTTCCTTTAAATTTTGTTGTAGGACCAAGTGAAGTAAACAATAACTCACTAGGCATCAACATATTGTCGCTGAATACAAATACACCTAAAGGGAACAGATGTAGTTTGATCAATAAATTATAAATTTGTATAAAATGAAGCACTTCAACCTGTACATATCAGCCTACACATTTCAACAAAGAACATGCTTAAATAGCACATTACTTGAGGCTCAACACAAAGTTCGTCTTCATACATATTAAATACACTTCTCCACTTATATGTTGTTCAAGTTAAAACCCATCATTGTCCTAAATGCTGAAAGGGTCAAGTATTTGAAATAACTAAAAACTAGATTTTGCTTTCCTTGACCCTAAACTCCAGTCATAGGAGATTTGTAAGAAAGCAGAGAGCGCCAGGACTGGAAACAAAGCCATCCAGTTTTTGCATTTGCTGGCTTTCTGCAGGTTTCTAGCACACAGATCTCATTAGATTACACTTAGTCCTCCACAGGTTCAAATGCTGCTAACAAATCTTGTAAATTAAACCCTCTGCCTCCACTTTCTTTCTAAGTGGATGTTGTTAAACTGTTGAAATACAGGCTAAAACACCCAACACCCCAGAGTTTTAATCTATATTCTAGCAAGCATAATATTAGTACATAGATTCATGTTAAGCTACCTGATTTTGTATACCCTTCTCTTCCAAAAACAGAGTGAGAAAGATCTAGAAATCTTCAAACTAGGCACTGCAATGCTTAGGTTTTAGCAACTGCCCCCAAAAGATTCTTGATTTCTTTATTGGGTAATTAAGCTTCTCATGTATAAGAAAAATCATAGGTTTTGGAGAGGAACCTCAAAATGCACAGTTAATTCAGCAAGTAATTAACTGATGAAATGCCGAGCAACAAGGGACTGCAGAAACATGCACCAGAGCTGCTGATATTTCAGTGAACCTAGGACCTAGAATCTGGTCCTTACATGTATTTGCCTACTGATTGGGCTTAAACTTGTAGTAAAAAGCATCAGCTTGTAGTTTCTGTACCCTAAATAAGCTTACTACAACCTTGAGGTAAATGCATTAGATAAACCTCTTCTAGTGAAGTAAAACACCTGCTTTTTGAACCCCACATTTGCTGTAGGCAAAGATCATACAGCAACTCATTGGGGAGTGTGAGCCCTTTGAAAGAACTGCAAACTGCCAGCCAAGGGATGATACAGTTCTTGGTCAGAGACTAGGACAGGAATGATGTTTGTCTTGTCCTTGCAGACACCAGATTACAAGTAAATGTAGAAAACAAAATGGCACAAAAGGAGCTAGAAGCCAAAAAAAGTGTTTGTAATACTGGATTACAAGACACTCACGCTGCCAAGCTCCTGTTTCTTTTCCAGCTTGGTATCAGAGATGCTAAGATGCATTCCGTTTCTCTTGAACTGAAAAAGGCTTGAGGCCCATAGCAGGGTATAATTGAATCTTCGCTCTCACACAGATCTCCAGGAAGCAACCAGAAATCTGCTGGAGAATGTCTCAGTTCCTGAGTCATTCCCAAGAGCAGACTCATTCTCACTTCATGATGCCAGTGCACAGGTAGCACAGTGCTCAGTGTTGCTGGAAGCAGTTCAAAACCTTAATGTATTCATATAACAACATCTACGATGATAGTGATGATGATGATTGACTACAGATATTATAAGACCTCAAATTTGTTAACAAATATACCCTAAAAATGTCTACTTAACAATTTACTATGACACTGAGTATTATTTTTTTGTAACACTTCCAGAACCTTGGCAAAAATGACAAATCAGAAGCCATGATTTGTAACTTATTTGATTTTGTACTCTTCTGCCTCTCAGGCAAGACTTAGTCTGGAGGCTAGAGCTAAAAAAGATGTCTGTGTTCTGGAAGTTACATACTTATATGTGCCTGACTTCTAATTTCCTGTTTGTCCAAGTGTGGTCCAGATGCCCAATGATAGGTATTTAGATTCAGTATACTGGACAGATTAAAAAAGGATCCATAGCATATCACTGACACCCCATTTCCACTGAGCAGTTCCTTAAGATGAGGTTGCATTTTATTTACCACAATCCTGTCCCCTTCTCAGGCTCAGCACCTTCTGAGAAGCCCAGTTTTGGATCACAGGTTTTGATTTACACCCCTACATTCTGTTGAAATCTTTGGAAGATACCTAGGTTCTTAATGAGAATTTATTCTAGGCCATCTATGTCTGTCACAAATTCAGAAAACTGCAGAAAGAATGGCAAATTACTCTCTCTCTCGAAACATTTTCACCTCTACCTGAAGCAGTAAGCTATTAAGTATTGCTAGTATTAGTGTTATCCTGTAGTTTCTGCTAAAGGGAATGTCACACATAAAAGTGGCAGGAAGAGTCTTTTTGCTTTCCTTCTCAGACAGCAAATTGATCAAGGCTTCTTTATGCATGCAGGGGATAAAGTGGCATCTTAGTTATTTACATAAATGTTTGTTTGCTAAAGATTTCAGTTTTATTTTATTTGCATCAGATATGTGAATGTAATAGACTTAATTGTGCCATGACAATTTCAGTGAAGGCAAGGATGTAGAGCATGAGATTCAGAGTTTTCTGCAAGTTACTGGGATTCAATATTTTACCTAATAACAGATGATTCACACCCATCAATACTAGATTCCCAAACTACCCATAATCTGGTTTATTATATCAGAGAATACTTTTACACAACACAGATTTTCATAGTGACAAAAGGACCTGTAAGATTTCACATTAGTTCATTGGAAAATATTCTGATTACTGACTGAGAAGCTAAAAGTTGACACAAAGCAATGTATAATCTTGTTCACATTTAAAATTAGTTACCATAATAAATTAATGCTTCTTCTAATACCTACCTTATAATATCAGGGTGGCCATAAGAGAATTGGATTGCATTCCTTCTTATGCATCCACAAGGATTGTTAACTATGTTCCAGTTTGCATTTGTGAAAGAAATGAATGGGTTTCTTTAGATAGAACAAATGAGGTAATAATTTGAATTTAATGGGATTTCATGAGTAATTAAGGCTCTATTTTATGTTGAAAAGTATTTTTGACTGGTAGAGAGCCATGACAAGAACAACCACCTTGACTAATATTGAGGTGAGTTCACAGCTGAGAGGAAAAAAAACTGATAGTGAAATGAGAATGTTTGAAATAGAACCATTGACAAAAAGTACAAATGGAATTCTGCAATGCCTTTTTTTTGTAGTCACTTTTCAAAAGAAAACACAAAGATCATGTGCCAAGATCTTCTTTTTCACTTGTAAAAATGTATTAATAATTATTCTCTGTTTCAGTGAAAGTTACTTTCTTCTCTTTTGCTGCAGATTACAAAAGCATCAAGAAGAAGTTTAAATGCTGGTTTAGCCTACTCAGAAAATCATCAGATCCGTGTTTCCCAGCAAGACTACAAACTATTCCGATCCCTCTTTCTACTGATGATCTCTTTCTTCATTATGTGGAGTCCAATAGTAGTAATAATTTTTTTAATTTTAGTTCAGAACTTCAAAAAAGATTTAAATATTTTGCCATCAGTTTTCTTCTGGATAGTGTTATTTACTTTTGCCAACTCTGCTGTCAATCCAATTTTGTATAATGTTGCCCATTTCAGACGTAAATGTCAGGAAATTCTTCTCTGTTGTACAGGGAACCCTGAAAGGCGTAGAGCAGGTACAGAAACCACTGCAAGAAGAAGTAACCATGAACAGCCACACTTGTATTTCATCACCAGATAATTATTTAAAGTCTGAGCTGTGCCACACTTTGGATGTTGTCTACACTACTGCAGGTCGAATAGGTCACTCTGATATAGTATTATATGCCAGAGAAGGGGGGAACAAAAGCTAAATCTGTATTTTTGTTTCCTGCAAGTAAATTCTCTTGACTTCACTGCTTTGTCTCAGTAAGATTTGTGCAATTTAATCCAATGGGTTGAATTCTCCTCTTATACTGAAATAAATAGGAATATGGCAGTGAACTTGCTGAATGTAAAACAGTTGAAATAAGTACGTGCCAGATGAAAGAATTTCTATGAGGGTACATTTTCAGATGGCATAAATCTCATTAACTTTAATGAAATTATAATGAATCTATATCAAGAGGGCACCTGATCCATTTTTACTCGTTATTTTCTACTGAGCAAAAGACATAAATTCTCCAGTGAAAATGTTCATCCTCAGAAAGTGTGTGCTTTTTTAAATCCCATTGTAAAAGAGAATTTGATTATATGCTTCGATGACTGACTGCCTGAACCTAGGTTTGAGCCAACTAAACAATTTCATGTAGGAAACAAGGTGATAAACATGTATTATCACCAAGTGAATGATCAGTTTGGTTACATCTCAAATTAAAAATATGGACATAATGCACATTAATTTATAAATAAAGAATAAATTAAAAAATGGTTAATTGTCATGTGTAAAATAGTTCTTTTAAAAAGATGCATATTTTTAATGTCTCCAGTAGTCATATAATAAAGGTAATCAGTGATATACAGGGTCACTGAAATTCCTTTCTCTTTTCTAAAAGTTTATTGGGAATGATTTTCAGTATTTTCTACAAAAAATATGACATTGTATTTGAAAAGAAATTAAAAGACATATATTTTGGGTATTATGATTAGTGCTCTTCCAGTCAGAAATTGAATCCACTAAAAAAAAGCAAGATTAAATTCTATGCCATCTGAGACCAATTCAAAACTGTGCACTAAAATAACAGTATACTAATAAAACCAATGTCTACATATGTACAGATTTGCATACAAACAATTTTCATTCCCTGTAATCCAAGTTTATTAAAATGTTTCATTGGTTTATTAACAAGGTGAGCTACACAGCTCAGATAAATATATTCAAAATCTAAACAAAGCCATCTGAAACATTTTCCAGAGAACCCCCGATCAAGGTGTTAACTTTACATCCGTGGTGCTGTTACATGGTTTCTTTCCATAGTTTTGAATCTCCTTAAGAGCAAAATCCTGAAACACACAAAACCAAAAATTTTGTTTTTCAACCACACTAGACAAAATTACAGTACACAAACTTTCACCGAATTTAAAATGCATCCATGTCTAATTTCTTTAAAATGCTCTTGAGTCCAGCAGTCTGTTACTTGTAGTAATAATAATAATGCCATTGCCTTGTTCTGCAGTTTATAATTCCAAAGAATTTTCAACTCAGAACAAAACAGAAATTCATCCAACCTGTTACACCTGTCCCGAGCATTTTAATACTTTGGCAAATAAGGTAGTGGACAGATCAGTGATAAAAGAGTTATTTAGTTACTTTAACAAGCTTCAAATTATTTGCCTTTTAAAAACTATTATTTTAAGAATGTCTTTCAGCAAAATAAGAATCTCCTGAACTCCAAAAGTTCTAATGGCAATAGTAAATTAGCTGAGGGAATATACCACCCTTTAATTTACAAATTTGCTTCTAGCAAATGCTACCAGCAAATTCAGCTTTCAGCTCTGTTGACATGACACTGCATTGTATTTACAAGTATTCTCACTTAATATCCACACTCACATTGCATAACTTAAAATAACAAGCTATTACTCTAAGAGACTAAGTGTATCATAGCTTAATCTACTGAAAAAGAGCTACCATCAGAAATGCAATGTAAGTTAGGACAAAACACTTATCATTTCCTAGGCTTTTCTTTTTGCCTTGAAGACCCAGTATATGAAGAACACGTATTTTATTTTGAGGGGATTTTTAATCAAGGTAAGTTTTGTACATCTATTGGTTTGGCGCATACACACACACACACACACTTAATTTGAGTATAGTATTAATTAAAAACGCTAATGAAAAATCATTGGGGAAAAAATTAGCTTCAACACATAGTAGAGTAGGCACAATTAGAAACAGTCACAAGCTGTTATTGCAGCATCTGTTAACATCAGTCAGAATTTTACCACAGTAACAATGGGATGCAGGTCAATACAGGCAATTGAAGTTGGCTTGTTTTGTTAGTAAATCTGTATCTTTTAATGGCAGACTTAAAACTAAAGCAGCAAGGCTTGCAATCCACACATAAGGAATTAAGCAAATTTTGTAAGAATTTCTGATATAAAGCTTTCAATAAATGATTTTTTTTCAGTTCAGCTCACAATCATTCTTTCACTCCCAAATGTACTTGCCTTGCAGGAACTTTGGTTAATGATACTGGAGAATTCAGAATCAACTAACAATGTAGTAATTACGGGTCCTGATTACATAAAGGGGAAAATGCGAGTTGCTGGCTTTAATTTGTACTTTGGTGCTGGGTTCATAAAGATAAACTCTGGCATAATCCTCAATAAAAAAGGACCGGGGCTACTATTTTCTCTTTACAAACAGTATGGAACTCAGTGTTTGTATCAGATATATCAAACACAGTGCTCAACATCTAAGATTTGAGTATAAATTAGGATGGCAGACAACGAACAGTGCAACTTGGTAGATTTGATATTTCTATAACAAACTAGAGGAAGCATGATCAAGTTTTTAATTAAGGTTAGTAAAAAAGAATATTTAAAGCTGAACTTTCAAAAGGCATTCTGAGGTTTTATGTTTAAATTACAGTATTGGTTCTGTACTCTGTAAAAAACCACAAACATTGTATTATATAGAAGTTCTGAAATATTTGAAAAAATTATATCACAAATTATGAATAAATTAATATATTCAGTTTTTCTTTTTGGTTTATACTTTCTTGCAAAGATTGACAATATATTTATTGCCTTGCAAGCCTTATATGGAGTAGAAATAATAGAAATACAGATTCCACCATGGTGAATTGGACCAGTGCTTGAACTAGCGCAATATCCTTATTTTACAGTAGGATAGTACTTCCTCTGAGCTTGACAAAAATACAAGGAACCACTATAACACACAGCTTTCAGAATCACAGCTGTATATCTACATTTTATCTTAGATTTAATATATCCCTAATCATCTCATAATTTGATCTTTCATCTTCAGAAATTTTCATTCTTGCTGTACCTCATTTGAGAAACAGCGAATGCAGGATACAAAACAGAAAAGTATTGTCCATTTGTATAATGACATTGTTTCTTTTCTCTCCAACCCTTATGCAATCATACAAATCACTCACAAAAGGCAGTTTCATTTGCATTTATGGTGTCTCTTATTCTTGACTGCCGTAAGTCTGAACTGTCTTATGTTGTCCCCAGATTCTCATTCAGGACAAAATTTTTGTTTCCATTGTTATCAGGTACTTTTTGCAGGTTACTGATCACTGTCTACCTTAGGAGATCTTTCAGGCACCCTGTTATCAGCATACCCACTTTACAACATGGCAATATCCTCCTCCCTGTTTATAGATCAGATGAACAGCCACAAGAGCTGACTGTGCTCATCTGTTCTGACTTTCTTTACAAGACACAAAAGTTTCTTCAGTCAATCCCTGTTTGTTCTAACATGTCATTGAGAAAAGCTTTTAATCTTGATTTACACATTTCAGTGATGAACATACAACAGCTCTTGGTAAACTGTTCAAAGGTTAATGACCTTTGGAGTTAAACAAATGGCTATTTATTTCTGCTCTAAATGTCCAGTTTAAAGTTCCATCCATTTAAATTTATTATTTCTATGTTTGCAAGTCCTTTATTATCCAAGCACAGACTTTGCTCAGGTCAGCCTTTAATCTCTTTCTAACGAGAAATATCAAGGTCTTTGAAGCCCTCACTAGAGGACACATTTTACAGACTTTCAGTCATTTTCTTTGCTCTTCTTTGAAACTTCTAATTCATCCTCAGTACTCTTCCAATTATGATTATCATCAAATGTGACATAGCAAGCAGACCTATGCCAAGCACAGCAGTCTTATATGAGTCTTGGTTTATGCATCCAAGAATCACATTAACTCTTTTGCCACATTGTTACACTGGGAGTTCACTGATTCACTGGTCAACCCTTCTGCAGATGTCATGTCTTCCAGAATGTGAGGGGAATGTAGGAATAGGTACACTACTATTTTATTTGTTCTAAATATTCTGATTTTTCTTCTTTGTTCTTTACTATCCCCACTCTAGGTGTAATTTTTATCAGAAAGTACATTATGTTTTGTTCTAGATGGTTATTATTTTGCCTTTTTTAATGTCCTTGAGCATAAGTGAACTAATCTGTATCCTTCCCTGTGTTGCAAGCTCAGCCTGACTGTGTGAAAGATAGGATCATGCTTCCAGTATGAGGGATATGTCCCTCTTTCACTACCCCACCCTCTTCCACTACCTTTTGTTGGCATGAGGACCTGTGAGAAAGGGTCTGCTATAAGAATCCCTTCCAAGGCTTCTGATTTTCCCTAACAGACTTTTAAAAGAATTTTTCAAATGGATTTTTGAAAAAAGACAAAGAGTTCTGATTAAAGAGACACAATTACTTTTTACCACAACTGTAAAGTCTATCCTTACTATGTTTACTCACAGTACATTGATTTAATTTTTTTACAACTTCCTCTAATTACTGTTTCAGATGATCTGATACGCTACATAAAAAGCTATACACCTTAGCTCTCCTTCAGATAAGGGAAGAAAAAGTTGGAAATAACTTACTGCAAGGTCCAGTTTTCAAAATACAATGTTACAGCCACTAAGTAAAAGACTTCATGCATTTGATATTTAATGAGCAGGGGAATCCCAGCCCTTTAGTCGTTAAACCCTGAAATAAAATTCTTCGGAAAAAGAAGGTTCTTACCATTATGAACAATAACTCTGTATTTTCTGTCCAAACAGAGGTCTATCTGCCTTTGCCTGACAATTTTCTGGGCCTCTGGAGGCAATCCCTTGGGGTCCCGGGAGAACACAAAGGAATAGCTGTTAGCACAAGTGCCGTCTGCGTTCAGTTGGCGGCAGGAGTAGTGAAGGGCGTATGTATCATAATCTGTGTCCACTATCCAGTGATCATCATCTGGAAGAAACCACAGCAAAGAAGCAAAGGTGTTAGAGACACAAGTAAAACCTAGAAAATCAGAAGAGATTGCTGCCATAATTGTAAAGAAAATACTAAGATGAAGATTGGTATTAATTATAACAGGTTAGCTCATAGTTTATTCCTGTGTCCAGTATTTCATTCCATGTTTCAGAAGAAGTTGTTTGTTTTATAGAGAAAATAAACATATTTAGCAAGGACATGCTAGTCCTGTTCCAAATGACTCAGAACTCTATTTTTCTATCATTTTTAGAGAAAGAAGATGGTCAAGCAACTCTGCATGTGTGTTAGAAGTGTATTTGCTACAATAAACCCTCTTCTTAAAACACAGTTACAATCTCATAGAATTCTGAACTATTCAGCTATGTAACCTGATAAATACCTGGTCACACAGACACCGTATGCTATCAGAAGTGAATCTAAGTGCTTGCAGTAAAGCACGTTAGATCTGCACCTTCCTCTCCTGGGGCAAAAGATTCTCCCTTGCACTACCATCTGCACTGGTGAAAGCAGCACTATGTTCTCTTCCCTTCTCTCCTGTGGGGGGGACACCAGCCTTTTTAGAAAGGTAGAATCTGGCCTCAGCCAGCAATCTGAAGCATCCATGATTCAGCAGCATGTTGTGAGGAGACCTGGCAACAATTTAAAAGCCATTGGCATTCAAAACATTCTTTTAACTGTGTATTTGGACAGAGTGGAGCTCCTGTCACTTTCAAATTCCACCTGCTTCTCTTGGGAGCAATCCAAGGAAACGTCTTGAGCTACAAAGTGTCTGAATCTCTACTTGGCGCAAGAAACTAGTTTTGCATAGAGTGTGACAAATTACCTAAAAATATTAATATATAGACACATTTAAAATATTTATAGGATAGTTTTTGTCTCATAAAACAGATAAATCTCTACATTTTGAGACAGAAGACCGAACAAAATAACATTTGCTAAATCCTCTTTGTTGCTTGGTTAAGTCTGACATTAGGCTTTTCAGAGAGAGCAGAAACATCCGGTAACTGAGTTCTGAACTAAACCAAGTCCTGAAATACTTCATCTGCCTTTCATTTCTTTCCAAACAGTGACCTTCGATTATATTGTTGGGTAACAAACAAAAGAAATACAAAGGTATACAAAGGCCTGATCTTCACTTGTTTAAAGAAAGCCAGCCAGCTGTCCCATATAAAAAGTAGTGATTACCTTGTTCACATTAAGGTTTTGTGTATGATAGTTATTACCTCTTTTAAATGTGCTTAAGAAATCCAACAGTACTTTTTCCTGCCCCAGCATGGACATGCAATATAACTAGGCTTCCAAGCAGTTCTGGATCTTCAGTAGTTAAGTACTCACATCCTTTCTGCAGAAAAGAGGCAACACCCCAGTACTTCATCTTGAACTTGGCAGGATCCTCTGTGTCAGTGAAGGAGCCTATCATGTCAGCACAGACATCCCAGTTACTGCAGTCAGAGACAAAGAAAACATCACAGTCAAACCTAACAGCACAGATTCAGTGTGACTGGCACAGGGATAGCAGGCACGATCAAAGCACCAGTAAGTGCAGCAGAAGCTTAGTGAAATGGAACAAGAGGAAAATTGCAAACATCTTACTTGAAGAGTCTGACTCTGCCCTTTGCAGTAGCACTCATTTGTCCGTTCTCATCTACGCTGAACTGGGCTACCACATTGTCCCGCAGAAATAGTCCCTCAGGATCTTTTTTTGCCATACCATACCAGGTGCCACTGTACTGCAAGGCAATAAAAAAGGCTTCAGTCAGACCCAGAAGAATGGAAACATCAGAGACACTACAGACTAGGGGAGGTGACAGAGGGAATGGCATACAGATCTTTGACACCATGGCTCAAAATTGTGTCTAAGAAACAAATCTAGCTGTTTCAACAACATAAATCTACCAATACATCCTACTGCAGTCAGGGTTTGTGGAAATATTGACATTTTTTTCAGTTATCATATTTGTATCTGCAGTTCTCCAGTATTAGAAATATAAAATTTGGTGGAAAGAGATTAAAAATGAGCAGATCTTGACAGACCTATGTATAATGTTTTTTCCTTGCAATGATATCTGAAAACACCAGAGTGTTAATTTTTCATAGAAACGACAAAGTCATCACGCTTCTTTTGCTTAGACTATACAGTTTGAGACTAGTCTTTAAACCTCAGTTTCTGCAGTATTCCTTTATCAGATGCATCAGGATCCATCATCTGTGGAGGTGTGGGCAACATCACACACTTCTGCTGTTTCTCAGTATTGCAGTCTGTGACTCCAAGTGAAAATGTGAACACACTGGTGCTACTGAACACCAAATTCTGTAGCCTGGGAAGAAGAGCTAGGCAAGACATCGCAGATCCAGGAGAGAAAGGAGATTTACCCTGGTCTTGTCGAAGTTCTCCTTGACTTTGAAGCTGCTTACTCGGCAGTCCCGCTCCGCGGTGCTGCTGCCCAGCAAGGCCAGTGCCAGTAGCAGCAGCCAGGACAGAGCTCTCTCCGTGTGGGCCATCCTGTACCTGCAGCAGACAGACAGGGAATAGCATCAGAAACAGGCTCTGTCACACAAGCGAGGAAGGGAGGGAGGCTGCCCTGCCAGGTCGCCAGGGCATCATGCAGCTTTCCCTGATGCATGTGCAGGCAAGGCACCTGGGTGCCCCCAGCCCACAGCAGCAGGTCCCTTACAGACTGTGCCAGTACCTGCAGCCTCTGGAGAGCCCAAGTGTTGATGGCAGTGGCAGTGCCCGGGCAGGGAATGCTTTATGTAGTCCTGGGGCTTTCGCAACCCCCTGCGCTACAAAGCCAGAGTTGGAGGGGGAGTCGGTATGCGGGTTAGTGCCTGCTGCAGGCTGGGCCCCTTCATAACAGCCTCTTGCGTAACACCCATGGGCTCAGGTGGTCTTTGACCCTGATCTGCAGCCAAGCAGATGCTAGGAACAAATGCCTCTCTTTGCTTTTCCTGACCCAAAAACAAGAGCTCGCACCTGGGGGAAGGGGTGTCCACATGTATGTGCAGAACAAATGGAATGAGAGGCACCCCATCTTTGCCTCCACCTACCCAGTGACTTTACACACTGCAGTCCAAAATCCTTCTCACTCAATGTGCTAAACCCAGTTACAAGGTGCAGACTTGCTTCTTCCACCTCCTTCCCAAATTCCTTTTCTCTTTTTCCTTATAAACAGTGGCAAACATAATACTTGCAAGTTTCTGCTAATGTTTCTGAAAGCCTGGTCATGCCAGAATTGATTCAGGTCCTCATGACTGTTTCCTTCTTGCTTCCAAAAGGCTGTCTTGGTGCTAATTGATCTCATGATTTAGCCCCAGCAACTGGAACTGTGGCCCTGCAGATCCTCAGGAGAGTGAAAGAGCCCTTTTGTGTGGTCCTGCAAACGTAGCAGCACCTAAGTGTGGCCTGCAAATAGCCAAATACATGTACACACCACATATGACCCTTTCGACATCAGTTTTAAATCAGATATTCCACAATTTCTATTCTGTTTTTGACAAACTGTTTTCAGTTATATAAACCATTATTTTCTCCTGTCCAGGCAAGTTTTGCTGCCTCTCAGTCAATATTTGTTCTCCAGTTTCAACATCTTTAGGAAGCATTAGAGAAAACCTGTTAATTATTTTCTAGACATGTAACTAGAGCAGGATAGGAGTGATTGTTACCAAGAGAACTAATTCACCTACTTTTTTCACCTCCCAATTTTGAAAGAATAAAGGCAGAAGCTTGTTATTTGAAAGGTCTGTGTTCATTACTTTAAAAATTAAGCAAAAACATAATTTAAATATGGAGACACCAATGTAGCATAAAAACCCACTTCAATAGTAGCTGATGTACAGAATTAAATTAATTTATTCAACCTGGCCTTTCCCAGAAATTTACTTCAGCCTTCTATTCCTTTCATATATTCATAAAAATATTAAACTTTTAACTCTTCTGTCCTTTACAATCTCTTCACACATGTAATGCAAACAGTCTGTTTGAATTATCTTCCTTTTCTGCTTTGTGTTGAAGCCTTTTTGCATGGACAGTATGTTTTTGTTCACTTTCTCAAACATCAGATGCTCAGGGCTGTTCCAAGTCTGCTCTTCAGCCTTTGATTTCTTGGATAATATCAGATACTACAAATTCCATTATGTTTAATATTAAGCTTCTATTTGGAGAAAAAAACCCATATTCAACACAGGGAACCAGAAAGGTGTACGTATATTAATTGTCCTGAAGCTTTCAGTGGTAGCTTTTCAATAAGTCAACATTTCCATTTTTAAACTGAGATTTTCAAGCTTGCTAATTCCTACAGAGACTGAAGAGAATCAGTAACCTATACCTTTCTGGTGGCTTTCAGAAATTTGCTCCAATCTCTGGCAATGGTGAGACCAGTGATACATATGCATTTTTATAAAACTTCTACAAAATACTCACTAGTCTTAATATATGAATTCATCATACTTACAAGATCAAAATCAACATGGATTTTCTTTGTTCAGTGTCTCACACGACTGATAGCAATAAGATGGATTATAGCTTAATTTATAAGCTCTAAATCTACATACTTCCTTTAATACCAAAGAAAACATTCTTTCTTTATTCTCTGTCAATTTGGGAAATATTATAATTTCTCCTAAGTCTGTCCTGTTCAAAAATCTGTATACTGCTTTACATTGCCAGAGAGGTTCTTGCAGGATCAAATCTATTCCTATACATTTTTTTCAATAACATAATTATCTATGAAAAACCTATGGCAGAGGTTTTCAAAGGAGTTTATAGTCACTCATTCAAATCAATCAAAACATGTTGAGATTTGACCACCTCTGAAAATCTAGGTCAGTGTTCCTGTTATACAATACTGCTTGTTGTCAGCAGTTTTACAGAAAGCAGACCAATCCAGGCTTCGCTGAAACAAAAATTTACCTCTGCTAATAAATTTTAATGACATTTGTTCTATATATGTGCAAGAGCTATTATAGTCTCTTAAATTAATCTAAAATAAATCAGAAACATGTAGTTTTGTATTAGCCATGGCACAGAATTTCTTTAATTGTGTACCTCCACTGATCTCTGCACTATTTGGCAACTCATACCTGGTGGAGAGACTTAGTAACTAAAACTTCTAACTCATTCTCAAGTCTGGATCTCTACAGTCTCTACAGTCCATAGAAAATACCTAAGAAAACTCTTCTTTTGAATATTTGCTATAATTGGAAATTTGTGGTAGTGCAGCTACAGTGAAGTCACATCTGCATTTCCCAGTCAGATTTCAACAACGGCAATATTTTCCATTAGGAATAGAAAGAGAAAATACAGAGAAAAGTTCAGATTTTCAAAGGTAATGGTGGGAAGAAAACTTTCATTGTAGGAGTTATTTTAGTTTTATTTAGAAAAAAAAGAGGAAGAAACAAGAGTCAAATTACTATTTAAAACATTTTTAACCCTGCAACATTTAAGCTTTAAATATTAAAATAACAAGAATTTTATTTGTGGGAACAAGAATAAGTCTAGCTCTTAGGAGAAAGTTGGCTCAAAAGCCCACTAGTAGGAAATGGAGTGTCCATTTCCATCCAGACTGCACATAGATTGAAAGATTTTTTCTGTCTTCTTAGGGCTATTTATTTGTAGAATGCCATTCACAAATATTAAACTCTTAGAGGCAGATTTTGCAGGTGAGTGAATGACTGCTGTGGGCACAGAGCAGTGGATGCACGTGTAGCCACTGCCCTGGGAACCCAGACTCATATGCAACAGCAAATGGCACGATTTGAGCCAAGGAGCTCCGTGTACTTTGCAAGGGACAACTGTGTACACTGTCACCATCACAACCATTCCCCTCAGTGGCAGTCCAGGTACAGAGGTCAAGGACAGAATGGAATAGAAAAGATTGGCCTTTGCTCCATGCCAGCCTGTGTACTACCTGATTTTGTAATTGAATGACTTGACATTCTGTTTAGGGAGTAAATTTACACTGAACTCTTTACAAACAGTATTTACTAACAAACCTAGTTTAAAATGGTACCTTTACTTTCTTAAGGAAGTCTTTCTGAGGATAGTGATTCTCAACTGAAATGTTCTTCTAGGCATATTACTAAAATGGAAACAACTTGAAACAAAGATATCAAGTTTGCTGATGGGCTGGCCTGTGGAAGAGCTCTAAACTTGAGTGAGTCCAGCAAAGAGCCACAAAAAGATCACTGAGAAATAAGAGAATCTGACAAAAAGAGAGGCTGAGAGAGCTGGAACTGTTCAGCCTGAAAAGATGGCTTGGGGGATCTTAAAAACTGTATAAATATCTGGCAGGAGGGAATGAAGGAGACAGAGTCAGACCCTTCTCAGTGGTGCTGAGTTATATTCTCAGTAATAAAACCTGGTCAGGTAAGCTCCCCAGGTAGTAAATGTCAGAATGGCTGAAATTAAAAGGTTGCTGCCCTTTGCTCAGTCTGTATACTAAAATTCATGCCAATCAATGAAGAAGCCCATGCTTTTAGTCAAAGCTACAGTGCATCTGGCAAGCCAGGTTAAACCCTCCATGCTAAACTGGCCACTTACTTCAGGAAATTCCCCCTAGAGTCTACAACATCTGTTGACTCAAAAGGAGGACAATGAAGATGGTGAGGGGAAGCCGTATGAGGAGCAGCTGAGGTCACTTGGTCTGTTCAGCCTGGAGGAGACAGAGGGGAGATCTCACTGCAGTTACAACTTCCTTGTGAGGGGAAGAGGAAGGGCAGGATCTCATCTCTTCTCTGTGGTGACCAGTGACAGGACCCGAAGGAATGGCCTGAAGTTGTGTCAGGGGAGGTTTAGGTTGGATATTAGAGAAAGGTTCTTCATCCAGAGGGTGGCTGGGTGCTGGAACAGGCTCCCCAGGGAATTGGTCACAGCACCGAGCCTGACAGAGTTCAAGAAGGGTTTGGACAATACTCTTGGGCACATGGTGTGACTCCTGGGGATGGTCCTGTGCAAGGCCAAGAGTTGGATGGGACGATTCTTGTGGGTCCCTTCCAACTCAGCATATTCTATGATTCTGTGATTTCATGAATCACTGGTGGTTTTAGGGGAACATGAAAATTTTCAGCCATATGAAAAAAAAAAGCAGTTAGCTTACTATCTTCAGTGTTCACATTTTTAAGATTACTTTTGTAAGAAAAGAGATAGAAAGCTATTGTAAAAGAAACACTGAAGAAATTGAAGATGTTTACAAAGGTCCCCAGAATATACAAGATCAGAGACACAAAAACAGTTCAGTGCTAAAACCTGGTTATGTTAGGGTTTTGAAATAACTGTTGTAAAAACCTACAGAATCCATTCTCATAGCCTATTCACCTAGGAAAAAAATCAATAATATTTCTGAATATTAATTTCTTGGATTATATTGGAGATACCAATCTCCAGTGTCCAGACAATGACCACAAACTTATCCCCATCGGAAGTCATGCACTTGAAATAAACGCATTTGATCTGTGTTTTTTCAGAAAATCTTAACTGAATAAACCACATTAACTGCTACCAGTTTGGATTGGACAGAGACATTCAGAGATGAACACTGAAGTGAACTGGGAAACCTTATAAATGCCTTTGACATTTACGTGCTGCTTGAATCTATTTAAATAACCACGTCTGTCACTTATCCTTCTTAGGAGTTTCCATGTATCACAAGGGCTCAGGAATGGTCTACTCCTAAGAACTACTCCATAAATAGTTCAATTTCTGTAGGAACTGTGAACGTCAAAGGCAAATGACATCATATGCATTAAAATCACAAAGCACAAATATTTCTGATATTTTCTAAAATTAAACCATTTGAAAAATAAGCACCCCGGTCATCATGTTTTTAAATCAAACAATCTCATCATGCAAAAGAATCAAATCGAAATGCATATTATTTTGGCCCTTAAAAGTGCAGTGAAAATGACTGTGCAAGATTAGTTTCCAATATTTAACCTCCAGGCACATAATGGAACCTACCTTAAAATGTATTTTAATAGGTGATTTCATTAAAATTTTGGGGGGAAAAACATCAGCAAAATCATGTTTTAAAGTGCCAGAAACCTGACATTATTTTTTGGTATAGTTTCTTAGAATAAACTTAAATGCCAATGTACTTAGCTTTACTAAAGTGTTCAATAGTGTGGAAAAAAAGGAGAGTATAGGAGAAAGAACAGAAAGCAAATATCATATTCCAGCAGAGAAACTTTTGAATTCATTACAATACTAGTCCTTCAAAATGTTTAAATGCCCTAATTTACACAAGTCATTAAAATACTATTATGAGAAAAACAAAAAGGCATCTATAAATAGGAAAATGCAATGTATTTTCCTAACTCTAAAATGTGGGATTCCATAAATATAAGGCACATTTATGAATCAAGCTACATTTTATTGAATCACTTCAACTTTTATTATTCATGGTTAATCAATACGAACATAGAGTTCATGATGAATATCATGACTAAGAATATATGACTATCATGACTAATATAGCACTTGCGGAAAAAAAGCCAATTTACCTGTCTTCCAAACATAAACTGTTTCATAAAGAACTTCTATTGGTTTCTGATACTTCTTTCTGTGTCATTTCACAGAGTAAGAGTGCAATTTTAGTAGCAAACATATATTAAGGAAAAAACAAAAAGAATTAAAATATGATCTTTATTTGTTTTCTCAAAGTACAGATAGTGTAATTTATCATTTGCAAAAACAGATGGGCATAAGGGAGATTTTGTGGAAGCATGATAAGCATTTCAGGTGATCTTGCACATATTAAAAATATAATAAACTGATAGTAAAATTATTAGTTTACAAAAATGTAAACCCACCAATCTCCCTGCCCCCAAAGAAAATGGTATAACCTGATCAGGTTGCCTGTCTTCCCTTATTCTCCCTCTGGAGAGTGACAGACCACTCTATTTCACTGGATTAATGTGATGACAAAATAAAGAATTAATGCTTGTAAAATTGGTTTCTCACGTCATAGAGATGAATGTGTAAATATTACATAGAAGACAATTTTTTAGAGTGTTTTAGCTGGGCATGAAATAGATCCTCTATAAACCCCTCCTACTTTAAAGAAACTACTACGTAGAATGTTCCAAAGTCAGTAAACAAACATGACCAAACAAATAATGCAAAAGAATGTTACTATTCCTTCACATGATTTCACTGAAGCTCTGAAACATCCTCTTTTTTTAAAGCACAGCATTAAAAGTAATGAGCTAGAAATTAGGAAGATGATAAGAAATAATTTAACTTGATGTGCAATTACATATAAAATTATTTTCAAGCCTCTAATGCTTTTATATATGTAGATCAAATCACGAAACTGTTAAAAGACTAAGATATATGTGCATTTCTCCGTTTTCTTGTGAACCCTACGTGCGTACAATGCTGAGAACATTCTGCTGTGCTGCCACAGTTTAATATCACCAGGTCACCTGTGGAGAAGATGCTGTAAACTCACACACCCACCAGTGCCCTATGCTGTCCTCCAGGCTGCTGGGGAGAAACAACCCAGTCAGAGAAAAGGAACCAGGAAAACATATGTTTATAATGTGCTGATTTTCATATGCATTTTTAACTCTGTATGGCAACTGCAGTCCAGCAAAAACTAGTGTCATACCTGGCATTTCATATCATGGTCAGAGGGAAAACTAGTGTAGTGAGTTAGCTGCCATTACACACTGATCAGTGACCTGTTCTTTGTGCACAAGAGTATCTGTGTTAGTTGCCCATATTGATTCTTTTAGATCTGTTGATAAGAATGAATGTTGAGACACTCTGGCTTCTGGAAGACAGATGAAGTTGTACTTTGGCAATTATTCTTTATAAATTAAGAATTGACAAAGGGTATACGTTTCCTTTTTCTTACACCAAGAATCCCTTTCTGCTTCTAAGCAATGTGGATGCCACAAACAGAAATAAGATTAGTTGTATTGCAACCTTCCTACTGTGCTCAAATTCAGATCTGTTTCAATGAAAACAGATGATTTGCTGTCATAGTTGGCACTCAGCTTAAACTCAGCCTTCTCATTCACGTAGCCTTGGGGTGTTCGTTCCTAAAATTCAATAGTTTCCATCATTCCTTTTCCATTCATGTGACTAATGTTGAACTTCTAATGGTAGGAAACTTTAAAGATGTATAACTATGTATATTTAAGAGCAGAGTCAAGATTCCCTCTTTGCCAAATATCTGTCAGTTATTATCATTTTTCTGCTATTTAAGACAGCAGAGATCTCAATTTTTTTCTGAAGAAGGCATAAAGAAGTATAGGCATGAAGAAGGCAGGAAGTATAACCGGATAGTTATAGAATAAAAAATTTTACCGTCTCCTCAACTCATAATTTAATCCATTTTCTGATGTATTTTTTCTTTTAGCTATCTATTTTAGAAAAAAAATATAAAAAAGTCATGTCTGGCTGTGGTGAGTCAAATTCTAATTCTTTTATTCCATCTTCACCTAGCACTTGTGCACCCTCAGACTTTTGTAAGTTCTTCAGTTTTGTGAGATCTTTGTGGTGATTTCACCCATTTTATGCATGTAAGCTTAATAATTAACTTTCAGTAATCCAATTTCTATCATTGACTCCCTATTTTGTGTAAAACTAAGTTTTGCAATTTAAAAGATTTCTCCACGACATTCTGTTTTCCTGCCCTTAAGTAACTCCCACAAATACACGTGTGTACGTCTGTGCACGTGTCGAATGTGGGATGAGCGTCTAGCTGAAATTCCTCATGTTAAGTTTTAATGGGAACTTTTGTGTGCATAGCACAATATATACAGACTGTGAATGAAGGCGATAACATACAGGTATACATATCTACACATCAGACAATTTTATAAGGTCTAAGAAATAATTGGTTAGTTTAAAATGCTAAAATGATTCCCTGAGGATTTATGAGCTAAGAATGCTCAAGGGTTTAGTGTCCTGACATCTCTTTAATTAGCAGTCTCCAAGATCTCACACTAAGAAGATGCTAAGCCAGTGCCTTCTGTCATATCTCAAGAGTTTCAGAAGGCTTGAAAGCCACAGAGGAAGGTGAATGTATTATGTCTGTGAGCTACACAGTATGTACAAAGTACATATTTCTTACTAGTCACAAGTTAGGACTTCTTGCTACAACTCCTGCTTTGATGGTGATGAATTTCTAAAAGAAATCCTAAGAAAAATCCAGCAAAAATGGGCGAGGTAAATAAAGATGCCGTTGAAAAATACTTGGAGAACAATCCTCAGTTTGCCAAGGAGTATTTTGACCGAAAAATGCGGGCAGAAGTACTGGGAAGTATCTTTAAAGTGAGCCCTGGAGATGTGAAGGAAGGAGTCAGCTTCAAAGACATGTCTCGTCTGGAGGAATGTAACATAATTTTTGAGTTGGTTACAGAAATCCAAGATGAAGCAGGTGTTATGGAAAAGATAGTGCACAAGGCCCTGCAGAGGCTGGCACAGCTGCTGGCAGCTGATCGGTGTAGCATGTTTCTTTGTCGTTCCCGAAATGGTATTCCAGAGGTAGCCAGCAGGCTTTTGGATGTCACTCCAACTTCCACCTATGAGGGCAATTTGGTAAAACCAGAAGATGAGACTGTTTTTGCTCTGGACACCGGGATAGTGGGATGGGTTGCTCATACGAAGAAGTTTTTTAATGTACCTGATGTGACGAAGGTAAGTGACTTCTCTTGGGGAATGGGTTTCTGTGCATTTGCTCACTCAGCTTCCTACCCAGGTAAAAAGTCATTCTTCAGAAACATCTCAGAGACACAAATCCAGACCAATAACATGAGAAATGCATCAGCAGATTGCTTAAAATCCAGTAGAACCACATCATGTAGCCTAGTGAGGTATTTCCAGTATCCTCACAGTTGTTGTAATGTCAATGACTATAATAAGGGAGAAGAATATTAGATTAATAGAGACCAGTAAGTATTTGTGTTTCTGTTGAACAAGGCAGGCTTCTATTCTGCTTTCCAGTATGGGTTTGCAAGTGGGCTTATCATTCTGTGCTGCCATACATCTACCTCTGAGTACATTTAATTTGCAGCTTTTGTAATGAAGATGCATCTCTATAAGTAGGTGACTGAGGACAGATGAAGATGAGGCAAATATATATGTTCAGGTTCAAGTGAGTGTTTGATTTTAAACATGTCCAATTTCGAGTAGGTCTAGTTTCACGGCTTTTGTTCAGAACCATCTATAGAAGAAGATTAATGAGTCTGACCTGTTCTGATATTTTTGAAGTTCATGTTAAATTTCCACAGAATCACCTTCTGTACTTAAGATGCTGATAAGGGTTATTATAAATGTTAATTAAAATGATGAGAGACCTAACAAAAATTAAACATGCATGAATGAGAACTGCTTTAGAAACTACTCTGAAATACATGGGGAAACATAAACATGCTTTGATTGTTGAAGATTTCTTTTAAAATAGTTAACCTCATATCATCAAATAGTGACATTTTAGTCTTATGTGGAAAACCTGAGCGTAATCAAATGGTGCTAAGATAATTCTCAAGATGATAGTCTGGATTCTCAGTATATCCTATACAGTCAATTAAAAATTCCAGGCCGTTTCAGAGATAGAAATTACCTCAGTGTCCTAAGCTCAATGTAAATAATAAAAATATTTGTACACTGCTGTTATCTATGCTTTCCAAGAGGTAAACAAAAAAATAATACCTCTTATAATGCTTACAGTTATAAAGGGCTATTTTCAAAGCTCAGAAACAAATTAAAATATATATATATATGGGAAAAGAACATTCCAATATATAGTAAACTACCTCAAATGTAAATAGGAATCACAGGAGCAAACAGAAAAATGACTGATTTGATGAAACAAATCAGTTGATTTTCAACTGACCACTAATATGTTTTCTTCAATGACTGCTGTCCTGACAAGAAGAGTCTGACTTACTGCCTCTTACCACCACGTGGGGGGATTGGAGGATAATCCTTCTAAATTCATAAGACTGATTACATGAGAAAAGATCAGGAGGATCAGGAAAGATGTGCCTCCTATCAGACACTGAACTGCTTCTCGACATCATTATGCGAGAGGCACCCAGAACAGGGCTGCCCAAATGTTTCTATGTTTGCAGTAGCATTTGTTCAAAATTTTGTGAGAAATGTCACTTGAATATGCTTACATAAGAGAAATTTTCTGTCCATCTAATCCTGCTAGGTATTTTTGCACTCATAAATTAATTCATATCAGCTCGATATCTGTCCAGTTATTCTTCAGTCATTCTGAGGTAACCTTTACTTAGGCACCCATTTACTCTCTTAGGATTACTGAGGTCTACACCATTAAGCACACACTTAAAAATGCAATTAAACCATGGTCCCTTTAATCTACATTTGGTAACTAAATGTCATATAAATATTTACATTTTATAAGTTAAGTACAAAACTCCCAGTGACTTCTCTGGGACCAAGGTTTGATGTTTAAAAACAATCCCAAAACCTCAAAATTGTCACCATTTCCATTCTATGTGTTCAAAACGTTCCTGTCCAAGTCCACACTCCTCACTCAGGCAAAGGTCCCACTAATGTCACCAGAATCTTTATCTCCACAGGGAACCCAGAACTGCAGCTTGAGTTAGTAACATTTAAGGAATATAATTAGTCCATGGCAGCAGAAATAGGCAGCCACTGAAGCCTTTATCATGGTTTGAAAGGATGATTATTTTTCAGTTCACTTCATACATGCTTTAGTCAAACTAGATTGTCTGCCACCCAAGTTCTGAACAAAAAATTACAAACAGAATTAAGCCAGAGAGGAATTTTGCCCCTACTGCCTTGTCAGAATACAAAATGCACAGTGACTACTTCTAGATGGCTATAGTACTTTAAAAATGTCGTGTCTAGCCACTTTCTACTGTTGACACAGTCCATATCCAAACAGCATAGTGCTTTTTAAGTCTTAAGTACATGACAACATTGACAAACCCACCGTGTGACATTTTCATGCTTTAATCATCACTCCTTTATAACAAAAGTAAATGTAATAGAAGATCGGAATAGCAATAAATCATTGGGGGAAAAATAAATGACTCCACTTTTAGTGCCTGGTAACCGGTTCTTTAGGGATGATCTCTTTCTTCAACCTGGAAAGGTACCAATAAACGTGAGGAAGCTCCTCATCCTGACTAATGCTTCAGAAAAGAAAAGCAGAGGATACAGAAGATACAGACCTTCTGTAATTCAATTAGCAGGCAGAACAGTCTCTCCTCACAAGATTATGGACCTGTTGACTGTGAGAGCTAATAGCGTTTAATCCAGGATTTAATAGTTGTGAGAAACAGAAGGCCAGGCAGGACCCTTATCCCAACAATTTGTCTCACATTACTCCCAGGGTCTAGCAGACTATGTGAGTCAAATACTACAAAGGAAAATAATAGGTTGCATAAAATTTGGTGTGTCCATTAATATTCTTTAAATAGTAACTGATAACACAGGCAACGTTATAAAGGACAGTAAAATTACCTTACATTTTTTAGTAAGGCATTATATCCAAATAAAACTAAGCAATAGTTCAACAACAAGTATGTCTTCTGGAGAATCAAAATCTCACATTCTCAGCTTGCAAGAACCAAAAATAAATACTATATGTATTTGCTTTAATCCATCATCTATTTAAATTATTACACTATTCCTTTCAATTCAGAGGTATTTGAAGACAAGGATTTAACTGAGAGTTGGAAACTCAAGAAAAAAGTATTCCTGGCTTTAGTAGAGTATAAAATTATAAAAGTGGTAAAAAAAAAATGCTTCAAAAGAAGTGAAGGCCTTTGGATTAGAACTATAAAGGGACTGAAATGTTCTGATGCTGAAATAACAAACCCTCAGTTTTAGAGGTCCTGTACAAACCCCAGTGAAGTGAAGAAACAAGAGAACCTGGAGACATTCCAACTCAGATTAAGCAGCCAGAAGAGTGATCATTGTGTCACCCAATTTAAACACCAGAAACCTACGATACAAACCAACGTAAATACATCTTCAAGTTGCAAGTACTTGTATCATACCCTTGCAAGCTGATCCAGCTTCAGACTGCAGCTTTACTTCTCTTTAATGCAAGGGTAGGAGACACCTTAATTCCAGGCCTGTCTGAAGCAGCAGGAGTTTCAGACTGATGTGAATGTGCTGGCCCCCAGACTCCAGGCTGAGCCTGAAATGAGGTAGCCTTTTACCTGGGAAGAATGTGCATTGTGAATGTTAATTTACACTCCTCTATTTTATCATCTCGATAATAAAAATCAGACTGTCAGATATTCACACTCAACACAGAAAATATTAACTGGAAAAACAGAAACATGTTCCCATCTGTTATAAAGACAAAGGTTCAGTCAGTTTACCAGAAAATATTTTAACACAGAAACAAATTTCTATTAATCATGCCTTTCAGAAGGAAACACCAAACAATTCTTCCCTTGATTTATAAAGAGGAACGCTCCCAAAATTGAAGAAAAAAATGCATGTTAAAAATTAAAAGGAAAAGTTCTCTTTTAGCCTAATTTTCTTGTTTTATGTGAAAAAAAATACTTAAAGCAATACAATACAAATGCAGTTTTAAAAAGCTGCAAAATAGCCACTACATATGGCAAGTAATGAGCAGGCATTTCACTGACAAAACTGAGAAGTTCAACCCCCAAGTGCTGTTAAATATATATTATTTTCTACTTGATTCAGTTTCAGAACCCTAGTGATCTTGAAGATAACAAAGTCAATTTGTTCTGTAATGCTAGTAAGTCGCATCTCAAAATGCAATTTACATCCCTGACAATACACGATTTTTGAAGTGTGGCCTGAGGAATGGCCAACTCATTTAACTAATTTGGTTTGGTCATGAATCAGATTGATGACATTTTTGTAGGTAATGGTAGGTGTTTTTCATTTTCTATTCATTTTAAATTATATCATTATGAAACAAAAATATTTGTGAGCTGAAAATAGACTAAGCTAAAGTATGAGATGAAGCAATACAGCACACCAATACCACCTACTGAGTGGTTAAAATTTTGAGAAACCTAAGCTAATGGCAGGCAAACAGTGGAAGAACAAAATATCAGGAAGAGAAGAAAATACTGCAGAGCTATCAGAAAGAAAACCAGAAACAAATAGAGATAATGCAAGGAAATATATGCTAATGATGGGAGTGTGACACCGGCTCCTCACGTCAGGAGTTCCTGCGGTTCCCATTCCAGTAGTGCTCCAGACCCACTCCTAGTCACCACACATCCAAAGCATGATATGTTTTGACCAGTCTAAGCTCATCTATCCAATACAAACCTTCTGCCCAACAGAAGCAAAATAGTCATAACTGCAAGGGGTCACAGTAAGCCCTTCTTCCTCTGTGCTTCATAAGGAGAAAGAGGTGGAGAAAAATAGGCATCTACTCTCTTGGCCCTGTCACCTCACCTGCAGTGTTAAGACTTATCATTTCCCTTCTGTTGGGTCACTTCAACCCCATGCAGCGCTACAGGTTTGGGAAACAGTGGCTGGAAGCTGCCCAGTGGAAAAGGATCGGGGGGTATTGGTCAACACCAGGTAAACATTAGCCAGTGTGAGCCCAGGTGGCCAAGAAGGACCATGGCATCCTGATCAGCAATAGTGTGACCAGCAGGACCAGGGCAGGGATCATTCCCCTGTAGTCATCACTGGTGAGGCCGCATCTCGAATCCCATGTCCAGTTCTGGGCCCCTCACTACAAAAATCATATTGATGTGCTGGAACACATCCAGAGAAAGGCAGCAAAGCTGGAGAAGGATCTGGACCACAAGTCTAATGAGGAGCAGCTGAGGAAGCTGGGGGTGTTTACCCCGGAGAAAAGGAGGCTCAGGGAGAGCCTTTATCACTCTCTACAACTACCTGAAATGTGACTGTAGTGAGGTGGGAATCAGTCTCTTCTCCCAACTAACAAGTGACAGGAAAAGAAGAAAGGGCCTCAAGTTGTGCCAGGGGAAGTTTAGATTGGATATTAAAAAGCATTTCTTCACTGAAAGGGTTGTGCTAGCAGGCTGTGCTAGGTAGGTGCTGATGCTAGCTTAGTGCAAATCCAGGACATGTTGCACATTTTAGGACATATCTAAAGAACTGAACATTGTACAGTAAATGGCTTGGTATCTCAATTTTAAATGAAGCTAGCAGGAAATGCTTTCAGATGTACTACAGTTAAGAACTTAGCAGCAGATTGTTTTTCCCACCATTTCTTTTTTAAAGCCTATTTTATAATTTGACTGAGCGCTGAAAGTCCAAAACATCACTCTAAAAGACAGTTTAATTCATAAGAGCATAATTCAAGTAGACTCAGTGTGCACATTCATGTAGTCATGGGAATACTAAGATGTTCTTCGGGCTCTGGTACTGCACACTACATTTCTTGCTTATTTTTCTCTGAACGTGATTTCCTAGTCATTATGAAAAGTAATTTTCTTGGGAAAAAAAAAGAAGGAGCTTATGTTCCCAAGTTAAAATATTTTAAAACATCTAAAATAAATTGAAATAATTGGAAATAAAGGCTTCAAAATTTACAGCAATTATGTATAAAATATTCAATAACGAAAAGCCTAAATCTAAGCACAATTTTTTTGCTTGTATATGCAAGTCCATGTGAAATAGGTTTTGTATTTGCAGTGGGAATGCTGTCAAGGTGTTACAAGGTTTTTATATCTTTCTACATTGCACTGTTTAGGCACAACTCAGGGTAGCTTGTGGTTACTGAACTTTCTTAAAAGAGACTTGCATTAAAATATCTCTATCCTCTGAAAAACTTGCATGACCAAGTTGCTTCTTCTGAAACACCACTGCTTGTACCTTCAGCCTGCAGTTATTGAACAAAGGCAGACACAGCAGCTGTGTCCTGCTGATTCAGCTCATTTGGTGTATACACATCCATTTTAAGCATTCATAAATGCAGGGGTGTCTGAAATGTTTATTTATTCCCTCATAGCAGTACACAGTGCCCTACAACCAGAAACTTGGGCCTCACCATCATGCTAGATGTTCTCAGTGATGCAGGGGGACTACAAAATAGGGTTAAATTATCTGTATGATTTACTTGATTTTCAGGGGCTAAAACAGAGATTCAGAATTCGTTACTGAAGCCCCAAAACACACCCAAGTCCAGGATGATTATGTCAGTAGGTAGTACATCTCAGAGAAAACCAAGTACTTCCATGTAATATTTGTTTAGCAGGCTATTTGATTCTTACACCGAAGAGACAGATTGGCATTTTCTGTCTGTTGAGTGAGACCCCCCTACACCTTTCTCTGAGAAAAACTGAACACAGCAAACCAGCAAAATTTTGCTGGAAATTGAGAAATCATCTCCTTTTCATGTGGATGATACATTCAAAACTGGCTACGCTTTCCAGGGACCCAAACACAACCTGATACATTGAGTGCTATTTATAAGGATGACACAGGCTGTCCTTAAGAGAATCAACTCTCTGTAAGGGAGCCCAGGGAGTAAATATAGAAAAGAAATTTAAGAGTTACTTCCAGACATTTAATTCCTTTCACCAAAATTCAGCTCTAGAAAGAAACATAAAAGGCAAATATAGAAGATGGACGATCTAAAGAGTATGAAGAACTGAAGAGAAAATAAAAACAACCAACCCTAATATTTTGAGCTCATAATAAAATTCAGGCTTCCTTCTCAGGGTTGTGTATGCTATAAATTCAAAATACATTAGAAAAAGTTGCTAGACCAAGGAGGGGAATGGAAATTAAGAGGAAAGATCTAAATAACAGATTAAAAAATTTAGTTCTGTCACTGAGTACTGTCATGCTTGATTTTATGCTCTAGAAAATATTTATTTGTTGGGGTTTTTGTTTAAGTAGCTCTCTATATAATTTATGAAAGCTGAAATTCCATTATATATCATTCTGCAACATTTTCCACCCTATCAGCAAGGAAGACACCTTGAGATCCACCACTCAGATCTCAGCTGCCTAAGCTAATGCAGGAATCAGTAGCAGTAATATTTACCAGCTTTGTGGGTAGACATGGAGTAATAAGTCAGTTGGTTTATAAGTAGCTTCACAAATATTTGTCAACAGCAGAGGACTGGTAAGGTTTGGGAATCTTGATTCTGGGTGGATGTCCTTAAAACAGGACTCTGTTGGGCTCGCTCTGGCCAGCTGCCATTCCTCTCCATGGTGTTCTCATGTAGTCTGACCTTCCCTGGTTACCAGGCCACTTGCTGCCTCCTGACATTCTTAGCACCAGCTGCTCATCACCTTGAGAAATCAGAAGCAGATGTGTTAAAGGAAATTCAAGGAGGATCTGCCATTGACTGTAGATAAAGACTTGAGTGCTCATCTCTCTGAAGAAGTCTGAGCACTGTCCTTTAGCAGTGGCATATGTGAGGGGATGGAAAAGGCTCAGTGAAGACAATCTGGCTATTTTAGCTGCTTAGTAGAACCAGGTCACTTCTCAGTATGCACATATCAACAAACTTCAACCCCCCAAATCATAACTCACCTCATTAAGGTGTATTTTCATAATAACATCACAAAACATAACAACCCTTGACAAACAAATTTCCCCCCAAATTTTCAAATCTCTTTTTTTAAGTTAAAGAGAACACAAAAGCCTTTCAAGAAAACACCAAGAATTTCTTTGATATGAGGAAACAAAACAGTGTCCCATGAAACATGAACTAGCCCCTCGGGATTTTTTACATTAAAAATTTAAAAAAATAACTTTTGCTAAACCCTCCAAAGCATTCAGTTTCAAGGATGAAACTGGTGGGATAGTTAGTTATGGCTCATTCATTAGTCACATGGTCTTATTCCCACAGGATCACACACACAACAAAAGCAGCTCCGTGTTCTGATCCCCCTAGTCCTATACCCTCCCTTTCACCAGAAGAGCTGGGAACAAGAAGATTGGGAGTCTGTGAGACAGGAAGGAAAAAGAAACAGCTCAGCCAGATGTGTACCTGCAGGGAATGCCTCTCTGCCATCTTAGCATTTTTAGCCAGGACAGGTGGTAGTTTTAAATATTGGGTGTTGGAACAGCATAATGAATTTTATCTACAGAAATAATTAAATAATAATAAATACTGACATAGCTATGAAGTAAATCTCTGACACGCAAGCCATATGTATTAGATTCACGGGTAATCAGGGAGCAGTTCTTATTGTTCTTCCATTTATTCTAGATTTTCACACATTTTTAGTTCCTCAGATTCCTCAGCATTATAATAAAGACCTGCACAGAACTTGGTTTCAGAAACTATCTTCATAGCAAATGCCTAACTTAAGCTTGTATATATAATTCTGCAAGATTTGAGTTAAATAATGATAATGGATTTTTTGCAAGTATAAACCTACTGCAGTGTGAAACTGTGCTCACAGCATTGCAAACAGGAGTTACCAAATGAAATGATCACTTGCTCTTGGCATGTAACTAATTGTTCTGCATTTAATTTGTGAATATTTTTTCTTATTTCAGAACAACCATTTTTCTGACTTGTTGGACAAAAAAACTGGTTATAAAACAGTCAATATGTTGGCAACTCCAATCACACAGGGTAAAGAGGTGCTTGCTGTTGTGATGGCACTCAACAAATTAAATGCCCCTGAGTTCTCAAAAGAGGATGAAGAGGTAATAACACTAAATGACACACAATGATATAGCTTTTAGTTCAACTAGTACTTTGAGTGATTCTATCTCTTGATTTGATACTTTAGTCTTATTTTTGCTCTTTATCATTTTTAGGTGTTTAAAAAATACCTCAATTTTGTGTCTTTGGTCTTAAGAAATCATCACACATCATATCTCTACAATATTGAATCACGAAGGAGTCAGGTATAGAAGAATTTTTTAATGATAATACTTAATTTTTGTGTGAAACCATTATTATTCCCATTATTTTATATTCTTGCAAGCTTACTGAAGCAAGGATACCATCTATTTATTTTTTCATATGATAACAGTAATGCACCTTATCATTTTGTTCTGGAATGCCTAGGATGCATGTGTTTCTGTTTTCCCACTGTTACGAACATTTACCCTTTTTCTCTTTTGTAAATAGATGCTTTTGTGGTCAGCCAACAAAGTATTTGAAGAGCTAACAGATATAGAACGACAGTTTCACAAAGCACTGTACACTATTCGAATGTATCTGAATTGTGAAAGATACTCCATTGGTCTGCTGGACATGACTAAAGAGAAGGTAACAACTATTTTGCCTCCTTGCTAGAAATGCGCTACTCCTAACTTTAAGTCTCAAAGACACAAAGTTACCGTCCTTTTTAACCCTTTTGGGTAATTTATATAAAATATAACCATGTTACAAAAATTACATGCAAAATACAAGCATGGCAAAGGATACAACCATGATAAACATAAAGGCCAATTCGGAAATAATTTTTCATATTAATAGTTCCATATGAGAAACGGGCAGAAGAGAAGTGCAGGTCTGAAATACCTGCCTTCTAAAACAATTAAGCTGTGCAAGAGATAAGCTGTCTAGAGATAAGATTCAGATTAGGCTGCAATTTACCGGCAAACATTGCCTGGAATATAATGAACAATGTGTTCTTAATATTGTCTGAAACGTGAGCATAGTAAACTACGAAGAAACAAAAAACAAAATCGCAATCCACAGATGTGATGTTATCTATGAACACAGAACTGATTTGGTTTTTTTCTTCTGCTAAATGCTGTGTATCATTTTCTCAGGAGTTCTATGATGAGTGGCCAATCCGGCTGGGGGAGGCAGAGCCATACAAAGGCCCCAAGACACCCGATGGACGAGTGAGGATATGAATTTTTCTTTTTATGAATTTTAAGTTTGACATTGAGGTTGTACAGGTCACCTACGTGTTTTTCTTCTTTCATTTAGGAAGTCAACTTTTATAAGATTATTGACTATCTTTTGCATGGACAAGAAGAAATCAAAGTCATTCCGTGAGTATTCATTAGAACCCTGCAAAAGTGTGTTAATTAGATATATTGCTGGGATAGAATAACATGTCTATATTGCAGAAATAATTTCATTTCACTGTCTCTCTAAAGGTCACCTCCAGCAGATCACTGGTGTCTTATCAGTGGATTGCCAACATATGTTGCTGAAAATGGACTTGTAAGTTGATAACAAAAGTAAAATCTAGAAGTTTTAGTTCATACAGTTGTTCTGAGTGAACAAAAAAATAACAAACCCAAACCTCCACATGACCAAAATGCTGTACAAAAATACCACACTGTTCCAGTGTCATTGGTTCCTAGTGAAACCATGTGAATGAGTAGTCTGGATGGAGACAACGCTTTAGCACAAACGGCCAAAACATCTGGAAAATTTCCCTCTGATTGTGGTGATATCAGAGGAATAATGTGCGCATCTGATGTCACTTTCCAGGTGTGCTAAGTGTCACAACAAAATGTCAAAGTAAGAAAACCATCACACACAAAGTTTTAAAATTTTCTTTTTTTCTTATATCTTCTATTGTAGACAATATAAGTAATTCAAAGCTGTGATGTATGATAGCTATTAGTAACCTATGGTATGTTTAATAGATCCCTTAGAACTCAATTATTTCATTCTAGAAACCCCATGTCATTTTAAACTGGCAGTAATTTTCTTAACCATTATGCTTTTGCACTGTGAGACATCCTACATGAGGGACTTTGCTACAAACACTCCAGAATGATGTCTGATAGAATAACCACATTTAATTAAATAGGAACAGTTTTCATTTCTCTAGCTAACTAGGATGTTTACTGTTCCTAGCTTAGAAAATAAATATGCCTTTTTAAAATATTATCCTAACTCTCGATGCATGCTATATTCCATTTAAACAATGCCTCATTTTCTTTATGCTGCAGATTTGTAACATGATGAATGCACCAGAAGATGAATACTTCTCATTTCAGGTAATTCCAGTCATTTTAATAATTATAGATATATAATTAATTATAATTATAAATTTATTATATTATATTATAGATAGAATATAATTAATTATACCTATATTCCACAATATATATTGTAGAAAAATATGCTAATATTTGCCACTAATTAGTTATACAGTTGATTACATAAATAATTTCTCCATTGTGATGCATGGATCTTGTTGCATTGCTTATATCAGTAGCCGTGTTATTACTTTCAAAGAAATATACATCTGGTTTTTGGCTTTCCTACAGAAAGGACCAGTGGATGAGTCCGGATGGGTTGTCAAAAATGTCCTGTCTTTGCCTATTGTCAACAAAAAGGAAGAAATTGTGGGAGTTGCGACATTTTACAATAGGAAAGATGGAAAACCTTTTGACGAGTATGATGAACAGATCATTGAAGTAAGCTTAATAGAATTAGAGGGTTTAAGGAGCCATGTAATGTTAATTAAAAATATTATAGTAAAAAGTAATTTTAAATGTCTAAAAATTTCCAAATAGGCTATATTAGCATCAGACAAATATCTACCTTCTTCACAATGCAATAGTTTCTTAAGAATCAGAGATTTTATTTTCTGTATAAAACCATAAAATTCTGAGTGATCATTTACATCCCAGTTATGAAAAGAAGTCCCACAAAATTTTATTTTTAATCATTTGACTATTTATTCATGGTCACCATGGCTAAGTAGGATGGATGCCATGCTTCTTGCCAATGGATATTGAGCCAGCGATCATGGGAGTTCACAGAGCATCCATGATCACACGTACTCAGGCAAGATAAGATGCTACACAGTGTATCCCCGTCCACTCACCTGACTTAAGCTTCATAAGCTTCAAAGTCTGGTATATAAAGTAGGAATATGGGACCTTAATTACTAGGCTGAGACAAACAACGTCATTAAAAGCTGTGAGTACTTACAGAACCAGCTGATAGAAGATAAAGGCCTCTAACAAGCAGAGTGGCACATTGCTTTTCAAAGAGTGCTACCAGAAACTGGACCCTATGAAAAGTAAGTTCAAAATGTTCATTTTATTGTCATGGCATCACATCTGCTTCGTTTGGCTTTGTTCCAGACTCTCACGCAGTTCCTGGGGTGGTCTGTTTTAAATACTGACACTTATGACAAAATGAACAAGCTAGAAAACAGGAAAGACATTGCTCAGGAAATGCTTATGTACCAGACAAAGGCCACTCCTGCTGAAGTTGAATCTATCCTGGTAAGTTTCTGTACGCAACCACAAAATTAAAGTGGGAAATTTGCCACACAAAAACTTAATTTTCTTACTCTTTTTCATGTTTAGAAATACAAGGAGAAATTAAATGTAAATAGTTTGGAGGAATGTGATCAAAAGGATCTCATCAGGATTTTGGTAAGTCATTAAACTGAAAATTCTGGTCATGTCTTTCTATCGCACAATAGCGTGTCCTCATCGTAGAAAAAGCTGTGTATAGCCAAATCCTGATTAATACAATTGACATTAGCTATCAGTGCCACAGGCTAGGTGGAGTTGATTTAGTAACACGTGCTCAACCTCTACTGTCCCTGTATGTGTAGACCCCACCGTTATCTACAGGGAAACATTCTGTCCCAAATATATACCAACAGACTTGGATAGCCAAGGTCATATATAGAAGTGTTTATATGAATTAACATTTAAAGTGCTTAACTTTTTAAAATATCCATGGGGAAAATGCTATATCCATAACTGAATTTATTTAATTTTGAAAATAAAAGAAGGGATATTGAAGTGAGGCCACTTTCATTCTCAGTAAGAGTATGTAGGAGTAATGTAGAAGTGTCAGTGGAACAAACCTACTTTCAGATTAATTTTCCTGCATTTCCTTAGGTAGAGAGGTCCAAAGACAGTGATTCATGACTTCACAGTGACAAAACAGATTTGACCTAATCAGGTCTCTGCTCTATTACTCTGGTACTACTAAACCAAAAATGAGTTGTTTCTTTTCCAGACTGTGCAGTCCTCTGGTTGCCTTAGTATTTCAACCTAGAAAGGAAGTGCCTTTTTGAAAGAAAATTCCTGTTTTTTCCCATTTAGTGCACTTCTTTTCTTGTGCAGCAGTCCTGGAGCACATGCACGGGCCTATTTTATCTGAAAAAAACCTCAAAGATGTGCTCCAGGAAAACACTGAATGAACTTCCACTGTTAATAGATCAAAACTGAGCTAGGCTGACGAAAAAAGTCAAGTATACACAAATCTGTTGATTTGCTGTACCAACCACTTCACATATTTCCTCCTATTACACCACATTTGCTGATGTACACATAGCCATAGGGAAAAGACCTCTTGAAACTATTTTTAGCTTTGTACATGTGCATGCTGGAATGCATTGGTGATAATGTTTTACTGGCTTCCATGAAACAGATGCTCAGACAGCTTGCAAGGGGTGAAATAAAAAAAACATGAAGAGATAATGTGTAGCTTCACATAATTGTTAAAGGAAATTTATTTTGGCTGCATGCAAAAATGCAAAAAATTATAGATAAACACTGTAAACTTTCTCTACTGGTAGAGCAAAACCTGAGTATTATGGTAAAGGCTCCAAATGTGAAAACATAATACTGGTATGATTTTTAAATCTCCAAAAAGCAATTAAAGTGGGTTCTCTCAACATTGTGAAGTCAAAAATTCAAAGGTCTAATATCATCTGCACTTCCAAGGCTACATGCTTTATCCTATTATAAGACCTGGAGCCCCAGATAGCTAATGGGATAAAGCAGGTGTTTCTAGATCTGATGATTCACAAAGTAATGGGTCTTAAAGCACCATTCGTCTACGTTTCTTTGTCCTTGATCTCTGATCTGCGTAGATGTAAAGGAAAAACCCAGGGAGAAGGAAATGGATATTTAGCCTTATTTGTTGAAATATATGCATACATTCAGTCATCTTTTTTCCTTATCTAAAAAGTGGAGATCATTTGTAGACTGCTATGGAGGAAGGCAGTCAGTGTGATAAAATAAGCTATTCTTTGTGTTGCATCAGACTTCCTTGTGTTAATTCTTTAAATATTATACTGCTCCCCCTAGGCTTTGGGATACACAGATGAAGAGTGTTATAGAAAGGTTCACAAGTGGTGCTGGGCTTCTTAACTTTGGTATCTCCTGCATCTTAGAATTTAGTATATGTTTTATGGAGATTCTTCAGTACAAACTGGACAAGTGTGTCTGCCCTTCAGAGAGAGAAAAATCTCAGAATGGCAACCAGACAGCTTCTAATGAAATTTAGTACATGGGGCAAAGGTTATGTACTTACACAGTCTACTGCTTCTGGAATGGTCCCTCATTTTCTTCAGAGGTCAGACTATTTAGACTAGATTGCTGTAAACTACAGAAAGGGAGAATCACCAGCAACTACAGCACTAGAAAGTAAACAACTTGAAGGGAATAAAATAAGCCATAATAAGCATACATACTATATGCTTGGTACATTTAAGAATTGTAACAATTTTTGCTTTGTGCATATACTGAGATCATTCAATAGTGAAGCAGTCAAGGATCTACTGCACCAGACAAACAATAACATAAGTAAGACTTGTGAGTTTTTTAATCTGATCTTGTAGGCTTTTCCAGTCCAGTTTCTCTGTGTCAAATCAACCTTACAGGTTTGTCTATTAAGTGTATATAAACTAGTACAAAGAGAGACTGTCACAGGAGAAAAGGTACAACAGACCTATTTTGAGAGCTGGTTATGGAGCAGAAACAAACAGCTAACACTCCAGAAGCCAAAAAATGTACAGGAACCTTTGCTTGCCTATAGTGTCTCCAAGACAAGACAAGGCTATGGGTAGGCAGGCATGCAAGGAAACCCTCTGGTGAAAATAAAATGTTGTTGCTATGCTTTATTCAACTGTAATAGTAAAAAATGTTTTGGTCTAGACAGGTTGGTTTTGGTCACTATATGCTTCACTATTAATAAGATCCAAAAGGGAAGAACACTTAGTGAGAATATTTTTGGTTGTGAAAAAGATGAACCTAGCCTAGAGATCAGGCTAGAAGTGTTAGAATCATTGGATTTTATACCAGGAAGGAGAATTTCCAAGGCCCAAGGTTTCTAAACTAAGGAAATGTTGAGATGGTCACAACAAATTGTGTTGGAATTCATAGTAGGAAGAAATTGCCCAAGGTTTTTATTTATTATCTTTAAGAAGAAAGCCAGCAGTATCACAATTGCGTTTCATGACTTAATACACATTAGTTTATACTGACACCTGAGTCCTTTGAAGACACAGTAAGCAAACTCTCCTTGAGCAATAGTTCTACTGAAGAAAATTAAAAAAAAAGCTTTTCCAACTTTGTTCTTGCCAGAAAAACCCTTGTTTTTTATTTTTCCTAACAGAAAGAAGAATTACCTGATCCAAAAGATTTAGAACTGTATGAATTTCGCTTCAGTGACTTTCCTGTTACAGAGCATGGCCTGATAACTTGTGGAATACGACTGTTCTTTGAGATAAATGTTGTTGAAAAGTTCAAAGTCCCAGCTGAGGTTTAGTTCATTTTTTCTTGTTTATATTTATTTTTAAATGGCTGATCTTAGTGACTTTAATCTAGAAGTAGACAATACTAAAATATTAGCGGTATGGTTAACAACATTCCATTTTTAATGAAACATTTACATATTTGCCATAAAAATGTAAAACTAATCTTGAATTGTGTGAGCTATATAGGGGATTAAATCAACATGCATTTATATAAGAACAATTTGCTGTTTCAATGTTTAATTCAAAGAAAAGCATTTATTTTCAAAGAACTGGCACATTATTACAGTAAATTCATAGTATATTCCAGTAATTTTACAGGAATTCCATTGTTTTGTTTCAATTAACAGCACAGTCTTAATGACTCTTGCTCCTAATAGGTTCTTACAAGATGGATGTACACAGTCAGGAAGGGTTATCGAGATATCACTTACCATAACTGGAGACATGGATTCAACGTGGGACAAACAATGTTTACTCTGCTGATGGTAACGTTGCTAATATTAACCTTACATTAATTATTTAGTTTTCTTTCAATTCCAAATGGAAAATTCAGGAAGACACACACCTGGAATTATCTCTTTTCTTTTACAGACAGGCAAAATAAAGAAATACTATACTGATCTAGAAGCCTTTGCCATGGTTGCTGCTGCTTTCTGCCATGACATTGATCACAGAGGGACCAATAACTTGTATCAAATGAAGTAAGTACAAATGCTCAAAAACATGGTAATGTACTCCTTTTAGTGCCAAGTGAAAAACAAATGTCAAACCTTGCAAAAATATAAGGTATATATATATTCCATTATATATATTCCATATATATTTATCTGACATGAATAAATAATTATGCTACACAAGATTTCTGTTTCAGAGCACTTCAGGCAGCTGAAACACAAAGGCAAAATGCAAAAGCAGAATCTTAGAAGGGTCTCCTGATGCTGCAATTCATTTTTAAGAGACACTAAATTCTAGCAATGTAGCAGACAGAACTTTGTGCATGAGGCCATAAGGAAATGAGAAAGGGCATCTGGACTTTTTCAAGACAAGGGCATAAGAGCTTCTCTGGAGAGGGATTCAGGATCTGGCACAGACAAGGGCCAGTTTAGAGTGAGACAGGATTTTTTCCTCTCTTTTCCACTGCCTAATATGACTAGCTCAGTTGTTCCTTCCCACGCTCAGTTTCCTAACTGATGTAGGTCCTTTCCTGAGGTGTAACCTCCTCATATTATACAGGATTCTGAGCTAACAAGCCTGAGTTTACTACATGCCCACAGGTTACACATCATGAGGTTCAGCTTTGCAGTTCATGCTCCCTCTTGTTCCGAGAAAACATTCTAAAGGATTTCTTTGTGGTTTTTACCTTATTTGTTAGGAAACAATACGAATTAGAAGATGCCTGCTATAAAACAATAATATGTTATATGCTTGTTATAAAACAATTACTTAATTTTAAATTTACCTTTGTATTACAAAAATACATATCATGGTGAGACTCACTCTTGTTCTGAAGAGTGAATAATCTACCATTTAGTCTCTTCTGTGAGCTGTGAGGGCTTGTTTCCAAGTGCTAGCCAGAGAACACAGCTTTCTCAAAATGTCATGTGTACCAGAAGATTACACTTTTCTGACTACAGTTTCCATCAGCTTTGTCTCCAGAGTGATTGATCCTCCCCCTCTGACCCTGAATACACTCCTCACAGGAGAGGCATTTCAGCCTGTGTGCTGCAACAGTGACGCAGGGGGATTTTCTGATTATTCCCAGGGATTCTCCAGATGACGTAGGAGAGAATGACAGACATTGATTCTTATTCAGGTCTAAGGTGGGGTTTAAATCCTCCTACTGTGGTCTTCCCTAGCGGAAAGCCCTCTACATGAGGTCATGCGCAGTAAAGCTATTTATAAAACTCATTAGGCTTCACCACAACAGTCTTAATCACATCAGAAAATACAGGTACGATGTAGCCCACCAGGGGTTATCTCAGGAACACAGCTACTAGCTGAGGGATGAAAGGAGGAAAATACAGTTCTACACATGCAGAACCACCTGGAGCCCTTGTAGGTAGGATACTTCTCCCTTCACCTCACCACCCCAGTCTGATGAAGAATTTCCTCTGCTTGAAGCTTTGTCCAGTGTCAGGGGAATGCTTTTAGTTTTGTGATAAGACTGAACACACCTAAGCAGTCAGGACTTGTGTGGTCCATAAAACGGTGATTTTGCAGGAGGGGAGAAGCTCAAGGGCGTTAGAGAACTTAAACTCCATTATACTGGTATTTCAGATTTAATTTACAGTTAACTAGAATCCCAGGGAACTTGACCCAGTCATTACAGATGTACAAGAGTTCAAAAGCCATGCCACAGAATAAACACTAAAGGATGCATAAAAGCTGTTTTTAAGGTACACAGGAGTGGCGTCGATGATACAAACAGTGAAACTGAACATGCAAGACAAAATAGAGGCATATATTAAATAACACAGCTTTTGTGTTTTGAGGTATCTAACAACACCTTCGACTTCAGTGGGCACTGAACACCCAGTGCTCTCCAATTTCCATCATCATTCATTCACAAAAATGAAGGCAAGCAAGTTGGATTTTTTTTCTCTGCATCATAACAAGGTTAATGTATACAGATTAAACTATTGAACATGGAGATCCGAAGCATTTTAACCCTAAATACATGAAACCTGAATAAAAACTATTGCCTTCAAAATAATATAAATAATTGCCTATTTTTCAACAGGTCAGCTGCTCCACTGGCAAAACTTCACGGCTCTTCCATTTTAGAAAGGCATCATCTAGAGTACAGTAAAACCCTGCTGCAAGATGAGGTACGTCATGGACATTCTGCTCACTATGATCAACACAAAGGATCCAATTAGGTCACAGTGTTCCAAATTTCACTGGGTCTCATTCATTTCTCTAGGTCCAGATTAAGAAACTATGCTAAAATTCAGAAGTTTAGGCCAAATTCTTATACATTTTCCACTTTTAGAGAAACATCAGTAATTCCACCAGAAACAGACTCACTTCAGATAGAAAAGCTTTTCTTCTGGACCTTACTCACACACCCACAGGCCCTTCTCCAGTGGGCACTGGCCTTCCTGCCCTCCTCAGGCCAGGCTCTGGCTGCAGCTAAGGAGACAGTTTATGCTCTTTCCTATGTATTTTCCACAGAAATAAGCAATTTAAAGCAAGCCATGCATGCATGTGCCCCTTCCATCCCTTGTTTACAGCAGCATGGCAGGCACCCACTTCCACCCTGATTTTCCACCTCTAATCCCCGTGGTGAGGCTGTTGCCTGACCTCATGAGGTCACGGAATAAATCCTCACGCTAAGCATTTGTTCACTGAAAATAAACAAACAAAACACCTTTACCTTTATCAATGTCGACGTACTTTTTCAAATGTGAGATGCTGGGGACCAACTCCTGCTCTTGGCCAAAGCAGTTGCCAGGACCTCTGGAGGCTCTCACCAGCAGCATCACTGGTCCCCGTGCTCACACAGCCACTGTCCCTTCTGTTAAAGAAAGAAATAAAGCCAGGACACTCAGAAAACTGCTGAGCGTGATGGTCTCATTCCCTTTGCCTGAGGAAAAGTACATTGCACTTACCATGGTAGGCCCTTAACACCACTGCAGGCAATTGTGCCAATCCAGGTTAACAGGAGGAAAAGGTCTCTACTGGAATGCTTTAAAAAGTCTAGGACAATTAGATTTACAGAATGTGAATTTTTAAATTATAGCATTATTTTAATTTAGGGACTGTAGTTGGCCAATTTTGTTATTCTATGCTGTGAGAACCTGTAAAGTGCAAATCAAAGACAGTGTTATAAAAGGAATTGAATTCATAAACTTTCCACCTTGCAGAGTTTAAACATCTTCCAGAACCTAAATAAGCGCCAGTTTGAAACCGTCCTACACTTATTTGAAGTTGCAATAATAGCAACTGACTTGGCTTTGTATTTCAAGTAAGTACTAAATTCTGTGTAACTTTGTACTGAAAAGAAGTCAACCCTATAGAATGTATAACTGTAATTTTTAGTTGTTTATATGCAGAATACAAAGATGTTTATACGCAGAGCATAGACCTTTAATTGGAATTGTTATTAAGTCTAATTATTGTAAAAACCAAGACATTCTTAGATACATTATAAGCTTACAAATTAAAGAATACATAAATGTATACAATATTTTGTATAAATTCAGTAGGTCATTCCAATATGCTTTAGTTACAACAAACACTGTATTCCTGAAGTGTGGATTCGGAAGCCTAATCATAACGTTGTGTGCATATGTGATATTTAGCATACAGTAAATACTCACACTAAACCAAAGTATGCTGAAAATGAATATGCTGGTTTAAAAAAGCCCTATGGACATCAAATGATCCCAATGCTAAATATGCCGAAGACTCCAACTATCAAATCATCCATTCTGTTCCTAAGTTAGTGCCTTAATGTGCTTTTATAATGGTTATTTTCTTTAAAAATATATGAAGTCTTTTGTTTTATGACTAGGACAATTAAAAGTCAGAAGACAGGTAAAAATTCAGTAAGTTGTTTAATAGCAGTTATTAAATAATAGTACTTCCATTTTTTCATTGATTCTAAACAAAAATTAGAAGATTTATTACGGAATAGCAAGACACTTTTTATGTTTTTGAAATTTCTTCTTAGTCAGGTCTTAGTAAGTCTTTGGATTTTTGATGGGAGGAAGTGAAAGAATATTTATTAGTATTCCCTTCACTTTTCCGAGTTCAGTATGGTAATGCACATATAATACTAAAGAAATAAGAATGCAAACCCCAGTTGAATATGAAGAGGTAGGAAATCGGTTGTTTCTGTGTCAGAATTCTGACACACTGCATGTCAGTAGTATATGACAAATTCTAAATGTCTAGGTTACCTGAAAAGTTCGAGTTCAACGGGAGGGTTTCACTTTGATACTACTGTGATTAGGATGTTAGTTTGGAAAAGCATAAATATAGTAAACATGGATTTCAATTTCATTTTTAATGCAGTAACTTAGGTTCTCTAATATATGTTCTATTGGTATGTTTTAACAGGAAAAGAACTATGTTCCAAAAGATTGTGGATGCAATTGAAAAAATGGAAACAGAAGAACAGGCAATTAAGTATATATCTATTGACCCAACAAAAAAAGAAGTCATCATGTAGGTGGTCAATATTTTACTCTTTATTCAACCAGTTACTTAGAACTAGATTTTGGGCTCCTAAACATGCAAATTAAGACTTGGTGTTATTGTCCAATGACAAGCATAGCCCTGATTTTAACATAGATGTCTACAATTTTCTCAAAATGTGCATCCATCTGCACCTTAGATATTGAAATTAATTTTAAATTCCAGAGGTTTTTTTTTTTTTTAATAATCATCCTAACTATCACAGAATCACAGAATTGTTAAGTTTGGAAGGAACATCTGCATTGAGTCCAATTCCCCTGCCAAGGCAGGGTCACCTAAAGCACGTTACACAAGAACATGTTAAGGTGGGGTTTGAATGTCTCCATAAAGGAAGAATCCATGACTTCCCTGGGCAGCCTGTTCCAGTGCTCTGCCACTCTCAGTGTATATTTGTTCTTCCTCATGGTCAGGTGGAATTCTTGTGTTTTAGTTTATGGCCATTGCTTCTTGTCCTGTCACTGGGCAGCACTGAAAAGAGCCTGGAACCATCCTCTTGACACCCAAAACTACACTCATTTTGGTTATTTGTTTTCAAAGGGCTATGATGATGACTGGATGTGACTTGTCTGCAATAACCAAGCCTTGGGAAGTGCAGAGTAAGGTAGGTACTTTTGAAATTGACAGTACTGCATTTACTCTCCGTTTTACTGCCCATCTGGTGCACTATCAGTAATAAAAAAATATAATGTATTTTGATACATATTTAAGTACCTGTTGCTTTCAGAAAAGAACCTCTACCTTTGTCACTGTGAGTGTAGGTGTTCCATGACATCTCTCCTCAACCACTCCACAGGCTGCCAACCCTTCTCTACTTGTCCTTCTTCTAAAACTGGCATCCCCAATTCTGGCAGCTGTTCTAGCTACCCTTAAATATCACTGAAGTTACTTTTGCGCTATACAACTTTTACTACTTTCCAGCTATGTTTAAGGTACAGATTTAACAACACTGTGGTTTGAACTGTGTCTGTTCTGTAGATCTTGGTGCCATTGCTAAGCCATAGCTTAAACATGCTAAAAATAAATTCTGTAATACAGCATGGAACGTAAGAAATTCAAGTACTCCAGTAGTTACTGACCATTCTGCTGAAGCTCATCACTTGGCTTACAGGAAGGAATATGTTTTAACAATGCATAATCAAAATACAGCTGTAGGATGCTTGTGCAGTCTTCTTAAGTTCTATACATTACAGTACTACAAGACTGTTACGCTGCTAATATTGCCTTGTTCCCGTTGACAGTAATCTGTCATTTACTCAGCATGCATCAGGATATTGTTAATTTGCTGGAAAAAGCCTTCAGTACAGCAGACAGTACTGCTGAAAAAAACTGACAGGTTTTTTTTTTTTTTTCCCATTTTCTGGAAAGCCTTGTTCTTTTATTTATTTAAATTCACTGCTTTCTGTTGATAATTCCACTGAATTGTGATTATTCAGGTTGCCCTCATGGTTGCAAACGAATTCTGGGAACAAGGTGACCTGGAACGAACTGTGCTACAGCAACAACCTATTGTAAGTACTAAATAATTTAACTGTGTTACACAATATTAACTGTCATTAGAACATGTGTGATGCTCACTAGATCATTCTACCAAGAAGCATGGTATCTACATATTCTAAATTACTGCCCTTCTGTTCTAGCCTATGATGGACAGAAACAAAGGAGATGAACTACCTAAGCTCCAAGTTGGTTTCATAGATTTTGTGTGTACATTTGTGTACAAGGTAAGAGTGACTGGTTCTGTTTTCCTAGTGCAGCAGTTCTCATGGCACAATTAGTGACAAACTGTTGCAGTTAAAAAATTCTAGACAGCAGCAGGACTCTTGGTCACAGGGTGAACAACCATCACAACTCTCATAATTTTTCAAAGATTTCAAATTTTAAAAAATTTGCTCCTACAGAGCAAATGCAAGAGATGTGAAGCAAATTCACAGAAAGGGAAGAACCCAGCGAAACTTGAGGGTGCTGAGGTTTTGTTATTACCCTGACCAACCGAGTTACAAAGTCCAGCTTGATTCTTCACGGTCCCATTTAATATAAGCAAGCAACACGTGGATGGTTACAGAAAGCAGTTAATGGCACAGCAAAGGGAATAGAAATCTTGAAATACTCTACATGTGTAGATATTCTGTACCTTCTGTAAGACACTGGAATGTCAACATTACTAATCCCTGTCTAGTTTTTTATATTATCCCAAAAAGTGATGCAGAAAAGTGACATGTAATATTTTAACATCTTCAGATAAATCCTCATCTGCTTGAAATATACTAAGGGATAACAGACTTTTTAATTGTATCCTGACAACTATATGATAAAATATCATGTATTATATTTATAGTTGTATTATATGAGTCAGACTATCATATGTGGGATTAGGGAAGATACTAAAATGTGCAGTATACAATTCCAGTATTCTCCTAACAGACTATGTGCACAACAGGGCATTATTATCCCAATATGGTATTTCCAATAACATGCTTTAGAATTAGATATAACAGAAAAATTACAAGCTTCCTCAGCAGTATTTCCACAATTTCAGGTTTTACAACTCATCAGTGCTTACAAATTTTTAACTTACTAATTTAAATTGTTTGTACAGGAATTCTCAAGGTTTCACAAGGAAATTACACCTATGTTTGACGGTCTTCAAAACAACAGGGTTGAATGGAAAACACGAGCTGATGAATATGAAGAGAAGATGAAAGCTATTGAGGAACAAAAGAAGAAGGAAGAAGAAGCAGCAGCCCAAAAAGGTTAAGTAACTTCTTAGATTTTCATTTACATATATTTCTAAGGCAGTCAACATGTTCTCTCTCTCTCTCAAATTCACACACACAGTGCGCTTGTGCAATATTCTACTAAACTTTATACTAATGGTATGCAAGTCCTCAATTTGCCAAATTAGCTTTATCTTTACTTGGAAGACGAGTAAACTTTAAAAATGACACAAATCCAGTATGCTGATTTCAGTTTTCTAAACTGCAGGACTGTATAAAATATGACCATCACAGAAGTGAAGGGAATGAAAAATTTCTTTTGCCTAAAGACTTAAAATTAAATGTAACTAAACACTTATCTGAAATACTAGAGATGTATTAACATTCTGTGTGGCACCAGCCCCAAATATATTCAGGTGCTTTGTTTAACTTGAAAATGAAAAACATAAGGGAATTGAGGGTGTGCATTTGGGACATAAAAAAGCAGTGCAAATCTCCAATTCTCTTCAAAGTCTAAGATAAAGCTTTGGGCTCTAGTTCCCTACCACCAGTTTCTTGGCTGAAATACACTCTCATATTACAAATTTAACACTAATCTTCCAAAGACAGTCTAAGTCCTAAAATTGAAAGCATGGTTCTGCTTATGCTAACCTAGAAGAGAATCTGATTTTATAGAAACTGAGAACCTATCACTCAAGTGTAAAAGCCAAATGAGTCAGTTATTTTTATTCTGTAATGCATGTGGAACAGCAGGTCAATAGCTCTGCCAATCAACTGAGATGACTGAAAAGGTTCAGAGATTAAAACAAAACCATGTGTGATTAAGCCAGAGTGACTGTCAGCTAATTTGAAGAAGAAAAGTTAGTCTGTGTTTCACATTTTTAAAACGTAAACCAGTACTGAATAATTTATTTGTTCATCAGTGTCTGTGGGAAATAGGTGAGTATTCTTCACATTTCACACAAAAGAGAGGCTACTCAAGGCCACCCACCATCAGTGTGTGAAGTGGAACCAGAATTATTGTCTCCTAAAAACATTGATACCAGGTTAAAATAAAATTAAAAAAAGTTATTGCAAAGTGGTTTAAAAAGTACTGTAAATTATATGATTTAATCAAAGCAGATTTTTGGAAAAGTTTAATAAAATGAGTCAAATATTTTGGCCTGCTCATGCTGATACCACTTACGCACCTTCATAGAAATTACACCCTCCAAATTGTTTCCCAAATTTATTTTCAGTGACACTTTTTTTTCTTGAAATTACTCACATAATTTTATTTAAGATTAATTTATTGCTGAGAACTAGCTGGTTGTCAGTATGTAAAAAGTATTCTTTCCCTTACACTGGAATGTAAGCATCTGATCTTCACAGAAATATCAGCAAGACAAAGCAAAACAACCTGGGATCTCCTTATATAACTTCAAACCTCCCTATATATTTGCTTTCTTGGCAGAGTATAGTTACTAAAGTCAGAGCCCGTGCCCTTAAGCATAAGCATCTTAAATAAAAATGAAATAATACATTTAGGAAGAGTAGGGTATTTCTACTCTCACTTGAAGTTAGGACCATCTTAGAACATTGGTATTTTGGAATCACTTAAGTCACTGACTTAGGAAGTATTTTCCCACAGGGAAAACAGCCAAGCACAGACTGATTTGCAGAAGCCAAGGATCTGGCCTTTGCATAAAATAACTGGCATCCCAAAAAGAAAGGGAATGATTCTGCATCTTTTTAAACACACACTGGAATGAGGCCATGCACATTTGTGAAGAATAGATCTGACACTGTCAAATCAAGGCCATGTAAATACATGGGTTTGCTAAGTTAGTTCATATAAATAAGAATTTGATACATGCTGAACCATGGTGGTTTCTCTAGATCACACTGACCAGGCTATTCTTAGCCATTCAGTAGACACAAAAGAAAATAAACATGTTTGCTGAACCACTACAGTGGAAAGTTCAGAACAGAAAGTAGAACAGAGTATTAAACTGAGAAAATCAAATACATAGTTAGTAACATAGTGTTGATTATATCCACAAATTACAGAGGGTAGGACACTGATTATGTGACATGTTTCAATGCAGGTGGAAAGGGTCGAAAATGACCTAGTAACATGGTGATCCACAGCTTTCGAATGTAAGTTTTAATTCTAATATTGGTATCTTACCTTAAATGAACCTGGAAGCGCAATTTATTACATTGAAAGAATCTTAACTATGACCAATGAACATCTGTGGCATCATTTGAGAGAGACAGTAACAGAATTAGTAGCTATAGATAAAAATATAAAACCGGTCTCTCTCTCTTAACCAGTAATTACAAAGGGATTCACGCAGGGTTGGATAAAGGTTTATGTAATTAGGTCAAATTAAAGTTTTTGTATCATCTGCTTCAAAAATAGATTCACAGATTATATTGATCCATGAGTTCCTTTTTTTTTGCATGGCTTGCATTCCTCAGTTTTGTATGTGTGGGACAGTCATATATACTTAACTGCTGAAACTTTCCAGTAAGAGTGGTTCAGTGTGTGTTTGGTCCTTTGAGAAATGTTGGTATCAACTCCTACACTATATGCACATATGTATATATAACGTGTCATTGTTTCATATTCCTATTTCCCAGACCAGCAGTGAAATTTCAGAAGGTCAAACACACATAATATGCATAAAACAAAAGCAACACCTCTATAACAAGAAATTAAAGCAGCTAAAATTAACAGAAAATACTCACTTTATTTTTCTAATCTGTTTTTTAGCAGAAAATCCAGCAGCCGAAGAACCAAAATCCAAAACGTGTGTAGTTTTGTAATTCTTTGTCTCAGACACTGTTCCTGCTACAGAAAAGACATCTAGAAAGAACTTCAATGAACCGCAGTGGATTTCTGCTTTGCATAGAATAGTATAGATTGATCTCTTAACAATCCTCTTAAAACATTTGCCATTTGTTGGAAATAATTTTTAATGAAGTAAAAAAATGGTTACAATTAAAAACTGAAAATAATAACGGTGTGAACTGTGCGCTCTAGGTATTTTTCCATGTCACTCAATTTATGTACATAGAGTATTTTTATTAAAATAGGTCATTCTGTACACTGTCCAGAAAAAATACAATTTTCGGCAGATCTATGAAATTATGGAATGAAATCTCATATGTACAATTCAAACAAAAAATTCAACTTTTGCTACTTGTATATTTAGATTTTTATATTAGGTGTCTTTCCTTAATCTGGAATTCCATCTTTTTTCTTCATTCCCAATATCATATAAAGTTCTAGAGTAAACATCTCCTTCACTTTAGGAACGCTCAACACAATTCCCTGGCTCTATTTATAAAAAGCAGTGTGTTTTTTCAAAAACACTGCTTTTTTTCAAAATTACCAAGGATAAATCTGTAAATTGTAGCCATCACTCAGAGAAACCACTCTTGATTGTATGCAAATGGCTTTTCCACAGTTCCTCAACTTGCCACCTTTTATTGTAAAAATCTAAAATGGCAGACCATAAACATACTTTACATACAAGTGAGAGTTTACTAAGATATCAGCATGTCCACAGTAGGGTCTACATTCAAAAGCCTTTTAAAAGGCTCTCATACTCCGAATGTACCCTTTTAAAAGTGCAATAAATTAAAAGTATTTGAAAATCAATTACTTGGCAACAATTTAATAATGAAAAGGGAAATGAAAGCAGAGGTAGAGGACATTAGAATTCACATTACCCCTCTCTCTGCTACTAAGAGACAGACTTCAGAAAAATTAGCTCCTCATAAACAATGAAGAGCTACCAAAACCTGTTCTTGGACAATGACAGTCCACTCCATACATTCTACTCAGGTCTCACAAAGTCAGCTCCTCCTGCAGATGCAGGAAGGGAAATGGCTGGTGTATTATGCACAGATCTGAGTACTCACTGGAACTTGTTCCAAATCTAAGGAGATGGATGTCAAATGCAATTCCTGCAAGAAGCAAATTCAACATGCAGACTCAATCCTGCCACTTTTCCTCCCCCATTAAACGAAGAAGACCCACACCTTTTTTCCCCTCCGAAGGGCCCTCAGTATTCACAGAGAAGGGAGAATGAGTGAACTGCTTTACACAAACCTTTCTAAGAATGCTCTATGAACAGAGATACTATGTACAATTATCACTCAAAATTAAAGGAATCCACAAAAAAACCCCAAACACTTAAAACATCCTGACTTATAAATGAGCCAAATATTTTATGCAAACAGTTATGACATAAAACTGGGTATCATGTGTTATTTTCTGTATTAAATGCAGCTACTAAAGAAAACTATTTCAAGGTTGTTTGCTAATGTAATTTTATTCAAACTGTATTAAATTATGTATTTACTATGTATACTGTAAATTTTTATAAATGTATTTTAAAGACCCAAAGAGGAGTTAGCTATCCAGAACACATACTTAATGTACAATACTTGAAGCAACAAATATAGCAATGCATTCGACCAAAGCCCCTTTGGGCAAGTTGCACACGTGTAAGCAGATTGCTGCAGATTGGATTTGACTCTCAACCGAGCTTGCAAGATGACAGAGAATTAACCTTTAAATCCACCTTCTTACCTAAAGAAGCCTTCATGCAAGGCTACGTTTATTTCTTACTCAAGGACACCCTAAATATGTCTTTGTACTGTCATCTATTATGTAAGTACAAACTGTTTAAAATGTAATTTTGTTAAGTAATATCTGTAAATAGAGTTCTCAACTTATTCATATGAGTGCATGTAAAATGTTCATAAATACACTGCAACCATCTCTGCTCTTCCATTTTCCACATCAAATACTTACTATAAATACTTTCTATACATATATCTACAGTGAGAAGTACTTACCAAAATATATATTTTATACAACAGTAGCTTTCCTCAGAATAACATGAAAATTTAATTTTAAAAAGTTTGTTCTTCATCTCCAAAGTAATTTTCGCCTGACAGAAAAAAATACCCACTGTACTTATTCATGTGTAGACTGTTTCTTGTGAAACAGAACCAAATGAATCATTAAAGATATGTTGCACTTTAAAGGTAGAAGAATCCGATAAGTTTCTCAAGCAATATACATGCTTTACTTGTATATTTAGGATTACACTTTAAAGAAGGATTAACATTCAATTAATGGTAAGCAGATCAGAAGCCACAGATAACATAAAAGTCACATGTAAATCTCCGGTAGAAAGCCACACACATATGTTTTACGTCAAAAATTTCACCAACCAACCAAATTTTTATAAACGGAATCATAAGACACATCACATTTTAGCTAGAATTTAAAACAAGGTCACAATAAAATGAACTTTAAAGGATTATGGGAGATATTTCACAAACAATTTACTTAACTGAAGCAGAGTACATACTGGATAAAATTTGAACTTCTCCAATAGCACTTGAAAATACTTAGAGACTAATATCTGAATATTAAAGTCTACATGACCAATAAATTTAAGACCATTAACTCTTTAAATAAATTTAAAATACAAACATATTGTATGGCTTTAAACTACTCACAAAAACTTATAAATGCTCCCTTATAAAAATCTGACAATAACTGAAGTTTGGGATAAAATAAAAAGCAGTGAAGTTCCGAGATGTAATGTCAATAAACCATATTCTTGTTTGTTTAAGTCTGGGTGCCATATATCTTTTGCACTGAAAAAGCTACTTCTCTTGTTTCACGAGTACACAGCCTAACATATGAAATAAAGGTTTTAGATTTGAAGCCTTCCACAGAGATCATCTACCCAAATGGTTCATATGAGTGACTGCAGAAAAAGTATACTGGCAGAAAGAGGTCTCTGGTAAATTATGACTAGATTTCCAGACTTCCATCTTGACAATTCATGAAGAAAGTCAGCCTACATCAATTTCAAGGTTTAGAGAAACAAATCTTGAAAATACTCATCAAACTCCTCCTCCCTGAAAGAACAACAAAAACAACAAAAATGTCAAAGACAGTTCTGCTTTGGATCTTTACCTAGGACACAACCTTTGTATGAAAAACATTTAGCAAACTTCTTCGTATATCTAATTTTGAGTTATTCCAATACACTTCACAATTTTCCAACTGACTGAGCTGACTGCTAGGATTTACTTCTAAAATAATTAACGTTATAGTAGGAGGTAAGACAGCAGTGGTATCAGTGGCTTGGGAAAGATTTTCCTCCAGAGTTGTGTGTGACTCCTCTTTAAAAACACATTCTTACGTTAGCATGGAAAAAGATTTGACATAACTTTAAATGTCAGACTATTCATTGAAACACTCAGCAAAAATCTCTGCCTTTGCAGTTCTGAATGGACACTGTACATTTTATCAGCTACAAGTTCACAGGATCAAACTAACCGTGATTTTTCCTCTGCACTTTGTAGGGGACCTTTCCAAAAGTCAGCATCTGAAGGACCATCTTCTGCATCACTGTTATCAGAATCTGTTAAAAAATTGAAAGTGTTTATGAAATAAATTTAAAAATAATTCATCCTTTTTTTTTTTACTTAGATGGCATATTACTAGGAGCAATGTTTAATTGCAATCATGAGAATAAACACAACACTTTATCTTGCATGAAGTGAAAATAACAACGTAGCATCAAAAAGATTTTTAGATACCATGAACTAATGTTTTGGCCAAACATAACAATCGTGTGAAAACACTGCTCTTGACACAATAGCAGCATAGCATTTTGTTCCTGAAATTAAACAATCACAAACCCAGAATTACAATACAGTTTCAATTAATGACATTAAATGGATCAATTACCTTACTTCTACTTAAAGATTATTTCTATCCATTGTGACTTACCAGTGAAATTGTCAGAAAACACAGATTACTGCATAACTGCTTTGTGTAAGCATACAGGAGTGAAAACTCCTATCAGAAATATGCACTGACCTAGAAAAAAACGATCTTCCAATAAAGCTTTCCTGGCAAAACAGAAACTTTGGGCATGGTCCAAGTCATAAGAAAACTGCTTCAGGTCTTCCTGTATCTAACTGAGAAAGCCTGGAGCCTCAAGACATCCTTAAAAACATACAGCAGAGCAGAGCAATCAGTAGAAACACTCAGTCCCTTCTAGACAGTCTGCAGCAAGAATTGGCATGACCAGGAGATGGGGCTTGTTTCATCAAAAAGAAACTGGAGACTGGAATTACTGAGCTACAGAGACAACCAGTGCCTAAAGAGTTATTTGGACTGAGTGCTCGTGCAACAAGTAGGTCTCTGAGGTACTACTGGTGGCAGCTGGAAAAAGCTTTATTAAAGCCTAGGATTTATTTTAAATCTTTTTTTTTTTTTTTGAGCAGCATCAGTATATCAGTATAATTCTATGAAGGAAAATGTAGTAGTTATTATATCAGAAAAGTACTTTCCTTACACAGCACATATTTGCATACCTCGACCCATGCAATTAATAACGTACTTATTTTTGCACCCTCTACTCTTTTCTGGAACAGTCTGACCTCTCATTTTCCTGATTATTTCCATTCTGTTATCTGCCCACATTTTCATTCTTTGCTTAAACAATTTCCTTCTTAAAATTCCCTAGAGTTTTTCTCCAAGATATGTAGGTAATTCATTTGAACCTTCATTTGTTTGCACACAGCATTTTTATCTTATAAAATATTAAAAGAGACAACTAGTAACACTAAGATCAATGACAAATGTCTATGAAATAATACAACATATCACAAAAACATAAGAGATATTAAAATACTTTACCTTTATCAGAATTATCTGAATCTTCTGAAGAAACCTGATCTGTAAAGAAGAACCAAAATAGAAAAAAAAAAAGTGAGCTTACCTTGGTTATCTGTTATCTTAAATTGTTCACAAGGATATTTCTATCACAATGTATTACACCCAAACATGTGCCACATGCATGCACACACCACACTCAAAGAAAGCACACAAACACTGAATAGAAGGATTTCTTTTTTCATGAGTGCAAAGGTCTCAGTTTTAGTTTAGTTATGTTATCACGAGATCTGTGGTGTAAAAAGGTTATCTAACATTTCCAAAAGGTTTTCAACCCCAAAGCTTCATGGAATGAAATACTTCACAACCCTTTCTGGTATGCAGTGTCCAATTCTTGGACACATTTTCCTTGTAATGCATATTTTTCAAAAGGCTCTCCCTCTCTGCTACATATAAGAAATTTCTCTCTTTTTTGCATCTCAGAGATTTTACCTCAGAAATCAGTCTTCTTGACTACCTGTGTTAGAATCAAGAAAGTTACGTATCTTTATGTATAACTAAATGTATTTAAGGTTCAACTAACACATTATCGTATTTTAATAGCTGAAGGTTTAAAGCTTAAATGTACCTTTACGGGTCTTTTTTTTGGACTTCTTTTTTGCTGAACGAGATAATTTTGTCTTCTTATTTTTTGGCTCTTCAGAGTTCTGTACAGTTGTGCCTCCTTTCTTGTGTGTTTTGACTTCTTTCCTCCTTTAAAAAAGATGAATGTACACCTTCTCCATTATACGTACTTCTTATGCAACAGGAAATCTGAAGCATTTAATTCAGTCAAACAGTTGTCATTTTTTCAGAAACCTAACAGTAGTTACACTGAAAAAAATTAATCTTTTTAATTCTTTTTTAATTCTTTTAGCAAACAACTTTGTATATATGTAATGAGAAAAACACAGTTAATACACATTTTAAAATATATTTTCATATTTGATAGCAACAAAACCTGAGGTAGAGGACTCTCAAGTGTAAGAAGCTGCTGCAAACAACCAAGCCATGTGTTTTATTTTTAGCATTTCTTATACTGGCTTGTTGTAAGAACATAGGCTAACTTTTTCCTGCTTCTTTGTACAAATAGTGAAATTGTTTCCAAGTAAGTATTACTCTGGAACAGTCAAAATGTGTGACCATGCTTATTCAGAATTCCAGTAGTTTTATGACTTTAGTTCCAAAAATCAAGACAGATCAAACTAATCTCAGTTAATTAATTATCCTTCCTAATATCTGTCTACACAGTGCTCAAGTGAAGAATTTGAGTATAAATTAACTTTCAAAATGGATTAAGTACTAGATGCATGTTTGATTTGCGTTACTTTAGAAAAGAAATCGTTGCTCAGAGGTTTGCCCTTCATATGCTTTGCAGATAGTTGTATGGGTTAATTACTGAGACATACAACTAAGTTAATGCCACATCAAAAATTAAAAAATCATAAAACCTGAGCATCAATGGCTGTGGAATTCAGTAAGATTACAGATAGTATATAAAAAACAAATTTGAAAAAAAAATCTCATCTTAATGCACACATTTTGTAGGTTCAAAATACACTATTTTTCTCCCCTATTAATGATTCTCAAAGAAGAACAAACATTCAAATTCAAACTTTCAGAGCACAGTCACTTGACTCACACATAAACACACTATTTTCAGTAAAAGGAAAAGCATTTCGGCTCTGAAACACAGCGGGCAAATTTAAAAAGTGCTTTGCATGAATGTTCAGATAAGAAAAATAATCTCTGGGCTGAATTTAAGCAAATGAAACTTCTGTGGTGCTAGAGATTCTTCCAGTTTGAGGGGTTTTGCACTTTCGTTAGCACAATCCCTAACTCTCAACAGGGACAAGCCAGTGACTTTATAAGAACTACAGAACGTTTATGCTATTTCAGCATAAATGAAGTTCCTAACCATCTAGCTGAAGTCTTTCCCCTATCTCCTGTTCATCATAACTGTAACCTATCAATAATTCACCCCCCATATTTTCAAAATATTTCATTACCGATGATGAAAGTTTAGTTTGTAGGAACATTCTGGACAGAGTCCTGAAAAAGAGAAAACAAGAACATTGCAGCTGTCATTCTGATAAGCATAATTAACAAAACTTAGAAGTAGATCTTTCAGTAGCTTTTCCTTTAAAACTGTAGTTACAACGTAATTGCAGCCAGGATTTAGAAAAATACCACAATGAAATTCTTCAGTACAAACCCAGATTTTACTAAACCTGGAGAAAATCACAGGTTTAGCACTGGCAACTATTCATTAAAAAAAGTATCAGTGCTTATCATGTACAGACATCCCATTTTATGGATCTTTGTGGACAGATCAAATTGTTCTACACTAACACTGAAGACCCATCTTAGAGCTTTGCCAGAGACCCAGTGCTCCAACATGGATTGTCTTGTGCACAAAAGAAAAAAACCACACCATTAGCTTGTTTTACACAAAGTAATTGTGTAAACTGTCGTAAGCTTAATTATCTGACGAATGTACTAAAATATACACAGTACTGAATAAGAAAATCCCAGTCAAGATGCAAGAATGGAAAAGAAATTATTTAAAGATAAGAACTTTTGTAAGAAAACATAAATATTAAAATCAGTAGAGCTGAAAGTGTGCAAGAAGTTGTCTGGTCCAAAACCCTAAGAACTCCTAAGCCAAGTAACTGAATGAGCAACGACAATGCTGAAACCCTCCCTGCATGTCGTACTGTCCATTAAAACTAGACATGCCTGTATACAAAACAGCTTATGATCAATTATTCTAATTTTATGACACCACAAACGTACAAAGTGGTCAATCTGTAGCAACTTCATCATATATAACGATAATAGCTGTTCTTTCTAAATCAAGACCATCATACTACCACCCAGGATTAAGAAAATCATATCCTATTCAGCATCTTTCACTTTGCATGAACTAATATCACTATCATTGAGTCTTGTTCGATGGCTCTTAAAGGACAAGATACTTGTCTTCTTCCAAGTGTACGTCTCCTTGAAGGGCTGACTTACGCAACTTCACAAGTGCATTCCTCTTTTCACCATGTTCAACGTAACCAAAATTCACCTCCCAGCTCTTCAGACCTTCTTGCTCATCACAGCGCTTATTTCCACAAGAAAACTGACCTGTAAAGAGGTCAAAACCAGCAAAGTGTGATTCAATGATAAACATGCATAGGTTTAGGCTATCAATCGATCAATCAAACTTGCCTGTATTGCCTATGTAACTGGAAGTGTGCTTTGGAATGAAGATATGCTAAGAAATAATAAGCCTAATACTGAACTCTGAAAAAATGAATGCTACTATGATACATTCTATACTCTAAATAATTACGTACTTAGTAGAGGATGATGGATCAGGAAGTGTGGTACAGACATGCATCTTTAGTAACACCAAACCATTGAAAGTCTCATGTATCTACCAAACGAAAATGCCCACATTCTTATTGCCTAACTAATTTACCTTACTGGACATACAATTTGTATTCTAATGATTTTCCATAAACACCTTTCTTTCAAGAAAAGGAAATCCAATTTTGTGAGAAATGATAAGTCAGCTTTAAAAACTTCCTTCAGTTCATTATGTGAAAGGCAACACTGATTTTAATACAGTCTGCACATAATCAATGTTGTTTACACCACTGACTTCCTAATATCGGAGAAATAAAGATACATATATTCCTTTTGCAGAAGCCTGATTTGTACACAGGGCTGGTAGAAGGGATGTGAAGGATGTGTATTAATAGGCTCACAAGCAGGACTGCTGGTGAACGATTAACCTCAGAAAATTCTGCTTAAGCTGCTAACTAGTGGATTGGCAGTGTCCTCAGATACTTCAGTTCTGCAGCGAAACACCACTTGCAATGTGAACATTTGAAGGCACCCACAGTGGTTCTCATCACCACTATTACTGACACAGCCAAAACAAGCACATACAATGCAAAGTATCAGAAAGGCAGTTAATAATGTTTTAATAGATTTGAGTAAATCAATTTATATTGCTGATTTATATTTAAAAATAGAATTAAAGGCCCACGCCTTTTTTAAAGGATCGTTTAGAACCGCACTTGGGAAGAGAGTCCGACACCCGTGAGCGCGCTGGGTTCTTTCGCCCTCCAGTGGTGAAAGGGAGGATTCATCAATTCTTATATTCCATTGACGCTTTAAATCAGCATTCCATTAAAAAGCTTGAAACAAGTAATTCTGCACTTTCTGCCACATTTTAAAATATAGAGTACCAGGTAATAAAATTACAATGCAGCTTTAAATTCTTTTTCCCCATGAAGACATGAAAATCATTTATTTCTCATTTAATTATCTTTTTAAAGCATTCAATAAAGCAGGCACCAAATGTAACTATCTGGTAACTTAATCTATAGTGCTGAATGCAACATATTACTACAACTAGCTTTAGAAGTTCTAATCTTCAAAGCTTAAAAATGCCGTCAAAAATGTTCACGCTTCCTAACATGAAATATATATTTTTAAAAACATATTTTTTAACTTTCTGTAGTATATTAATACATAATATAATAATACATATAATAGAGCTGTTGACAGAAAACAGCTCTCTACAGAACTGTAATTGAGCGACACTGATCAACAACATCCCCCCATACGATTTTCTTGTGTGTGCATCCACGACTTCTGAAAACTGCACACGTATGAGGATCCACCCACAGGAACAGCAATACATTCACCTCATTTTCTTGCTTGTTCAGCAACTTGAAAACGCCCAAGCACCTAGGCCATGGAATGGGAACCACTGTGCAAGGTCCCAGAATTCACACACAGAATTAAGCCGCTGAATTAGAAACAGGATTGGGAGACATGATAACCATTCCCACTATTCCCACTGAGGCTTTCAATTCCAATTTAGCCTCAAACAGACATCACACAAGAAACTTTGATTAAAAAGTTAACCTTTTGCAGAACTGCACTGGAGAAACTATTAATAAATAATTTCCTGAGGAAAAGTACTGAGAGACTTCAATTAAGAGTATTCTACATTATCAAATGCGTTATAGTGGTGTTCATTACAAATCTGACCTTGTGAAAATAAACAAAATGTTCTTCTAACATTAATATATGCAGATCAGTGTCCACTCTAGACCTACGTGCACAAAACAGCAAAGCTGGAAGTTTAGTCAATTTATTGTCCATTATTATCTGAAAAACTTACCAGTATTGTCAAATACTAACAGAATTACATCAAAAAGCAGCAAAAAAATCATCAAGAAATGTAATAAAAAATGAAAGATAGCAGTACCTTTTCCTGAAATTACTTCTTTCTCATGTCGCCATCTAAATCCAAACTGTTAATAATCAAAATTAAGTTGTAAATAGTCAGTGTATTCAATATTGGAAAGAATAATTTCAGTTGATTGATTTCCTGCATGTGGTTCATCCATTCAATTCCAGTCAGAAAATTTAACTTCTTTCTCTTTTAATAAAAAATATCTCTCTGCCTCTGCTTGCCAGAATATTTTATTTATAAAAATACTTTAAATATTTTTATTTTCACAGGAAAGCCTTCATACTGGAAAACAATTACAAAAGCAAAAATATTAACATTTCCAAGTGGAAGACAAGTTGGCCTAGAAATCTGGAAATAAAAACAAAAGAATAAAATGTATTCTATTTAATGACCAGGTGTCAAACAGATTTAATTTCTTGGCAACAGGAGACATTTCCAATCTGTTAAGCAACAAAACAAAGCAGAGACAGCAAATAAGAACTTCTGTAGAAAAATAAGACAATGAGAAGAAAACATTTCAAGTCTAATGCATATCAAAGTAAAGCTTAGATGCAGAGCACTCTCCCTTGCTGCATTACAAAACTGACAATAGAACTAAACTATCTGACAATACTGACGGTCATTTATCAGCCTGAAAGCTAGCAGACAAGATGCACTGAAGGTTCAAAGACAACCTTGACCTAAAAAATTCTTATCTAGGGAAAATGTAAGGAGTAATAGACCCATCACAACCAATAGCTGTCAGAACACACTGTCTCTAAGTAGCCTCGTACCAGAGGTTCACAGTGACATTTCTGATTAAAAGGAAAAGATTGTATGTCCTAACCATACAATGAAAAGCGGGATTGTGGATCACAGGGTCCTCTTTGCCTGCAGTGCCAGCAACCAAGATGAGAGCAGATGTGCAAGTGAGTGTGTGGGCAGCACTGAAGACCAAGCCAGACCATCAGCAAAGTGAAGGGCCTGGGAGCAAGGAGGGTGAGCGGATCTGCACGAGTCTGCTCTGGGTGTGAGAACACCTCTGTATGTCCAGGGCTGACAGCACAGGGGGTGTGCTGTGAGACCAGAGGAATCTCAGCCATCTGTGTGTGTGTGTGTGTGTGTGTGTGTGTGTGCATAGCCATGTGTGCATGCATAGCCATGTGTGCATGCATGTCAGTGAAACAGTCTGAGCCAGCAACTGCAATGTGGCTGCAGCCTTGGGGGTTCACACTGTTTTCTTGAGATTCAGCCTCTGACAAGGTGCTCTGCTTATTTTTCAGATCTCAAGAGAGACGCTTCCATGAAACGGGCTCTTATCATTGTCCAGTATTTGGGAAAACACTGTTTTTTCTTGGAAGAAAAGTTCCAAAGGAGATCTGAGCTACAGTCTCTATGCAGAGATCTTTAGAAAAATTGTCTGACTAGAAGATTTTGTTGGAGCAGAACAATTACAGCTGTGAAAAGCCAGATGAGCATGTATGTGCAAGTCTCAATCTGTGCAATATATATGTTTAAAACATTACAGAAAACTGACCTCCAACTTTACTTTGACACCATCTAAGCAGCATATAGAACCAATAGAATCAAAGAACAGCTCAGGCTGGAAGGCACCTCTACAGACCACCTTGCTCAACCATTCATGGGAAAAGGGGCAGAGATGAGATTATCCAGCACCCTGTGCAGCTGCACCTGCAAAACCTCCAGCTGTGAGGATTGTAACATGGCACTGGGGAGGTTGCAGCAGCGAATCAGTGCTCCTACTGTAAAAAACTTCTTTCTTATATCAATATGAAGCACCATCATATAAAGCATCAACAACTATCATACAAAAAGCTGGCCAGCTAAGAAGCTTGTTATCTACCCTGCACCTCTCATAGCACCAGCACTGCAAAACAGAAGGCACGAGGGGCTAAAGATATCCAACAGTTTCTCAAAATGCAGAAAAAAAAATCAAGACAGGAAAAATCTGAAAGCACAGACTGCATTCCATTGGTGCTAATGGGATCAGCAGCCTATTTCAGACTTCCAAGAAAAAAGCCTGCTTTGAAATCCTTCTCTACCAAACACGGGCATGGATAAATCAGTGATTCCAAAAAAATCTCTTTTATTTCCTATTTTTCTAAGAATTTCTAAGAAAAGAGTTTCACATGATCAGAAGTATTTGAGAACAGAAAGCATAAATATTTTACAAATTGCATGACACAGCAGTTATGCTGACATGGCAATTCCAAAAATATAGGCAATGACTTATGTGTATAAATGGGAATTAAGAGCGACCTCAAAGTTAGGGCAGGCACACTTGAAGTCTGACAGGGAAATACTGTTCACACAACACACACACAAAAAAAATCTAGGGCAGAACAGTTTCCCACAAAAGACAGCAAACACATGGAAACTTGGCACAGTAGTGAAAGAAAATCTGTAAGCCTGGTCCAGGGAAATCAGCTAGGGGACGGAGAGGACACTGAGCGATATGAAACAGCTACAGGAAAATAAATGAAATTTACTCAAAAAAAGTAGGGGAGGTAGCTTCAGCATCTTAATTTTTGTTAATTTTAATTAAATGTTCATATTTTACTGTTCCAATTGTCTTTAGATGACTATCATCTTTTCTGTCTAACAGAGTTAACCCCAGTTCTTGCAAGTATTTACCAGTGAATGTAGTTTTCAATACTATTAATAGTCTAAAAGAACTATATAGACACTGTTTACAGCACTGGGTTACTGTGTGTTAACAACACCAAGACACATCTGAGTTTAGCAACACTCTTTTCAAAACCACAATAGAAAATTCCTGTATGCTCTCTGACTAAGAAGTTAGTCAGCCAAACACTTGGAGAAAATAAAGGCTGTTCCAGTTAAGAAGAAAACCTGGTGCTGGAACTGGGCTGTTTCTCTTAAGAAATTCTATTTATTTACAAGGCACATACAGATCCTGTTTCCACAAACAGAAGAAAAAAGAACAACCAGCAAAAGATGCTACTTTAGAATAGACTTTTTCAAAATTGTCTCTGCCAGCATTCAAGTACAAAACTCCTTTTAGACTTGTTTTTTTTAACAGTAACATTCCAGGGTTTTTTAGGCTTCATCTATTGCTCCTCTCCAAGCAACCTCTCTAGCCTTCATCCTTTAACCCCTTTGCATTTTCTGCCTTTTTCACACACAGTGTACCTCTTCATAAAACATCATCTGACAGAAATGCTCCTATTCCCACAGAAGCACATTTTTGGGGCAGTGACAATGCTTGGATTCAAATTGCTGCTGCTTATTAAGTAACTTGACAAATTCTCACAACTCTTTCTCTAGGGAACGGGTACAACATTCTGGTTTCACAACATATCCATCATCATAACACAGTTTTTAAAAAGGACATACTTTAAAACCAGTGTGATATATGATAATTAAAACATACCTTATTCTCTTTGTATCTGCTGAGATCTGCTATGCAGTATTCCTTGAACAATTTATCATAGTACTTCTTTGCAAGCCTCTTCTCCCTATAACAAAAGGTATTTTTTTATTAAATACAGAACATGACACAATTCATTTTACATTGTAATGACATCAGCAAGACGTTTCATGCAAAGTTGCAGAGAAATGAAACAGATTCATTAAACTAAGGAGTAATTTCTGTAAAATTGGAAAAATATACATGAAATAAACCTACAATACCTACTGAATTATGTTTTTCAAACTCGGATTTCTTCAGAGTTTTCAGAACAGTCATTTGAATCTCAGAGAATGCACAATTATTTATTAGCTTTTCTGTCATCAGTTCATGTTGCTACTTGAGCAATATTGCAATACGAAAGACCTCCTAATGATCTTTCATTTTCAAATGCATTGAAGATCAAAGAATGATCACTAAGTATGCACAGTAATTCTTAATTAGTAGGGGACACTACAAATTTAGTACAAGTGATCTAAAAATAACATGTTCTAAACTATTTTCAGTACCAATTCATGTCTTCTTCATCTTCTTCATTCCACAGGAATCTATGGTTTTCTTTAATAACATCAAGATCCGTCTTGTCATTTGCTCTACAAAAGGACACACTTGTTTTTAGTACAATGTAATTTAAAATGAAAAGTCCATCAAATAATAATTTGGTAATCATCAATATTTCACAGTTGGGATTTCCACCCCACAGCATAAAGGGGGTTCATTGCTATGAAATTTCATTGCTATGAAGTAAAACTATCAAAAATGTATTCCCTGGCATACCTGTTCCCCAAAAAAAACCAAAAATACTTTTTAAACTCTTTATTGAAGACAGGCATTTTAAAAGGTAGTTATATATATATCTCTAAAGAAGGTTATCATTATTCTGGACAATGGATAGTAATTCTGCACATTTCAAAAGTATCTCAGACTGTTACTTTGAAGGTACTGACAGATATTTCTCAATGTACCTTCAATTAATGCTCACCTGTCATCTTTTTGCAAAACAAAACAAGAATAATTCAGCTCATGGTAAGGTCTTATCTAAAAATATGCAACCAAAATGAAACAATGTAATTTTGTTTTTTGGATTTACAATTTACAACTACTGTAGTTACCATTTTTGACCAAAATAATTAGTAATTTCACACACAGCCACATCCACTTCTGCCCCTAAGGCTATAATATATATTTAACAGCTTGACATAACAGGGGAGCTTTAGGGGCATGACAGGAAAATTTGCTAATGGTTCTCACCCAGTTCGTCGGAAGTCCTCTATTTTGCCACCGTAGTATAAAATGTAGTCATGCACTAACTTTTTATGTCTTTCATACTGAATAAAGCAATTAAGGATTGTTTCAGAAGTTATCTTTTGTTTTACCATATCTTAAAACTAAAAAAAAAACACGCCAAAACCAAAAAACTTTTTATATACCCAAGAGAAAGAAATTTTTTTCCTCACAAACAGTTCAGTAATTTCCAAAAAGAACAGAATTAATTAGCAATTTTTATGTAATTAGCTCTCATAGAAGCTACTTCCCAAATCCAGGAATTCCAGGCAATTCAATGTTTCAAACCTCATTCAGCTGCCAGGCCTTTATAAAACTGTCTTACTTTGTCAAAGATGCTCTGTATACACATACACAGAAACTTAGTTTATTTTCTCAGCTGTAATTTAGACAACAGCTTCTTAGTACTGCAGTTTTGGTTTAAAAAAGGTTTGTATTTCTGTATAATAAAAATAATCTGGCTACTAAAATGGAATAATTTATTACATTTTTACCATCAACATACAAATAAAAGTTCTATGCTTTAGTTTGGAGATGAAATCCTGGAAAATTACGTAATGCTTTTTAGAACACACTGGCCTCAGAGACATAATCTGAAACATGTTTTGTACCACAATCTGAGCAAAATTTGTAATTATTTATTCAGAAAATAAGCCTCTTCACAAATAAAAACATTATATACGCCTTCTTTTTAAATTAGCTTGTATCTCAACAATAAAAAAGTAGCTCCTCTAAAGAATGACAGTATCTGGTGCTGTACTGTCAACTGCTGTCATAACTGAGAAATCCCGGTATTTTATCATCACGGATAACCTCTGCCCCATCTTCAAACCTGAAAAAAAATGAAACAGAAGGATACAGCACTCATCGATATCAAGTGAAATCTTCTTTTTCTTGCTTCTTCCCTGTTAATAACAAACATCGTTCAGTGAAAGCTATCTTTTCCTTAAGGTAAAAAATGTGTCACAAAAGCAGTATATGAAAGGTACCTATCGCATTCTTCAGCTGCGAATTGTCTGTGAACCACCCCGCCTTGCTTTGCTTTTTGGAATGGCTTTACCAGAAGGCCATCGTCCTCTTTTCTAAAGGTAGGTGGGAAAAGGGAAGAAAAGTTAGTCAGGAACTTTCCATAAGCAATAGAATTTCCATATGCCAAACCTTGTACTAACTTGATTAAGAAAAACTGTTATACTGCTAGTTTCTACATGAATAAAACAAAACTTCAGAACCAATATCAGCTTGGATTTTACCTCATTTGCAAAACAAAATCAGAATGGCAATCACTTACAGCTAGCATTTAAGGGAAAATGTTTAAATCAGCAATTTGCAATATTTATTTTTATCAATATTATCACTATAGAACCACAATGAAAAACCTCCGAAGTTTCCTCAGTTTCACTCTACATTCAAAGACCTCTACAAATCTCAGCTGCAAATCTCAGCTACACAGCAAAGTAGGAACAGAAAGGACAGTGTGTTCACTGAATTAGAGTGACTGCTAATAACCCTATCCCACCCTTCCATGCCAGTGGTCCATCACCTCATTAAACAGCTCAGCCTCTTGTAGAGTAATGACAAGAACGACAAATTTAAAACTAAATTGCCGTGTTGTGAACCATACTTGTCAGTAGGCAGCTAAAAATACCTTAAGAATTCAACAAAGTAATAAAAAGTTAACTATAAAGAGAAGCATTTTAGCTAGTAAAAGGTATATTTAGTTAGTTTCATTCATGAGTAGAGGTGAAGAAAAGATTTTTTCATAACTATCAGCTGGCAGAAAGAAAGGAACTCAGAAACCTAAAGAAAGCAAGCCAAGGAATTTATATTCCAAGTTATGGAATAGAACTCTAGAAACCAAGGGCATCATTTGCTCAAAAAGCACAAAATTCCCATAAGGAGACTCCATAAAACAGCAATTTGGAGAAAATTTAAGACTACTATTTTCCTTAAAGTGAAAATAAATATCACCATAGAGCAAGAAGATATATACATAGAGAGTAAAATCACATAAAAGCCTACTGGGAATCAGCAGTAGTGTGCCAGAACAAGGATAATGACGGTATTTTTGAAACGCTCCTGATGGTTAGTTAATATTCCACCTTGAAAGTGGAAGGATAAGAATGTATAATGGCCTTTTAAAGAAAACAAAATCTGAACAAAACCAGTCACTGTTTTAATGGAGAACAGCTACATTTATAAAATAAATGAAACACCACAATGCCTGCTCTTATTCCAATGATTAAAACATGATTTTTTTTTCCCCAGAATGAAGTCAGACACTACAAAACCCATTCTTTCAATTTTTTTACAAAGGAAAATATGCAAGAGACCTAGGAAAGTTCCCAGAAAGTTTTCTTAAATGAAGTCCAGTAAAAGACCAAGGGAGAGACAGGAAAAAGAAACATATATGCATAACGTGGGCCAAATGTTCAGTATGGTGCAGAAAGTGTCAAAGGGCTACAGTGTCAAACCAAAATAAATACATCAATAAATAAAAATCTTTACAATATAATGAAATCAGACTACACATTTCCAGGTCACTAATTGTGGGAACTACTGAAAGAATAAGCAAAAGTCATCTCAGAAAAGGGATGTGCAATTACACTTCAAGGATTGAATACAACCCAATCCACCAATTCCCAGGTCTCTTCACAAATTAAATAATAAAGAAGTAGCATTAGTTCTTCACTTTATATATGTTTTATATCTACAAAGCCTGCTACCACTTGGCCTTTCCTGCCTTGCCCTCCTAGCAGTTCCATTTGTCCTGATGGATTCACAGTGAAGTGAACTGTGCCGCCAAATCCCAACAGTGGATACTAATGCTTGGAAAAACGAAACACTGCTCCGAGAACTGAGGAGGATATAGACACCAGATGGAGATGGCAGAACAGATCTCAATCAGCTGTCCCTAGGAGATGACAAGCTTTGGCAAGCTTGACACGAGGAGATGCAGAAATCAAAGAGATTGATTTTTTCAAGAACCATTTCAACACCAGACTTTACATACTACAGCATCATCTTCTATGCACACTAAGAGGCCATTTGCACGAAATGTGTAATGCAAAGTGTTAATTCTGTACTACATTACCTTTTAGTTTTTTGCAGAGACTTCTCTCCACTCTCCTCATCACTGAAATCAGAATCATAGCCTCCATGGCCATGTACCTGAAAATAATAGACCAGTCAATATATCTGCTAATGTAACAGGGATATAGCATAATTACAAATCAGTACTATCATGTATAAATAAAAGAGACAGAGAGTAAGCAAAAAAGTGCAAATTCTCACATATGTCTAAACTAAGCCAAATTCAACAGACAATGCAGAGTATATTCCAAACAACACAGGGTAAAGAAAGACACTGTCAGTCTGTCTAAAGATGCCTTTATAAATAATTTATATGCAGATGTCCCCACATTTAATTCTTCGCATAGATGCAGAAAACCAAAAGTATGATAAATACCTTTGGTTTTTAATTTCAACCAATGTTCCCTATATAAGAAAAAGGCGAGTATTCTCCCCAGAAGCTAGTCTTCCAAGGGGCTGGAGGACAGCAACCACTATGCCCACATTACAAACAAAGAAAGATGGGAACAAAATTTCTTGGGCTGTGGTACAGCATCTTAGACCATTAGATCTTATACTGGTAACTGGAAATCTGATTGAAACAATAACTAAAATACAAACCAACAATATGCCTGCAAAAACATACCATCTAATCAGCACAATGTTCCTACCAGGAAATGTAGTCTTTTTTTCCACACACTTTGGGATTACAATGCCAAATTAATGCCTTCAGCAACCAAGCACTGACTAATGCCCAGATGTATCATCTCCGTCTTTCAAGGTACAGTTCTATGTTCAATTCCTTCAGCGGAAGCAATGGCTTAAGATCCCATCTCCTCTCCCTCACTCTTACTCTGGTACCTTCCTTCCAGTCGCTCAGTTACAGGTGTGAAACTACACCCACATTATAAAGGAACCTATCAAAAAAAGATTATTTTAACCCAGGTAAATTTCCTGACAGTTCATCCAGAGCCCCTGCAACCAGCTACACTTGCCAGCTGAAGGGGTAACACAAGGGAGAGTGCAGCCAGAGCTGGGAACTGCATAAACCAGCACAGACACCAAAAAAAGCTTTTACACAACTGAGGTAAAAACAAGAGGGACGGTTATTATATATCTGCATGTGGAAAAGCTCAAGTATCTTGGTAATTCAGACTGTGGATGAGAAAAGAAATGTGTTGATTCAGCTGAGTCTCACATTACGTACAATCATCCTCCTCCTCAGACAAAAAGCTGAGAAACAAAACTCTGCAAAAAAGACATCTCTTCAGGATAATTTTGATGAGATGCCTTTTCTTGATGCAAATGCCTCCCAAAAATGCCATGCTGAAGAGTCTCTACTGACACCAACAACTGATCTGTATCATGCAGAGTATGTAAAACACTGTCTCCTCAAACTGACAGTTAAGGATTGGGTTTAAGATTTTTTATTATTGCTAATAATAAACTAATATTGTAATGTTCCTTCCACTCTTGAACTCTTCTGAAGAACACATAGCTTGCATATACATATATATATTTGAACAAAAGCAAACCAGAACTTTTGATTTGCCTTTATGCTTTCTATTTCCCAAGAAACATAAAAATTAACAGTTACCAGACACACAAACAAAAGTGCAGCAGATGTCTGGTGTAAGTGGTTGTCATGCACTGGCAAAAGAGCAGCAATGGTACTAAGTTCCACAGCTGAGGTTGTTCTAATAGCCAGCCTATCACTATTTCTATTAATGAAGCTCATCTGGTCTTTAGAAAAGGCTGAATACTGTAAGAGTATGCAGAAAATATATTTATATTTGGCCTCTAAACTTAAAAAATATCATGGTAAAACGGGAATGTTTTAAATAGCAAAAGTAATGCTTCCCAGATGAACACCAAGAGCTTCCTTCACACTCAAAAGGGAAGAAGGTCCCAGCCAACACAATGAGCATGAAAGCCAACATGAGACAGATTAAGTATAGAAACAGGCAAGAAGAGGAAAGCTCAAATGAAAGGAGATTTTCACAAAGTAATTGACCTTGGATGATGGGCCCCAGGAAAGAAGTAGACATCCTCAGTAATCAGCTCTCAACTGATTCCAGGAATGATTCAAATAAAAAGAAAAAAAGATGCAAGAAAAGCTGCTCCAACAGAGTCACACTGTAGGGCTCTCAGCAGTTGATGACTGCCTTTTGAAAAGTTAACTGTGAATATAAGGGCAAGTACGGCTAAGGCAGGTATAGGCTGCTCTTCCAACAGGAAAACTCTCCACAGCTTCAGACATTCCTCTGAATCACTACAGTAGCTCACAGATAAATTCCTCCTTCAAAGAAGGCAACAGTAGATGAGCAGGTACTGCACCGAAGCTGGGTTTGGTATCAGCAGCTCCAGCAGTGCCGGATGGCACTCTTGGAGACTGGGACTGAACAATTACTGACCTGATGCCTTAGGATGATATCAAGATGACCTGACTTTCAGGTAAAACATACCTAGTTCATTTTCATGAACTCCATCAAAGAATCTCATCCATAAATGAATCTTTCCATTTTGGAAGGACAATGTAAACACACACCTGCTTCATACTGTAAAATTTCATGCCAGATTTCTTCCCTTCTCCACAAAAAAAAAAAAAAAAAAAGAAGCCAGAGAACAATCCCAGATAAAGTAAATGTATTTAATATTTAACTGTAGTAAAAGAGGGACAGATACCAAAGCTTTGTGCCCAAGCTAGCAGATGTAGACATGGGCATGCAAAATTGTCAACAATATTTAAAGTAAGTATTTTCATTATTTAATATAAACTTTGCTTTGATGGAATTTGTCAGAGATTCAGAATGCTTTTAGTAAATTATTAATGTAAATACTAAATATTTTATCAAAATGCAAACCTGAAAGGTATGTAACTTAAACGGTACAGTGTATTTTGTCTGTTGCATCAACTCTGAACTTTTTATTCCCAAACAACAACACAAACCGAAACCACAAAATTAAAACAAATACCTATATGCTTTGGGGTACATTTAGCTCACATTTAAGTAATCCTAACATCTTGGATTAATTAATAGTGAAACAACTGGAGACGGAACAGAGTCCACTTAACTTAGGAGTCCTAAACCCCAGCAATTTAAACATAGTAAATATATGAATGCTGTACACAGCTGACAGCAGACAGATATCCCAACTCTTGATCTCAATACAGGACACTACAGATTCCCTAGCGCTGCATTTACAGCAGGTATTTGCATGCAAAGAAGGCACCTCCCTTAAGCCTCTCCCACGAGGTAGATGCACACTAGTGAAATGGACACATCACAGTTCATGTTGGCTCCTGACCACAACATACAGCTGAACATAAAAAAGCACTTTAAAAAGAATAAAGAGTCAAAACAATCCTAGACAAAAACTCCCAACTCGAGGTTCCTGACCTCGGCCCTAATCTTGCTACTCCTGTCATAAGCGTCACTCTCATCCTTCTCTTTATCTGCCCAGCACACAGGTCTGTGCTCATGTCTGCTCACAGCCCAGATGTGGCCCAGAACAGGCCCGAGTGCTCGTTTTGGTACAAACTACTCTGGGAAGGACTGAAGGGATCTCTAGGGGGGCTTGAGGAGCCATCCTGTCTGGATAGAAGGTGCCATGGGGAAAGGCAGAACGCTTCACTGCAACACGCTCTTCCCACACTGATGTCTATGAGCCTTTGTAACCCCCACTTGAGGGAAAAAAAACCTGAGAGTAAGCTTCAAATCTACTCTTCCTTGTAAAATCAACTACAAGGAGTGCTTGCATATACTGTACAGTGAACGGCCCCGACAAAGAAAAAAAGGCACCCTCTATTAAAGCTATAAAAGAAGAAGCAGGAGTAAAAGATAGCCATCAGAAGACCACGACAGCGAGCATTAGAATTTGAAGGATTAGGCTTTGAAGCCGTTCTCACGCTCCGCAAGCCGCCCAGCCCTGTCCCGGCCCGCCTGAGCCGTTCCCCCCCGCCGGAGCGGGGCCCGGGCGCACACCGCCGGCAGCCCGCCCGGGCAGCGCGGCTTGGCCCTTCCCCGCCCGCCCCGGCCCCGCCGCCATGGAGGCCGCGGCCTCCGCCGGGCCTGTCCCTGCCGGGTGCCCTCCGTTCCCCCCACTCCCTCCTGCCC
>JAYRBT010000178.1:19716385-19742748 GCA_036023395.1 Myiotriccus ornatus | reverse complement strand
CGCCGCCATGGAGGCCGCGGCCTCCGCCGGGCCTGTCCCTGCCGGGTGCCCTCCGTTCCCCCCACTCCCTCCTGCCCCACTCACGGCCGCGGAGAGGCGCAGCTGCTTGGGCTCCATGGCGGCGGCGCGGGCAGGGCCGCCTGCCGCCCGGCCCTGCTCCCGGAGCCGGCGCTGCTTCGCGGGCCGCGCCCGGAAAGCGGGGCAGAGGCGGAGCGCGCCCGCGCCGGGAGCTCCCGTCCCTTCCCTCCTCCCTCCCTCCCTCCCTCTCTCCGCGGCGGCGGGCGGCGCGGGGCAGCGGGGCGCGGGGGAGGGCGAGGGCGAGCCGGCACGGGAGGGGAGGGGAAAGCCGCTCATCATGTTTAGGGGCGAGGGGAGTCTCCCTGCCCGGGAACCCGGTGCGCGGCCCCGGCTGCCGCGGTCTCCGCCTCTGGGAAGGTAGGACTCAGCCGCAGGGGCTCGGAGAGGCCTCGGCGCTCCCCTCTCCTCCCCGCCCCGGTTCGCCCCCGCACCACCCCCGGCGCTTTCGGGTAGGTCAGTCCCCACTACGGGGGGCGCCGGCTCAGATCCGGCTGCGGGCACCGGGGCGCGGCGGAAAGGGTCGCTCGGGAAGGGTCGGGAGGGGGGGCCGGCGTTCTGGAAGGGACCCCTGAGGGAGAAGGGCCCCGGGAGGCGCTCGGCGGCGGGCAGCACTTGCCAGGCGTGCCCGTGTCGTGCGGGAGGTGCGCGCTGCCCTCGGCGCGGCACAGCCTGGGCACGGCCATCTGAAACTCCGGGTCTGCTTTTCGATCGCACCTCGCGGTTAGAAGGACGAAATAGGACCCAGAACGTATGTGACCCAGTTTCTCTGTGAGGACCGACGGCAACTGGGCAATAGAGTTTTAGAGCCTGTGGGTTGTATCAGAGAGAGGAGCTTTATAAACTAACATTGTTTTCTATCATAAGATAGCTGGGAAGTACCCATCTTCAGCATTAAGTCGTAAGATTCAGCAAGTAGCTGTCTACGAATGATTAGTTTCCCATTGAACACAATATCTGAACCAGCATTTTGACTGCTGAGCTCTGAAATGCTTTAATCAATCCATCACAGATATTTTCTTCTGGACTGTACCAAAGTTTCCATTTGTGTTATTGATTCCTGGATTCTTAAACCACAGATACACTGAACACAGGGAAATATTTAAAATACTACTGCTATCCTTGCAATATGCAGGGTGCAACAAATCTCCTTTTTAAAAACAAAAGTATTTTTCTACTGACCTAGTCTTTGTTACTCATTATGTTATTGCTGCGAAGGTACGTAAAGGTGATACTGAAGTGTCCCACGGAAAGGAACTGAGTGGGACTATGCTTATCTGTGAGTATGCAGTATTCTGCTGAAGTCCTACTGAATGTGGCCCATTTCCTCTAAAGGGCAGGGACTCTGTTGCAAAAATGGAATTATCCTAATTAATAATTTAAATATCTCAAAATAAATAATGTATACCCTCAAAGCTGTAATAGCAGGCATCTTTTTGTTGTTCCTCTCTTATGGAAATGACAGACTGCTTTAGTGTGAATGAATCCTGACATGATTCTGGAAACTGGGCCAACATATCATTGATTATGCACTTTGAAGAAGAGTGGGAAAGGTAGAGGAAAGATTTACAATTCTTGAATCTCTTGGCATTGTGTTTTGGCCACAAAAGCCTGCATATAGAAAAAATAAAGTTTCTGGGACAGGAAAATTCTGCAGTGAGTCCAACTACAGCAACTGCTGTAGATGCTGAAGTTATTTTATAAACAGCTTTTCTCAGAATAGCGGCTAGATAATTTCATCTCGCTATTCTATGCTTTTCTGATGTCTAGCTGTGTTGCTTTCAAATATCACCTGATTGCTTTTTATATATGGGCTACAGTAAGCTGAGGAACTCGATCAGAAATGGCCTCCTAAATAAACTGGAAGTTGGAACTGAACCTGTTCTTAGCCCCTGGTGTATGCATCATAGTTTGTTCCTATGGGAATATCTCCACAGTTTAAATCCAGCAACAGTATGCTTTGACACCAAAAAGGCACTTCTTTCATACGAGTCCCACCAGACTGGAAGATATGGGAAAAAGAAGAGAGGGACATAACTCTTTGCAGGCAGGCGGTGCTACGGTTTTAAGTTGGATTTCAACAATTGTACAACCAAACCTTAGGAGCACAGCTTTCCTTGACAAATAAATCAATCTGTAGGTTAGCTGCCGCTGAAGAGAGCATTCCTCTTCTTAAAGTGGCCCTGGTGCTCATCTGACCACTTCTGCTGAGCTGCAGTATTTAATTTTCTGCCAGCCTAGCTCCTGTGACTATCCTGCTATGGTGTCTTATGAGTAATAGTGGTGGGGCAAAAAAGCTTAGGGATGGAGGGATGGTACAGGAGTGAAGGAGGAGGTGAGAAAAGAGTTGCCCTTTCAGCAGCAGCTCCCTCTTAGGTCACTTAGCAATAGTGTGAAACAATCGTCTTAAATTACAGTAGCCCTGAACTTCATGGTTCACAAAGGAGACATCACTGTAGTTTTTACTTTAGTCCTGCCCTATATCTAGAATGGGCGGAGTGTGAGACCTAGTATATCCAAAAAACTTAAGTCAGACATTGTAGATACATGAGAGAGATGCAGAATTCAAAGAATATGAACATTCTGAGCAGTTCTGAAAGCTTCCAGTATAGGCAAGTTCACAGCATAAATAGCTTAATGTGTTAACCTCTAAGGTATAAAGGATTTTTTCCTACTATCTAAGAGAAATCATCTTTGTTGCTACTTGAGATAATTTCTTAATGCTCTTCACTAGTTGATACAGGAAGCAAGAATTGATCATCATTTGAACAACATCTTTAAAAATCTGAAGACACATATGCCCTCTTCCCTCTTTGCAGCTTAAGAAAGTACTTTAACCTTTTGATATTGGTTACATTTTGGAGAACTCTTTTTGCTCTTCTTCAGACTCAGATTTCTCCATATATTTCTAAGAAACACAAAGCATAGCTGTTTAGTCCTTAACAATATTTAGCCAGGAAGAAACACGTCAGCCTTCCTGCAGATCTTCTGATAAAGTCGTTTGAACTCAACAACTTCTGATTTGTTGAATCAAAATTAGTTTGGTTAGCCAATTAAAACATTGGTCCAATTTTTAATTAAATAAATCAGGAGGCTTTGCCAGGAGGCCTGAAGAGGCAACTACCACTGGTATGGAGAACAAGGGCAAGGCAGTCAACCACATCCATTTTAAGAGCTGTTTGTGGGGGACATACCTGTCTACATTTGAGTTTGATTATGAGACAGTAATGTGGAACAATCAAGAAGGCTAGTAAAATTGAGATCTGTCCTGTCTAATCTTTCCTTTTTTCTCCATTAAGTCAGTTATTTTGTTGACAAGTGAGGAAATTAGACTTTCTAAAATTATTTGCTGTTGGCACCTTCCTATCTTCTCCATGTCTATGAAATAAGTTGCCAAATCATTTATTTTTGTGTCTTCATAGTACAAACAGTACCTTAGCATCTGTCATGTTCTTGATTTTTAACTCCTCCTATCTGAAGCCGCCTAGTAATTTGTAGAACAGCAAGTAAAACTGAAAATGGGTGTTCACATATGCCAGTATGTGCCATCACATTCAGTAAGGGTAGTTCTTCATTTAGATGTAGCCGTGCACAAGCTGAGGGCTGCACTGTGCCTCCCAACGAGCCCCGAGGAAGATGTACACTTAGGCAGCTGACTCCCGAGCTTAAGACTTCCTGACAGTCAGGGAAAACCAGTGGGGCTGTATAGGAGGGACAATGGCTCACACTTACCTGTTCCCATCACTGGTACTGGTCACTCCAAACTAGTCATTAAAAGACTAGTCATTTTGTAATCATCTGGAGGTTATGGGGAGAGAACAGGCTGTTGCAATGCATGTTTATTTTGTCAAATTCAGTAAATGGCATGTTCCACAATTTTTTGTCATACAAAGAATATCAAACATGAAGCTTAACTAGCCACTAGATGTCAATGTTGCTGTGCTTAAAGGCAAATGCAGTTTTATTTGTTTGGCTGATAACATAGTTTATTCAAGAAAAACACTTCTGTGTTTAAAGTTATTTCCAGTATAGAGTCAGATACAAAAAATAATCAGAGGCAAACCCATGCTGTGTCCATTATTTCAAGATCAGCTGTGCAGCTTTATGCTATTTTGAAGTTGCAATTTCATTTCATTGTGTAATCATTGTTAGAAAAGTGCCTTTGAAATCGTAGCATCTGATTTAGCTTCAGTTTCCTTCCTAGTTCCAAAATCCCAGACCTCTGTATAAGTAATGGCAATCATTGTATTGCATTTTAGTTGTTAATAAGATAAAATAGAGATAATAATATGATATCTAATCCTATTATAAGAATATCAAATTTCCTAAATTTCAGTTATTGGTGGATATTTTCCTCTTAATTATTCCTGTTAAACACCATTGGATGTCAATGTCAGATACACTGATGGGGACAGAATTTCTAGAACACTAGGACTTCCAATGTGATAAAAAATTTGGAAAACTTAGTTCTTTTGAAAATAGAGCCAACAGATTATGACATTTTACAAGGCCATATGAGGTAGAATTTGACACGTGGACCTTTGTTATTCCTGGCTCCTGTACTTCTGGGGTGAACAAATCACTGCCAATCTCCACGACCACTTACTGCCTACTGCACTGAAGGTGCTGGTTCTGTTGTCTGTCTACATAGCATTTTTTTTGAGACCAAAGTTTGGAAATAAGTATTATAAAGATTATTGAAAAGCTCAAGAAGAGAATCGTGCACATCTCGAATTCCAGATTAAGCTCATTCTGCTGTTTGGATAAAAACAAGTTTCAAAGGATTTTATTAACAATGAAGTTGAATCTTTCTGCTAATCTGAAAATCTCCCAAGAAGTCAAATGCGAGGAAATTGCACCCTTACTGTCAGCTGATCAGTTTGTTAAATAAAATCCCAGTTTAGGCCACAATGTTACAAAGTACAGCCTAACCTGATTTATTCCATTCGCTCCACCTCCTACAACACAGATAAGGCCTTTCAACTTTACACACAATTCACAAAATTTTTTTTTGTTATTGTTGGCAGAAGAGCAGCCTTAATCTTCATTATTATGGACTGAAGTAGTTTAAGTCCTTCTCAACAGTTTATTTGATGGTAGCATCAACTCCACTCTTAACATGCTAAAGAATCACAGATACATTACAGAAGAAATGAAACTGTTTTAACTTCTAACATCTACTTTAGTTTTCTTGACTGTGACTACAGAGTTATGTAAGAGTCTTATAGTAATATCTTGAAAACCCGATTGTTTTATTCATTCATTTTGTTGCAATTAAGGGAACACTTAGAGCATCAAGCTTGATCCTAAAACTTCTCTGTACTTCAAAAATATCATTAAAATAAAGTAATCTTCAAGACCTTATTAAGATGTGTAGTGCAAATAATACCAGTATGATCCTGTAAAGCCTGATTCAGTTATGAAAATAATAAATCAGACTTTCATAAACAAATGGTTCTTGGAAGCAGCCTCCCATATTATTTCTAAAGTTTGGGATTATCTTTGCAAAATGGAAAGACTTTTACTTGATAAATCCCCTAGAGATATATTATGTAGACTTCTGTCTAGTGACCTTTAATTGTCTCTGCTAGTGCTACGTTTGTTGTGTGGCAGGTAATTTTGGTCTCCAGAGGTTACAGTCTGGCAGCTGTGCTGAGAACAAAGCTCACTAAAAGATTATTATGTAGGCATGCATAAACAAGGGTAGTGACTTCAGCCTGTCAGGAATTTAATTAAAAAGTAATTACCAAAATGTAAAAAATACTACTTTTTAGTTTTATCAACCTGCATTGAAATTGAGTGGAATACAGAAACTAACTCCTCCACTGTGTTCCAGTTTTCCTTTGAGGAGATTTTAGAAGTTCATTATGCTTAAATTCCCTGAAGTATGAACAATTTCCTAAGAGAGCAAAGAATGCTTAATCTTACTTTTATGTTTAGATCTTCTATGGTGGAAAGTGACTGATGGCATTCAATTACATAAATACAAGAGAAAGGGAAATCTGCTTTTCCAGTTGGATATCAGAGTTATATAATAAGATGAAAAATGATAGACTAGAGTTAGCAAGAGAAGGAAAATATAGAAATGTGGAAATAAAAAAACCCCAAGCAACTAACAAACAAGCCATGTACTTGTTTTCTTTAAATTATATTGTTTCCCACTAGATCTTTTCATGGGAATAAAAGAAGACATGAGCAAAATTACAATCCATTGCACATTTAAACCATGGTAGAAACGATACACATTCTCTTATTTCCTGACATGCATTTTTGTGCTTCATGTCTACCATGTATGTATATTCATAATCACTTACGAGAATTGAGGAAAGGTACAAATCATTGACAGTGAATGTTTGAATATAAAGTCTTCTATACGGAAAGGTGACCCACAAGTCATGATCTTCTGAATCATGGAAGCAGTTAAGCACCATTTATGCACCTAATATTCAGCATAACCTGGAAAAGAAAGGTGCTTCAAAGTCTGAGTCTAAGATATAGTATAATAGAGAAATAAGGTCTAATTCCTACATACATGTTCCAGAAAACACCTGGGTTTTTGCAGATGTGTTTCATCTTAACTTAGAAGTTGAGATCTTAATACAAGAATCAAGAAGGCCAGTCCTACAAACTGTACTGTGCACTTGGTCAGATGTATTCATCACAGTGTTTTCCACTAGTTGACCTAAAGCTAAGAAAATATGTCAGAGATTATTTCTAGTATACAGTGGTGTAGTCAATTGTTTGGAATCTCACAGTCAAATTTTAAAAAATAAGGTATAAGAGCATAATATGATGTAATGATGACAGAATCAACCCTCACTTCATCTTATTGTATCAGCAGGATTATTTACGTAGTAAAGTAGTACAGTAGCTGCAGGTCGATAGTATCTGTGTTGAGGTGATCAGTAGCTGATCCTTCAGTGGAAAGTTTAGGATAGAGTGATATAAAGAGGCTGGTCTGAGCAGTGGAGTAGGATGAATCAGTTAAAAATTCCTGTTTCACAGTTTTTAATGAACATGCTTATAGAGTACTGCTGTGAGACCTCATTTAATTAATAATACCATTAGCCATTCGGCTAAAACTGACCTTTTATTAGTAAAAGTATACTACTGATGGCCAGGTTTTGGAAATAATAGGGATTATATTTCAAATTAAATACAATTTTGTGTTATTTAATCAGCAATATCATTCAGACATGAAGTACTTAAATACTATCAACCTTTCTATTGAAAGTATTACCAGGATACTATTCATTCCATGGCACCTAAGTGGAATGGGAAAGATAACTATCTTAAATGGGAATACTTAGCCTAACTTAGTTACAAATATCAAGTTTTGTTACATAGCCGGCAACACTGAGCTGTGCAATACCCACAACTCTAGAAGTGAAAATGGCAGACTCAAAAAAAACCACTGAGGAAAGTATCTGTGGCAAGTAAAAAGAAATACTCCAGCTTGTACCCTGGGGGAGATCGTGCTGCTTGCTGAAGCCACATTCAATTTGCAAGTCAAAACATTAACAGTTACATATCTAGATGACTGCCTTTCTTGAATGGAAATAAAACATAACCACATGGAAGATAAGGGTCAGGATGTGAAGTGGGATTAGAGTGAATAAACATTTCCTTTAGCATTTCATTAAATCCTCTCGCAAGTTTGCATTACATTGGCCTCAAATACACAGTTCTTAAAAGATGGATTGTGTTATTTAGAGTTATGTTAGGATCTGTTTTAATTTATTTTAGCAATCTTTAGTAAATCCATACCACTCTTTCCCTGTACAACTTTTATTTGAACCTCTGCCTTAACAGGGTCAGTATTTGGCAGGTTTCTATGAGTCTGTTAACAAAAGGAAAATACTATTCTAACTATCTCATTTATCTTAGATGTGTTCATAATTCAACCACAAGTTTTAAGAACTAGAAAAATTGGTCTTTGAGATGAAACATTAAATTTAGTTTGTAATACAGATCTCCTGAAACATAATCTTTGTCATATGCTTTTCTGTTGAGTTTCAACTTTTCATTGTAGTTTTCTAAAAATCACTAAATTTTTAAAAAATTTAATGTAGCTGAGGACGTTTAGGATATTCTGTATATAGACATGAACCTGTTTTATTAAATGTTTGGGAGCTAATGTATAGCATGGAATGAAACTCTCATGTTTCTATGCAGGAGTTACTTTAATGGCCAATATTTCGCCATCCATTACTTCTTGAAACTTACCCTTTATTTCATGTATCTTGCCTTCACATTCAAGATCAGATTGTTATACCTTGAAAGGATTTTACTACATTATGAAAGAAAAGTAAGTTTTATTCAGATACTTGCTTATCTCCATTAATCTAATCTTCACTATCCTGAAAGGATGCAACCAGTGATAAATGATTTCTAAAAGCTGGAAAACATTTTATGATGCCTTTAGTTGCAGAATATAGAGATAAATATGTTCTGGAAAGAGTCCTCAAAACTTCTACGTGTCCAAGCTTGGTAAAATAAAATCTTTCCTATGATTCCAAGCTTTTTCTTTGACAAATTTTGTAAATGAAGGTTTAATAATCTTAAGCCAAATGACTCTTAACTATAGCAGACTTCACTGTTTTATGCGGTAAATGAGTTGGAAGGTTATGTACAAGCATTTTTTCACTTGCACTATCCATTAAATTGTAGACAGGAAGGTACCTTCCAAAATTAACATTAGCTATGTCAGTATTGTCAGAGGACACACTGCCAGAAGTTCAAAAGAACAGTAGTTGTTGTAGTACAATTTTTAATGTAATTTCATTGCTTTCTTGAAGAAATTTCATTGCTTACTTGAAGACAGCAATGCCTGCAGAAAAATATGCCCATACAACAGACTATTAAATTGTTTTCCTAGTTAAAAAGAAGGTAATGTGCCATTAATATATGAAGGTATTTTACTGTGATCTAACACTACAGTATGAAAAACAAAGCCTTAAACTTGTGATGACATCCGTGATTTGTATTGATTTGCAGTTCAGTGCAGTCTTAAAAACAACACAAATACCCCAATCTAAGAGCCTGAGGGTCTTTGTGAAAGGGCATCACATCCCTGGTCACAGCTGCCCACCAGCTGCATCCACACGGATCCTGCATGTCCTCGGCAAAGAGGGATTTAGCTGTCTTTGGAACATCACTCATTCGGAATCTATAGCAACCCTCCTCTAATATGCAAAGCTATTTTTAGCATCAGGGCAGCCTTGAAAACAGCAGGTAAAGCATGAAAAGAATGAATAAGTGGTTGTGGTGCTCGCCTGTGAATAGAAGCTATATATAGCTCTTGAGAGAGATCTTAGTATATATAATGTGCATATGAAGGGGCATCTGCCTCACTCAGGGGAGGCAGGGGCGTCAGGATAAACAGAGTAAAGCATTATTACTACTCCTGGCCTGATCTGTTATCTAAAAAGTTACTACTTCCGATTGTTCTGTTCAGGAAAATAAATTGTTAATGGAATCAGGTATCTTTGATTCAGTCTTTACTTGCAAAGAATGTATAGCCTTCGTTTCCCTGAATGAAGAGCAAATTGAACAGGAGGAGACTATTTGCAGCTCCAAGCTCTTTTCAGCCAATACTTGCTCCAAGAAGTTCTCTAGAGATGTTTTCAAGACCCCCTTTCCATGTCTGGGAGCCAAAATCTGTGATGTCTCAACTGTTCTCTTGAGTTTCCACTCCTGGGTTTTTGCTCTTCTCTTTTTCTCTTATATATTTATCCATTTGCTTCTAAAAAAAAATTCTTAGGAAAAAATGCCACATGTGCCTTTGTTTAATCAGTAGTGTGTGCCATTTATTTAGCTGGGGAGCTATATTGCTTTATTGAGGAGTTTATTACTTCTTACTAATGCATTATATTGAGGGTGGGAATTAGGCCCTCCAGTTTTAATGACTCTTGCCTAAATCACAAGGGCAGCAACAGTGGAAACTTACAGATGCCTACAAGTGATTGGTGTCTAAAAAAAGTCAGCTGTACGGTATTTGGATTGTTCTGTTAGAAAAGTGATAATTAGGAAGCATTTTGAACTCAAAATGTGAATTTAGGGAATGTTCAAGGTAGGGAAAATCCTTTAGCTTCTGAGCAGTCATAACTAAAACATGTATTTCTCTGTTGTCATGAAAACTATTTTTGAAACTAGACAGGTCTTAGATAAAGATGCTGTATTGGTTTTGTTCTCCCACCGCAGAGGGAGAGGGCCAGCAGCCAAAAGAGCATCTTTTCTTAAAGCTGTACTGAGTAAATAGCATGTTGGCATATGAGCAAACAGATGTGATGGACTTCTTCAGCCCTCCAGACTCTTCTCTGCTGGGGAATGTGGTTCATAAGGAAAAGGGACATTCAGCTTGGTGCGGTATCTGATGGAGAATCTGCGCTGGGCTTGTGCAGTGGCAGCGTGCCTGCCATGGTGTAGGGTGGGGTGTCAGGCAGATCTGGCATTTGCTTGAGGTAACAAGGATTAGCTCTTAGTGAAATAAGGTATTTTTTCAAGTTTCTTGCATTGCTGAGAACAATAAAAAATCAGTAAAATACAACAAGCCCTGAAAATGTTTCAGCGCTGATCCAAATCCCTGCTTTGCAAAGCATTTTGATTAGTAATGATGAAACTATAATATGTGCTTGATGAGGCATGTCCTTCTTATTGTGCAATTTATTATGTCAGTGGCACTCCAGCAAGGCTTTTACTTGAACTATTTCGGTGACTTCAGTGGCGCTAAGATTTCTTCCATTTTGAATTATTCACTATGTTAAAACCTTCTGTTTTTAACAAGTAAAGACTCTCCTCAAATGCCTGTTGTTTCTGCCGTGTTACAAATAAATTTCCTATGTACATTTAAATAAATAATATTTTGTTACTTTTTTCTGTCTGCAAAATGACAAGGGAAACTAAAGACAAGTTTATAAAGATTAGATCAATTCTTCAGGGAACCAATGCCATGAAAAAAGTACAGAAGGGCATGTAAGATAGCACAGGTCAAGGAAAGGATTTTGTAACATGCTGTCTGTTTTTAATTAACATCTTGACAAACTGGAAGAGTTCAAACATTTTTCCATGAAGAAATGTATTACAGACTTTTCTAGCTGCCAATTAAATGGCATTTAGCTACAGTGACAGTAGTATGCTGTTTTGGGTGTGTAGAAAGCACTTGCTCATGATAGAAGATCTGGGACATTTTGTTTTGGATACGGGGTTCCTACTGGACTGGATTTTCTATCCCTCTTATTCCTCCTTCTGTAGGCATGAAGGATACCTTCTATGAATAATCTATGAATAACTAATAAACTAAGAAATTGTACAAGGAGCAGGCAGAGTGAAGATCATAATTATCAAGTGTCAGTTTGTACACACCTGTTAAAAGTCTGTCCTCCAATTAGGTAATCACTTTTAAACTATGCTAGCTAAATACTAGGGTATTTTATGAGGTTTCTTTTTTGTCCATTTTTGGTACAGACTGAGGTACTTTGTCACCAGTTCTGTTTTATGGTTCATTTAAATGTTTGTGAGCGTTTGTAACATGAAACTGCCCCTCAAGAGTGTGGCTCCCTATATATTTTCTCTAACTGTGAAACCAATGCTCTTTGCCCACTTCAGCTGCTTATTCTGGCTCTAGCAATTTTTTTTTTTTTTTTTTGGAAGACCTTGGGCTTGTTTAGGGTTTTATTTGTTTTCTTGTTCTTCTATCAAATCGTTGATTTAATCCAGTTTCGAGAATAGCACTGGAGCCAGAAACACCAGTAGTGAGCTGTGGAAGAAAGCGGAATCAAGAGTACTTGGAAGAGTGGTTAAGAGAAACCATCCCATTAAGGAAAGCATTGCACAGAAGTACATCATAAAATCACCACGCCAGTTTCTTCAAAAGTCATGAGACCTTTTCCAATTGTAAATCAAGCATAGATTCTCTCAGTAGTACCATGCTTTTAATGTCTCATCTAGCTATGTAGGGGGAAAAAAAAGCAAAAAAGTAACTTACATATTTGAACAAGACTTTTCCTCCCTGAGGGGTTCATATAGAGAGCACCTGATCTTACAGTAGGATGTATGCTATGTGATGAGTGTGATGCTGGTTCCACTGAAGTGGATGGGCATGTTGTCTGTCTCAAAAGTGTCCCCATTTCCAACATGTGAGAAGTCGATCTTCCTTGAGTATAAATCAGCTACAGGCAAATCTTCTTGAAGGTTTTCTTGGAAGATTGAAAAAATGCAGATTTCTGCAGCAAGTGGAAACCTAGTGTTCTTTTATATTGTTTCCTTTCTTATACTTCCCCCTATATTAGGTGTGGTCTCAGTTCCTGCTGTGAACCATGAAGTAGCACAGTTCCACACATCTTTGAATTGGGCTCTGCTTTGCTCTTGAGCTTGTGTGTTTGGTCTTTCATTTCCCCCCCAACTCTAAATATCCGTTGTTAGGATTTTCAAGGCAAAACAGAGACAACAGAAGCAAAGCAAGAACTATTTTTTTAGGTCTGGAGAAAAGTGGCTGGTAATCAGGACTGCAGTTAACTTCATGCTACTAGATCATGTGCTGCAAAGCACACTGCTTTGTAGCAGACCTTAGGAGCCTCTCCGAAACCTGAGAAAGTAACTGGTCCCAGTCTGCTGGAAAACAGAATGCAGGATCTAGGGAAGAGCTGAGGAATCCCAGCTCTGGGTTTTATATATCGGTCCAATTTTATTTTGAAGAGCAGGAACAGAGAGCCCCAGGAGAAACTGGGGGTCAATACATTACCAGATCAATAGGATTATTTGTTCTCATAGTGAAGGGCCAGTCCAGTAGAGATCATGTCCATGTCTGACCTGAAAGACAGTTAGTGGGATTTTCTGTTTGATAGTTTTGTTCTTTTTCTTTGCTTATATAAGGTAAAGCTACCAAGTTGTGGCACTGATTTTCCTGCATTGGAAGACAGACCAGCATGAACAGGCATCCCACAGAATGTGTAAACACACTTAACATTAGCAGTGTTGTCAACATCAGCTGTTCAAAGACGATGGATTAGGTCTTTAAAATTTTGTGGTACTGGTTTAAAAGCCATGTGATATCAAAATATACTACATTTTGGATACTTCCTATCTAGCTTCTTAGCCTTTATCCCTCTTGGTTACCCAGGAGGTTGGATGAGGTGTTCTCCCAGGGCCCCTCCCAGCCTGAGAGAGCCTTTCAAAAATTGCAAAAGGTAGAAATCCTATACCTTTAAAGTGTCTTCTGAGGCAATTTCTAATATTTTCTACTATTTAAAAGCCTGCAATTGAAAATGAAGCATCAAGATTCATAAAGATGTTGAAGGTCCTTGGTTGCAACAAAATAAAACTAAACATAGATTAATTTTACCTGGCTTCTCTTTGAATGAAATAGAAATACATTGTGCATCTGTTTCTCTTAAAGAGAGATCATTCAGATACCACTACATCTTGTCTGACATACTTTTTGTCATTGGTCAAATTATGGTGTACCTAAGCCAGCAAGCAGTTCTGGAGACCCCTGCACACCCACCAGGATACGTTCAGTGGAGTGGATGTTCAACATCACTGTGCAGTTTTGGCCATGAGAACTAACTCAGATCAGAGGTGATCACTTCTAACTCCAGGGTGAACTGTGAACTGACTACTTTATGCAAGGAAAAGGAGACTACCCTCCAAGTTTTTCTATCCTCCAAAGTTGGCAGCAATTAAGTAGCCATTTCCTTGGCTTTTTGACACAGAGACTGGCCTAGTTGTCCTGCTTTTAAGGAAACTCTGGTGGTATAATAAGGATACCCATAATACAAACCTGTATAGACAGGATAGGGCGAAGTCACCGGAATTTTCCAAATAAAAAGTTTCGGGCAGCCCTACGATCACTCCCATAAGCTCATCTGTGCTATGAGCTGTTGTAAAGGCATCTCAAGTTTTATGCCTAACGTGCAGAAGGCCTCTTCCTGGCAATGGCTCTTGGTGGCAGATCCACCAGGAAGCACAGTCTTTTCAGAACTGTTTAGAATTCACAAGACTTAGTTTTGTTTATTGAAAGTACAGCCTCATTCTCAGCTGCTTTAAATTTGCCATTTGCTACAGAATTTGTTAAAAGGGTGGCACTGAGAGAGCAAAAAACTGAGACTCATGTTTGTAGGAGTCTTTGATCTCAAAATCCTTCTGCTTCGAATACAGTGGTACCATAGCAATGACAATGTTTTGCTCTTTAGGAGATCCATGAACACTAGGCGTGGACTACTGCCCATCTGTGTGGTGTAATATCATGGGCTGAACACCAAGGACAGTAAAGTTCACTAAAGTCTCATCATCATCATCATCAGTGGGTTTTGAATTAGGCTACATATGTGCAGGCAGCTCATCCTGAGCAGAAAAAAGGCAACAAAGCTTTCTAAAAACAGGATGAAATTAAGAACAACTCTAATAGTATACATATCTGCAAAGAGAAATGTGCTGAGCATGAAACCACAGGAAGCTTATTCAAATTTTGTCGTATGCTGATAATAAAAACATATTGGTTTAATGCAAATATACAGATATAGTCATGGAGCAGAGTCAATCCCTCAAAAATATTAAATATTTTTTTAAAAAATTTTTGGTTCTATGTTCTGAACATTTGTGTTTACTTTCCTCAAATACTGTAGCAAACAGGTTTACTTCTAGAAGTATTCACATTTAACCAGATAGTGGAGAAAACTTGCTAAAAATGTATGCTTAGTAAATATTAATAATAATAAATTCATATTTTTGCTATAGAAACCAAGCCACAGAAGTTGTGGTAAGTCTGGAACACAGGCCGTGGTGGGTGGTAAATCCCCCTAGTGTCAGCAGACAAAAGTAGCTTTCATTTTTGCTGTCATATACCTGCACCACGCTTGTTGCTAGATGGTTGAGTATCATCAAAAAACGTTGTTATCAAACCATTTGGCCACGCTGGAAGCAACGAGCTGTTCGACACCGCGTGGGGAGCCACCGCGTGGGGAGCGATGGGTCGCTAGGGCGTGGTTGGCTCAGCACCGAAGAGGTGAAATAGCTCGGCGGAGTCGCGCAGGAGCAGCGGGGCCGCCCTGCTTGGGGCCGGGAGAGCCCTTCGTGGTTGCAGCGCGGGCTGACATCGCGGGGGCCGCGGGGGGAGGCCCGGCCGGGGCGCTCCCTCAGGCCCTTCGGCCGAGGCCGCGGCTCGGCGGGCGCCGCCCGGGCTCCGGGTTGCCGGGGTAGGGGACGGCGGCGGAGCAGCGCCCGTGCCGGGCCTGAGCCCGGGTCCCCACGGCCATCCCGCAGCACGCCCGCCCGCCGGCCCCTCCGCGGCACCGCGCGGTGCGGGTTTTTCGGCCAGAACGTCAAGCGATGGGAAGCGGACCGAGGAACGCGTCCACAACTCCCTAATCCCCCCTGCTGGAACCTTGCTGAAAGAAAAATAAATGAATTTTGAATCCCATTGTGCCTACTCAGTACCTGAAACACCCGGGAAAACAAGCAGGGAGCGAGAGGCAGGCGCTGGTCCGTGGGCACAGCTTGCCACTGCCTGCTCCGCTGGCCAGCAAACAAACAGCGCTGGCATCGCAAAGGGTGAGCCAAGTGTCGCTGGGGCTGGGGAGAAGCTGTGCCACTGGAAATCCACGAACCGATGTGGTTTTAAACTACCACATGGCAAGAAATGAGATGCTGAGCTTGGCAGAAAAGGCCCCTGGAAAATTATGCCTCTCTTTTGATGGAGCTGTTATTCATAACGTTTGCAATTTTGGAAAAAGCGATTGTTTTGGCATGTAGTTTGGAATAGAAAACTAACTTCCAGGCTGTTCTCGGCATGGACAAAACCGGAGTCAGGTTACTGCTCTCTGCAGAATGTGCTTTTGTTATTGAAAAAAAGGCTACACTGCAAAGTTTTCAGGAGGTTCACAATGTGGTCAGAGTATTAACTAAAGAGAAATGCCTAGGTAATTGATGGTGGATTTGAGTGAATGAGCCAAAGGAAATGAAACACGGGGTTTTACCATCAATGGCAAAATATTGCCATGGCAATGGGTAGCTTTGCCAGGAATAAACAAACAAACAACAACAGGCCTCTTCTCTTTCAGTAAAAAAAGTTAGAGAATTTTCTGTTCTCACCTCACCAAGTCTGTGCCATTGGACATCTTGGAGGGGAGAAGATGGTGTACCCTACTTATGCAAGTCCCACAAATTCAGCTCCTGTCTCGGTTATACAATTACATCATTTCCAGAGCAAGAAGTAACCTCAATATGAAGGGGAAGGCATTGACATTTGCTTAATAATTATTTCAGTGCTTGCTTTGGTTACTGTAATTCTGTACCATTTTCTTACAGAAGGTGGAAAGGCTCAGAAATAACACAGGTTTCTGTCATTCTTAGATGAAGTCAATTCTGCTTCAGGAGAATTGCTGACTGCTGACAGGGAAGATTTTCTTAAGAGCAAAAACATGGGCCCTCGCTTAAATTAATAAAGAGCTTTACAAAAACACAACACAGAGAGCGAGGGAGCTGAGAAAGCACGAGCTGCCCTTTCTTCCACAGGCATGGGTGCCTGGCGGGAAGCCATGCACAGGCACTGCAGTCCTCTCCCAGCAAGGCCTTTGAAGGTGGCCGTCTGCTTCTGAAAGCTTTCTGGACATTTCTGGCTGCACCCAGTCCCTCAGAGGATGCAGCCCCACCACCTGGTGTGAGCTCTGTGCATCTCCTCTCATCCCAGGCAGACAGACATCAGCCACTGCCCAGTCAAGGATTCAGCAATGTTGGGGTCCTGCCTTGTACCCATACACCGAATTTCTTGCAGTTTTGTAGGCTGTTGTTCCCCTTTGCGATATGTTCACCCATAGCGTATCAAATTCCTGCTGGGCACCCATATCTGAATATGCACTAGGGCCTTGCTGGCATTGTTCCTGAGGAAGATAGACATGGCCAAGTGTTGATCTTGAGATTTCATGGCCTGTAGAGCAGGGCCAATGAGCTGGAGCCAGGCAGCCCTGTGGAATCAAGGGAGAGGTAACCAGAAGTCTCATCAGGAGATCAAGCATGTTCTGGTGAGGAGACAACATCTGTGTGAAGGAGCCAATAGTGAGCCTGACTGTGTTAAATGTCTGTACCATTGGGTTGACCCTAGTAGGCTTTGTGAGCTGTGTAATGTAAACAGTCCTGCGGGGAAGTGTTAAGACCTGTTAAAGTTTGCAAAACTCTTCTAATAGCAATCCTATATTGAAAACAAAAAATCATCCCATATGGCTTTCCAGCCATTTGGCATTCATTAGTTTTGTCTTACCATTCGTAAATATAATAACACTTAGGTGCTGCTTAAGTTCCCTATGAAATATTTATTGTAGTTTACTGTAAAGTCTTCAGGCTGAGAACTGTGTCTTACAGGGTACTCATACCACATCTTGCACTCATTTCAATTGCAGCCTTCAGGCAGTATTGTAAAGATTCATCATTATCACCAAGATCCATCCCTATCCAGTCACTTTTCAAAGAAGGTACATTCTTAACTATGCATTTAACATAACTGATGTTTAAATAACAATTTTCCTATTTTCCATCTAAAATGATCAAAACAGTTTCTAAGCAAATAAATATTTTAAATTGAACTTCAAATTAATGTTGTCCATATCGAGCTGTGCTTGATCCACTTTATTTAACCAGTGCAGGAAATATGTAACAAATAAGAAGGTTTTTTTTTACAAAAAAAAAAAAAAAAAAAAAAAAAAAAAAGGAAAAAAGAAAAAAAAAAGCTGCAGTCACTTGGGGTCTTATTTTGCATGAGAAAATATTTTGTTTAGGAATAAGAGTCACAGGCATTCTCTCATACATTGTAATATTTTCCATGTGTGGCAGCTTGTTTTTCAGTGGTATAAATATGTGCAATAAGGGCTAAGGATAAAAATTAATCTAACAGCTTCTGCAGCAATGCTTTTGATGGTTTCACTCGATTTCATTTTCCTGTGGATACTGCCGTTAGTTCTGTTGCTTGAAATATGTGAAGCATAATTTTGAAAGGTTCACGAGGTTGTAGGGATCCAGTAAGAGATGACTGATTTCTCCCCCACACACATACACTCCACCCCACACCCACTCACCCACCCACCAGCAAAACATAATGCTGTACTATTTTTGGTAACAGGGAAAGGGCCTCCCTGTGAAAACAGAAAGCAGTGTATTTCTCAGTTACATCACTTTGCAATCTAATGCTGTGTTGTGCTCAGTGTTTTTGTGGTGATGCAAGTCTTTTTTTTTTTTTCTTCCTTTTTTTTTTCCCTTCAGCCGGTTGGATTTTCCCCATCTTACAGCACCTCGCAGGTCTCTTCTCTGAGCAGTACGTTGCCTGAGTGAGTGGAAACATACAGATCAGCTGCAGGTTTCTGTCTACAAAAACACAGTGAAAGAGAAAGAAAAGGGTTGGGAAAGCAGAGACAAATATTGACCTGGACTTATAGAAAGACATCCAATGGCTGAATAAAGAACCCTGTTCATGTTTTGGGATATTCTTTCAACTGGCTGGAACGAGAGCGGATCAAAAGAATGGGAAATGCCAGCAGACCCTTTAGAAGAATTGCTTATTTCTTATGCCTTTTATCTGTGCTTTTGCTGACTGAAGGGAAGAAACCAGTGAAGCCAAAATGTCCTGCCTGGTGTACTTGTACCAAAGATAATGCTTTATGTGAAAATGCCAGATCTATTCCTCGCAGCGTTCCGCCTGATGTTATCTCACTGTAAGGGCTGTAAGCATTTGGTTATTTAATTTATGATTTAAAATGAACTAGGATGTGTGGTGTCTTCAGTGCATACAGAAGGATGCTTGCTGCAGGGAGTACCTCCAGCATTCAGAATCATCCATCAGCTAATGTGTTAAAATTGTGCTGCATCCTTGAATCCTGATTTTTATATCTCTCATCTGTCTGTCTTTCTGTGTATGTGCACACATATTATTTTATACCTTCTTCTGTACTACATGAAACCTGCAACATTATTTTTTGGGGGGAGGGGTATTTTTTTTTACTTATATAAATAAATTTCTCTGTGATGACTAGATCAGTATTATAATCATGGATATATGATACTACATTAATATATGGTTGTTTTTTATTTCTTTACAGATCCTTTGTGAGATCTGCTTTTACTAAAATCCCAGAAGGGAGTTTTTTGCTCACACCGTCTCTGCAGCTTCTGTGAGAAATATTTATATGATACAATTTTTGTTATGAAATATGTATTCATAAATATTTTAGAAAGGGTCTCAGTATTACTTTTATAGGAAATATCAGCAGAAGATTCATTAGATGATAAAATACAAGACTTTTAGCAATTTGAAATACAGTGCATGTTTAATTTTTTGAAGTGTTTCTACTTAGTATTTTGCAAGGCTATCTGTTGTCAGTGCTACTTGGAATGATTACATATTGAAGCTTTTGATGACAGAATGTTTGTTATCTTCATGATACTTTAATTAATATTGTAGTATTGTAGTAGGGACTTGAGCATGGCAACAACTACTTGTTTCTTTCCTGCAGTCCTGGGACCTGCTCCCGGTATAAAGCTCTGCATTTGTAACTCCCATAGACTGTGAGCTCAAAACCCCTCAGATCAGGCTCTTCGCTGCAGTGGGACAGGTCCTGAAGTCCTTTTCCATGTAAAATTGCCACTGACTTCTGTGGAACTTTAGTCACTTCAGTGGGAGTTTTGCCTTCATAGCACATGCATTTGACCCTGTTTGTTATTTCATGCCTAAAAGTAATGATTTTCTTCCAATTAAAAAAAATGAAGCAGTTATTTCAAAATCAAATACTGCGATGAGGTATACACAGAAAAAGAATATTTTCCGATGTTTAACTATTAGCTGCATTTCAGTGTGGGATTTTTACAGGCTCACAAGCTTTCCTAGAAATGTGGGCATATGATTATATAATTGTGAGCTATACAGAGGTAGAGGGGGTGTAACCTGAACTGTTTATAGTGGATGTGCTGCCAGGCTGACACACACCCAGATTTGTCTCAGAAATCCGGCAAGACAGGCTCCCCGATGTGATCAAAATCAAAATCGGATGTCTGTCCCAAACTGACTTCCCGTGCACTCTGGATGTGGTCAGAGGTGTAATGTTGATGTATTGGAGCCCTATGACTGTTAAATTAAACTGCTGGTGTACCGATAGCTGAAGCCCTGACCCTGGCTGTACTCTGCTACCTCAAGTGGAGCTGATAAGGAGGTGCAGACATACTGTACAATTTTGGATACAGGGTAAATAGGTAAATGCAGTTACTATGGAAACCTAAATGCTTTTCCATGGTGCTTTATTCCAGAGAATCTTTTCCCAGTTGGTCACAGATTACAAAAGGGACACATTTCACATAATTCCTGCAATGGGCCTTTCAAAGGAGAGGAAAAAAAAAGCAGCAGCATTGGTGGAGCTTATCTCTGAAGAGAGTGAGTAGGACATCATCTCTCTTGGCTACGATACACCACCTACACTTAGCGATCCCACTGCCAGGCAGGCAGAACTGGGTAGGGTGGAGTAGGACAGACACAGTCATCTTATTTTGAGTTATTATAGTGCCTGGCACAGTGGGGTCTGGCAATGGCTTTATGGCCTTTTGGTAATAATAATAATTTCCATTTCTGCTGTACACTGAAATGCACGTTCTATGCTGCTGTCCATAAGTGCTGCAACAAAACCTATGACCCCAGTAAAGCAGTTTTTGTTCCACTGTGGGCTCTGATGAGTGATCTGGTTTCCAGATATATTTCTAACATGGTAGTTGAGCTGCTTGCCATCTTTGGAATGTCAGGCTGCTGATTTAAGGCAAATGACTCCTTAACACAGACCATAGGAGCAGGATTGTATCTGTGGGGACAATACTCCACTTTGTATATGGGAAAGAAAAATTTTCATCTTTGGCAGAAAATAGTAAGGGAAATAAGAATATGGAAAACTTAGGTTAATTAAAAATTACAGTAGGTGTTAGCTTTGCATGATTGTAACTGTTTTGGTAGGTTTAATTTAGCCAACAGCAAGATTTAGAAGCCTGTATGTATTTCTGTATTAATAGAAATACGTATAGAAATAGTACTAGTCTCCAGCACTACGTTATTGAAATCCAGATGTGATTTGGTATCTCCAGGGCACCAGTCTAAATATGGAATATGTCTGCTGCTATTATTATTTACTACTATTTTTAATGTAGTAGCAGCAATGGTCTCTGAAAAAATCATGGTCCCATGCTAAACACTACTTGTAACTCCCAGGCCAGGAGAGCTTTTCTTCTTGTGTAGTATGGCTAGTATGCTCCATGCTCTTCACGCGACAACAAAAATATGAAGAACCCACACAGCTACAGTGAAGTGCCAGCAGGAGTGTTTCCTAAATACAGAGACAATCTCCCTGCTCACATCTCCAGCACTTGTATCTCCGTGTATCAGCAACGTGCTGAGAGTGCCCTTATAAACTGATGACACGAAAGCCCTTAGAAAGAAGAGAGGGAATCATGGCACCAGGATTCGCACCTGCTATCACTGTACAGTTCCTGCTAAGCTATATAATCCCTGGTTACAGTGCAGTATCTTCGGTCTCTCTCCCCAGAAGTAGTTGGCTAGTGGGTCTCAGATCAAGCAAATCTGGTGTTTGAGGTCAGAGAGCAGGAGAAAAACCGCTTTGTGCATCAAATACGTGTGACACAGCCATTGAGGAGAGGTATGAGGCGGGAGGCAAATGAGCTCACCAAGTGCAAGACCCATGCTATAAGCCTGGCAATCTCTACAGTACCTATACTATTTGAAGAGATACCACTCTCTTCTTTAAATTATACACTAGAGTACATAAAAGAAAAAATTATCCAGTGAAATCACATCAGAAAAGCAAAATTAGTTGCAGGATTTACTAAATTGGTCTTTTGGTTCAGAGATTTTACAAAAATACTTATTTTCTTTAAAATGGAAGTATTTCTTATTTCTGACAATAAGAAAGAATTTCCTGCTTATATTTTTTTATCCAATTCATAAAGGAACATACTTAAAGTGGAAAAAGCATAGTCTGTAATAGTCAAGTGGGAAAATAAATCAACTGCAATTTCGTCTTAATGAAAACTTCGAAATAAGAGATGAACTCATTAAGTGGATTAATTTGTACTTGAAAATCTTGCATTCCTGAATGTCTAAGAATGTCATAGTATGGATCTATTTATCCATCAGGTCCAACTGATTAAAATATAGATGTGCATCAAGAATTCCACTGAGGTAAAGTTGACGATGTCTCACCATATTAAGTCTGTGGCAGTCCAGAGCTGAATTAAAATGGACAAATGCAAACATGGCTGATAAGTATGGATAACACTGGAAAAATCAATGCTTGTGCACTTTTAATGTTTACAAAATTACATAAAATTAAATGTGTTGCTGATATTTTTACTGTTAGATGCACTAAGAGCTATCTCCAGAAGGTACAACGTGGTCTTGAAAACAATTCTGATTTGAACACTGCCTAAATGAAGAGATTTTCCTTTTTTTTTTTTTTTCTCAGTAATTTCTCAGTACCCTCAGATTAAATAAGTTTACAAAGCTAACCTATAACTGAAGGGATTTTCTTGCTTGTCAGTGGTGCAAATTCAGCCTGATGTCTGGGTAACCAGCAATTTAAACCAAGAGAATTTAAACCTCTGTAGTACTTGAACATCTCATTGTTGTCCTAGTATATCTCCAGAAGCACTTGTACAATCCTATTGTTTTACTGGCATGATAAACCCACGTTTACATTCCACAGAAGTCAATGGAATTTTATCAGATAGCCCCAGTAGACAGTTGTTGGGTCCTTCCCTCTACACCAGACTGTGGTGCAGTATATCAGCCTTACAGTCCTATAGTGCACAGAAAAAACCGTGAAACCAGGTGATGGAAATTTGGCCTACCGTGGCTTGCTGAACCATTTTCTAAAGCTGGTCTTTTGTTTTGCACTTCTTTATGCAGGTTGTTTACTTCCAACACTTTCGATGTTATTAGTGATGATGCTTTCATGGGCCTTCCTCATCTAGAATATTTGTGAGTGGACGAAAGTATATTTCCTGGCATTATTGAATAGAGTGGGTGGGCTTCCAAGTTCCAGGCATTACTCTGACCAGAATGACTTTACGACCCATTACAGGTTCATAGAGAACAACAACATTAAGTCCATTTCAAGAAATACTTTCAGAGGACTGAAATCTTTAATTCACCTGTAAGTAAAGTGGTTGGATATATTACTTGATATATTTAATATAGTAACTGAACCACTGTGTTGTTGAATTTCTCATTTTGATATATATCTGTTCATATTTGTTTAAGTGGTATTAATAGCAATTTGATTAGAATGTTAATCTTTGTGTTTCCACCAAAGGCTTCCAAACTGTGGTATGTGTAGGAGGCAATGACCCAAACAGCTTCCAAGCAGTACATATTTGGCAGTAGCTCCCTGACTTTCTCTGCTCAGAGCACTGGGGATTTCCAACTGAGCATGTAGGAGCAGAGAGAAAGAAGTATGGGTTGGGAATCTTGGCACTGACGAGGTGAGTCCCAGTTTGGGACATGGGGAGGAGGAAAGTGCGTGCTGTGGTTAGGAAGGTGAGAGGCTGAGGCATGAACACATAGCTCTTCCCAGGCACCCCAGTCTGTCACAGATCCAGAAGAATATTTACAGCCATTCCTGGGACAGGCCATCACTGCCTGTACCCATGTCCACTTCAGCCACTAACGGTATCCAGAAGAATTTGACTAAATCAAATTTGAAAATTCCCACCCAGAACAATTTTAAATCAAAGACTTGCAACAAAATGCATTTATTATGTCTTACTGCTCCACTTATTCCACTTCACTGTAAAGCAGAGCAGCCAGACTCCAGCAGGACTGGCTTCAAAGCCCTGCTCTGTGCCCTGTCCTCTTCTGCACGCAAGCAAGAGCATCCCACAGTCAGGATCTGTCACACACTGACACTGGGGTCTGCATAACATTCCTTGTGTTACTGCTCAGCCCTTTGGCTATCTTGGCCAACCCTTGCTCTCTGACGTGCTGCAGCCCCTTGCTGCATTAGCCAAGAGAGGAAATTAGTCCAAAGGCACTCTGGATGCCGGCGTGGCTGTTGGGATCAATTCACCCTATGCCCACCCCAGTGGGGGCATTTCTCACACTGTGCTCAGCAGGTGAAACACACACTGGCAACAAATACCTACAACATTTCACTGCAAACACAGGAGTGGCATCCTTGTGCTCTGAGCTGGTGAGACAGTTTCTAGACAGGTTTTTGTCTCTTACGTTATAGCAAGTTTATCTTTTAGCAATAATTTTATTTCAGCAAGGAATAAATTTATTGAAAACACAATACACACTATAAGAATACAGAAAAAAAAACCCAAAAATACTTGGAAGTAAGGGAGAAAGGGAAACTGAAGCATGTGTAGTGTGCCTGACATGGGTTTATATCCAGTTCTAAGCATCTGCACTCTGAAGCATCTCTGCTGGGATGTGAGTCATAGATAGAAGAATGGATTCTGACCTTTTGGCCTTAACATAATAATCTCCAAGAGGGTTTTGAAACAGGGTCATTTAACTTTTTCTTTCATATATTTTGACAGAGGAGAGAAAGCTAAGGTTACATTTAAAATAGTTAATGCGTAAATATAACAGTGGAATTACAATTCACCACATCCTTTACCACACCGTAGATGTACCATAAAATACTTTAGTCTTTCCTTTTTGGTCAGAACAAGACTTACAGCTGGCTGAAACCAAGCCTACTGTGACTACTTCTGTAGATAAAGTTACTTGTGGAATGGCTCTAGGTCTGAGGAAGAGGAAAGAGAGAGGAGAGGGAAAAAGGTACATAAAAAGGCTGTGCACATCCCATAACAACCCATATTAGAGGGACAGGCATAATTATACTGTTGTTAAGAAAGGCAGATAGTTGGATAAGGCTGGTGACCGGGACCCTATCTTCAAAATATCTATGCACATGAATAGCTTTATATTCACAAATGGGTCCAGTACATTATTTATCATATTCATTTACTTATTTAGTAGCTGCTGCTGCCAGTGAAATAATTGCTTTTCTAACACAGAGGAAGGCACAGTTTCTTCTCCACAGAGCATACAGTCCAAGAGTAACATCTTGTCTTGCCTGCTACCTTGGTTTCTGGGGAGGCTTCAGGAATCTCGCAAGAGAAAACGTACAAAAGACAGAACCACATTTGAGGAGCCACTGCCATTTGCACACATATTTCTGGGATGTAGACTTGTGCATCATGCTGCTATTGTCCATGGAGTGCTGTTCACAAAGACAGTGAGAAATTTGTGGAAAATAACTGCAAAGGCACCACAGAATGTGACTGGTTTAATCTGCTTGCAGAACCACTCCCCCATCCTTTGGGGAAAATTGCACATACGTATTAAGAATAATCATTTGGCACCCTGAGGCATTTTTCATTTTAAAAACAAGAGACTACTTGTGTACATAAAATATATTAAAAAGAATCTTAGTAAATAAGCATACAAATGAGTTCTATGAAGTTAGATAAGATGAACTTTGTTCTGTCTAATATGTTCACTTCCTTTTCACAACGTTAATTTTTCAATGTGGTAAACTATGCAAACATTTGTATTTTTATAATGCCATTAACTTTGATAATTACAGTGTGTCTTTATTGTAAAAGAGAGTCATCTAATATTCATTGTTATGCAACAGCATTTATTTCCTGGTCAGAGTAGATTTAAGAACAGAAAAAAATAAAGAAAAATATTTTTTTTACTAATTTACTAATTTGATATCAAAATCTTACTGTTAGCATTGCACAATAATTTCTACGCCCAATATATAATTTTGATTGCATTTCTTTCAGAACTATGACCGTAAGTTTAACTGCATGTTTTAGTCAACCTTTGCTCTCTTATTATAAAACCAATACCAGCACCAAACACCAGCACCATTTAGACAAGGCAGTGGTTTCTAATATATGCTTTTAGCAGTGAAATATACAATACATAATTTTCATTCAAAAATTGACAAATACATAAACTTATTTAAATTTTTCTGTCAGTCATATTCCCATGGCAGTGGTGAACCACTGCTGCTTCCAAGTACATCATCCCTTCCAGTTTGCTATATAATAATATATAAAAACTATACAGGGCATTAAACTTGCCTCAGCTTGCAAGTCCACACAGCTTTCTCCATGTGAGTCACCTGACTTTTAAGAATTGCTCTTGAGCATAAAAACCCCCTGCAGCACTACAGGCTGGGCACAGAGTGGCTGGAGAGCAGCCAGGCAGAAAGGGACCTGGGGGTGCTGAT
>JAYRBT010000178.1:19614614-19716285 GCA_036023395.1 Myiotriccus ornatus | reverse complement strand
AGTAATCACAGTGGGGTTGGATCAAGGGTTGGACTTGATGATCTCAGAGGTCTCTTCCAACCCAGTTAATTCTATGACTCTATGATTACGCATAAGTGAAGCACGTGATACATACACACACAGTATTCCAATCAGATGTACTTTGATAGTGGTGAAGTCAGAATGGACTAATGGAATCATCTCATAGTTACTACTCCTGATAAGGCAAACACTTAATTTTAAATGAGGCAGCAGATCTAGTACATCTAGGCCTGTTCTTGAATTTAAGTTTATGCCTAACTGTCTTTGCTTGGCTAAAGAAATTGTGGTTAATAAATAACTTTTATGTTTACAAACTGAAACAGAAGAGGTTCTAAGTCTTACTAGTTGCAAATTATAACTGGGATCTTAAACTGGAATGATTTCTCTCCATTTTTGTTTCTTCTCATAAGGAATAAATAATTGAAAGTTAATTGAAAGAGTTGAAATTTGTTAATTTTGTTAATTGAAATACCCTACAACATCATTCTTTCTCTGTCATGCCCTCCGTGACATCTCCAAGACCTTTGGTGGACTCACACAGATATGTCTGACTGAAATGTTATATATTGTTTGTTTAAGGCCTGCTCACATTTCCTCGTCACTTTTACTAGCTAGAATACTCACTGAATTGAAATGAGTTCTCCCAGTATTAAAAACTGGGAATTAATGGCAGTTTTTTGCTGGTCCTATACACACGTACACACACACACACACACGCACATTCCAGGAAAGAAATCCATGCTAATCAGCAATTTATTGTCTATCACTGCATATTTCCAAAAAGTATGAGCTAAACTTAAACCCATCAAAATGTAACGTAGTACCAAGATTTTCCTTCCAGAAAAGATACAAGGAAGTGGAGAAAGTGCAGTAATATGAACACCATGTATTGGGATCTCATAACAAAAACATCAGTAGATCCAATTATGACTAATTGTTTTAAAATGTTAAATGGCATTGGCAAAACACCAAAGATGATTGCACTTTTTACTCTGCTAAGTGAGATATTGTAAATGCTGCAAGACTGATGAAGAGTGTGAAAGTAGAAGGAGGTTTGGCAGTTTAGTGGAAGGAAAAGTCACAAAGTAAATGAGCTAGCCTTAAAAGCAATCTTTTACAACTAAGTGCTGGAGAATACCAGTGTTCTTTACCACAAGAAAAAAAAACCCACAGTATATTAAGCCTTGAAAAAATGTGTAGTTTCATGAATTAGCACTAATACTGAAGTGTCTTCTTTTACAGGAGTCTTGCAAATAATAATCTCCAGTCCCTTCCAAAAGACATATTCAAAGGCTTGGATTCTTTAACAAATGTGTAAGAAAGCAATTAATTAATCTATTAATTATACTAAAAGTATAAGGAGTTTATTTTAGAGGACATTCTGAGTAACTATTCGAATCAGTAGCAAGTAATGTATTTTATTACTGGATAGAGACTACAGAGAATGGGTAGGATTCTTTTCTTGTCTACTGCTGTTGAGAATTTATGTTACTTCTGAATATTCCACCAGTTCTGACGATAAGTAATATTGTTAGTAGTTATGTAATGAAGCTGCATGTTCATTAATACTTTGTGAATAAGAAGGAAATATCCTTAGGGATGCATGAGAGAGCAAGGCATGAGGGAAAGGTATTTAATGGAGTAACATTTTAATGTGCAAGTAATTTCTGGGAAAGCTATCTTGTATCACTAAAGCATGTTTCTTAGTAAGTACCATATCCCATACTAAATCTAATTGCAACCAAACCAAAACATCAACTTGTTTAAATATAACCAAATACCAGTAAAAATACAAAATACAGTTAAGCAGATAGATCCTACAGTTGCTTCACTGAAATAGATCCTGTTTATACTATACCAAATCCTGGTTCACCTGATTTGGGATAATAAGCACAGAAAAAGCCTGCTCCCTGTATTTACAAGGTAGGCTGAATTCCTAGTGTAGAGCTGCAGTAGTAAGATGTGAGGATGGTCAGTGTATCTGGTAGCATTACTTGGCATGACTGATCCTGGCCAGGTGGTTACACAGTCTGGTCCTGGCGCTTCCCTGTTCCTGTACATACGATCGGAAATCCAACTCAAGACAGCTGTAAAAGACTTGAACAGAACACCTTTGCTTGTGTCTCCTAAAGCCCTAAATGAGTATATCTAAAGGGGACAGCAAATACCAACTGGCTGACCATAAGGTTATGTTAATTCCTATTTTGTTATCTAGAATGCTCTTATAGAGAAAGGGTAGTCCAAAAGAAACAGGAGTCAATAGTTTGGTAGGCTTTTCAGTACTGTAAACTTGTGGAAATCAACAAAAATTTCCAGCTGATCATCAAGTTAAGGTCTCCTTGTTTACCTTAATATAATTAAATCTGTGTGGGTTCTGGTATGTAAATTTAACTATGGGTCAGGACAAATTAAGCCATGAAGGCATCAAATGAGAATAAGCAAGAGGGCACACATTTAACACGAGCCTGTTTTGTTGTCGTGCAAGGAGGAATACATCAGCTGACTACTTATTTTCAATGCATGATTGATTTGTTGTAGAGATCTTAGAGGCAATGCATTTAATTGTGACTGCAAACTGAAGTGGTTAGTGGAATGGCTGGGCAGCACCAATGCAACAGTTGAAGACATTTACTGTGAAAGCCCAGCAGAATATAAGAAGCGCAAAATCAATAGCCTCTCTCCAAAAGAATTTGATTGCATTATTACAGGTAATGTGCTTCAAATTATTTAATCTTGTTAAATTGAAGTCAAAGCTATAGTTCTCATTCTAGAGCCCATTTTAGCAGGAAGTCTGCATACTGGATGGAGCTTCCACTAAAATCAATATGAATTCTGTGCAAGTGTAAGTCTGACGTGGGAATAATTTGCAAGCGGGATCTTATACTGCAGACTTTAATATGTTATATAAGGATTTAGAGAACTGGAACATAAAACAGCACCTCTTTTGATTAAGAAAGGTTGAAAACCAAATTGCAGTGCTCCTTTATCAACAGGAAAATTGGACTAGTGATGAAATACTGTAATTTGTAAACAATTGCTATCTGATAAGCAGATTTTTTTTTCAGTACAGTATGTAAAGTATCTCTATAATTATCATCTGTTGTGTGCACTTTTGCAGAATTTGAAGTTTATCAGTCCCTGCCATACCAATCTCTGTCAGTAGATACTTTCTCATATATGAATGATGAACACGTGGTTATTGCTCAGCCTTTTACTGGAAAATGCATCTTTCTGGAATGGGACCATGTGGAAGTGATGTTCAGGAATTATGACAACATTACAGGTATGAATACAGCTTGACAAATAACATTCCAAAAGCTGATCCAAAAAGTGGTGCTAACCCTGTCTTCTACTTTTCTTTTTATAGGTACTTCGACTGTTGTGTGTAAACCTATAGTTATTGAGAGTCAGCTGTATGTCATTGTCGCACAGCTGTTTGGAGGCTCCCACATATATAAAAGAGATATTTTTGCTAATAAGTTTATAAAAATTCAAGATATCGAAATCCTTAAAATCCGAAAACCCAATGACATTGAAACTTTCAGGATTGCTGAAGACTGGTATTTTGTTGTTGCAGACAGCTCAAAGGCTGGTTTCACCACGGTTTACAAGTGGAATGGGAATGGATTTTATTCCCATCAGTCTCTGCATGCCTGGTACAGAGATACTGATGTGGAGTATCTTGAAATATCTGGCAAACCACATTTAATTCTGTCAAGTAGTTCCCAAAGACCTGTAATATATCAATGGAACAAAGGAACAAATGAATTTGTTAAGCGGTTTGATATCCAAGATATGGAAGATGCATATGCAGTGAAACATTTCAAAGTGAAAGAGGATGTATACATTTGCTTAACAAGATTTATTGGGGACTCTAAAGTAATGAAATGGGGTGGTTCAGCATTTCTGGATTTACAAAGGATGCCATCCCGAGGGTCAATGGTATTCCAACCACTTCAGATAAGTAATTATCAATATGCCATTCTTGGAAGTGATTATTCTTTTACTCAAGTCTATTATTGGGATGCGGAAAAGGCAAAATTTGTGAAGTTTCAAGAATTAAACGTACAGGCACCAAGATCTTTCATACATGTCTCCATCGATAAACGAGATTTTCTCTTTGCTTCAAGTTTTAAGGGAACTACATTGATTTATAAACATGTCATAGTTGATTTAAGCGCATGACACTCATAATTCTGAGATTACATCAGACTTTCTACTGTAAGCGGACAAAATGAACTAAATGCATGATGACTCTTTTATCTTACTTCCAAATGAATGCCTTTAAAAGTTGAGATTGCTAGAACAAAGTATTACTAGTATCTTCATCTTTAATTGTCAAGTCTAGTGGTGTTGGAAGTTGCATTTTTTAACAAGAGGAAATTAAATTAACTGTTCTTTGCATCCACAATATGTAAATATGTGTGCAACTGCATCTGTTGCTATAAAGAATATTAAGATGTACTTTTCCATTTATTTATTCACCTGTTTGAAAAAACTGCCAAATAAAATGTTTACATTTTGTGTCTTTCACATTCCAAATATTATTTGCAGGTGATACTTTTTATTTGTGTATATATTATACACATATAAAATAGGTCCAAGAAGGCATATTGCCCAACGCAGTGTTGTACTGCATAGAAGATGCCCAATATTGAAGATCAGGTGGGTTTTACATATCAAAAGAAGTTCTTGATAAAAATATTGCATTGTAACACAAGCCTATGAATTATCACCTGGACATATCCTTGCAGTTATGTGAAGCTTCACTGATTTAAACAGAACTCTGCCCAGGAAAAAGTATTTAGTTGTGTAGATCTGGCTATAGGATGAAGGCTTCAGTTATACACATTTAATTATAGGATGGGGCTTTGTTCTGTATACAGCTGGAAGCGCCCAATTCTCTAAAATTTACAAAGAAATCAGGAGAATAAAAGACAAGGTAAAGGTCTGTCTTTCTCCACCTGATGATGAAGCAGCACAAAACAAATCTCTTGTATAACACTGGGGCTGTTACTGTGCTGAAAGCTAGAAGCAGTTTATTTTTCAGCTAGCAATATTTCTATAGCTGAACTGTCACACATCACTTGCATGAATTCTGTGTGTCCCTGTCAAATCTTTTCAACGTAATTGCAATTATTTAGTCTTCAATGAATTTATTCCTTATTCTGAATGAAGCTAGTGAATGTGAAGTAATTTTTTTCTACTATCCTGTGATGAAATTTAGTAACAGATACTTCTGAAATTCAGGGAATTTTGAATTTGGCAGGATAAATTCAGTTTGTATAGCATATGCAACTCCAGGACGGATACCTATAACTGTTAAACTGTGCCAAATCTGAATTTGGCATCAAAATCTATTACAAACTCAAAGTTAAAATAGTCTTTTGTTTACATACATCTAGTGCATCACTTGTGAGAAACCTACACTGCTACTGAAGATGGTTTGGTAGAGCTCAGGAAGAGAGCTCAAGTTTATTTTAGAAACCTTTGCACTTCCCTTGAAGTTATCAATCATTGTGGCTCCAGTGCCATCTTTAAAATATACACAGGAATACCATGTATATTTATACACATTTCTAACACAGATGTTGATTGGCAAATAAGACTAATCATATGCATGTCAGCTAATCACATGAGCTGATTAATGTGTATTTTAAGAAGCCAGTCCTACATAGTATGCTTCTATCATAAAGAATGGAGGAGATTTATATTAAATGTTATTTGAAAATAAAAAAAATCCCACTTGAACAATACTACTCTATATGGTAATTTTTTGGATGCCTTTTTATTCATAGCTGCCTGGGTTCTGGTCAGTAATTGGCTTAATAACTACCTATTCCATAAGTATTTACACTGTGTCTAGAAAGATTTTAAACTATGTTTCACAGCTGAAACATCCAAATTTGTTCTTCATAAATACACTTTCAAAAATCATCTCGATAAATCATCTCGTTTGACAGGTTTCTTTTATATGTCAAACCTTATTTTCTTTATGTATTTTTAGCTTTTATATGAGCATGATTTCAAACCTCAGATGAACCCAAATAATCTTTTTTAATATTTCTCGGTGTTGGCTGCACATCTGTGATCACCAGCTCAGTTTGTCCATTTCTTCTTCAGTGCTTGCGTGGCAAAGAAATGAAATGCAAAGTCATGAACCCATCTCCAATCTACTGGCAGATCATGAAGTGTTTTCTGCTTCATCTTGTCTTTTGTTTCAGTCTTTTACTTAAGGTCCTATTGAATTACATGTACTGATTTTGATCTGATTTTTCCCATTATACTTGCCTACCTGCACTCTCTATCAAATTATAGAGGTAATAGCTATATATCCCTCTCATTATGAACATATTATGAATTTAAGTGGAGTGGAGAACCTTGCTAATCTGCTACCAACATTTATTTACAAATACTATTCCCCAATATACTGTCTCACAATTCTACCTTGAGAAAGTTTTTTCATGGAATTGTATTTCAGAGCCAGCCAGCCATGCTGGCTGTGCTTTATGCTACAGTAGTGCTGTGATTGTTTTCCTGAAATAACATGACAGACTTATGGGAATTCACTGTTACTCCTGGGTTTAAAAGAAGAGCTTAAAAGCCTGCAAGGGTGTGAGTCACTAGAATTTTAAATTCACGATGCCTGTAAAGCTAACAGCAGTAACAGTGGAGGGTAGCAAGGGATTAATCTGCTGGAGTACGCAACTGCGTTATCGGTTTGGTTGTTCCTGCAGAAAATTTGACCATAGTCAAGCACTGATTTTTTGGGGAAGTTCTTAATGCTTATGTCCTTTTTGGAAGGTCAACTAATTGCTATAAAATGCTGAATATAAATCTGTTCTCTTTTGAAAATCCCTTTCTCTGGTCAGTTTATGTCAGGTGGATACTCACAGGGACTACAGGCAGTTTCTTATTGTACAAGTATAGCGTTTCTTTGTACCACATGAGGAACCGGGTTATTTTTAGAACAGAACACATAATCCTTAACGTAGAAGAGCGTAAAGGCTCATTAGGTGGTTCCCTATGCTGTTTCTTTCTAATTTCAGAGACTGGGCATTTTAACAGCTCATCTGAGCATGAGGCCATATTCCATCCTGGCTCAGTATTCCCTCTGGTATCAGTGGAAGACTCAGACAATAACTAGAATAGAACCTTTTATCATATATACATTGATACTTTAAAAACTGTTGTTTAAAAAAAACCTTTTCTTTCAGCAAAGTCTATGCTACTTGTGGCTGACTGGTTGTCTTCTGTAGTTGTAGTGGATTTTCTAAACTCCCTAATCATTTTGTGTATGACTGACAGAGTATGTAAAGTACTAAATGTATTACAGAAGAGAGTAGTGGAGGTTATTAATGGGTACTGCTGATTCCTGATGCTGCTTAGTCGTGTTGACGTCTAAGACGTAAAAAAAAGGTTAATGGAATTGTATTGTATTCCTACAACTACTTCATTATATTTTTAATAGAGCACAAATATAAAAGAATATACAACTCTCTACTCTAGAAGAGATATATAAAATACATTCAGAATACCTGGCACTACACCATGTGTAACTTTTTTTATTTTGTCTATTGTAGTGTCTAGGACTTGCGGGTTTTTTTTTCTACTTATTTTCCATTGAAAAAATATTCCAAAAAGCACTCTTCCTACTAAGAAGAAAATTCAGAAAGGAAAAATCTTGTTGTGTAAGGTAGCAAAACAAACAGAAATGTATTACTGGTTTGTATTTAATTTTAACTATAACTCCTCTTTATTATCTTCATTTAATTCTTTTAACTTTATTTGAAGGGGTTGTAACAGCCACTCAAAGTCCACTTGAGGATGGGAAACAATTATTGGCATAATTAATAAGATGTGTGATATGCTCTGATATGTTTTAGTGGGAAGCTCACTGTCTAAAAGCTGTATTTATGTATATGAGCATAACAATATATTGTGTTAGCATTCAATGGAAAATAAAAAATATTTAAACCACAGAAGTAACAAACGGTCCTCAGAGTGACAATGGCACCAAGGGAAAGCAGAGAAGTCATCATGCCCAAAATGTTACAAGGGACAGAGTATCAGCCCACAGCAAGTCTCCAGAGTCTGGAAGTTTTCCGTTGCAAGGAAGAATTTTCCTTACATAAACACAGAAAGTGTTCCTCCTCTGTGGGGACCCCTGAAAATCCAGGCAATCACCCAGCTCTTGCAAAATATAGAAAGAGGCTTACAAACCTAATGCACTACATCCATTACCCTAATATGTGGAATTTTCTCCTTTTGACACCTCTTTGTTACATCAGTCTCAGCCGTGGTGACACATACGGAGTGGTAAGCACGCTACCGCCCACCGCAAGGGCCAGGGCCCTGCCAGGGCTGCACAGAAGTTAAGCCAGGTTCAGCAGATGGAAAAATGCAAACCCAAACACTCAATTCACTCAGCTGTTAATGCCTCCCCCACTGCCTAGCAGGCTTTCTCTCTGATTTGTCATACATATTGCCAACACTTGCTGCTACCTTTCATATGCCTGCAAGCCTTCTCCTCGCTTACTCGCTGATCTGGAGACCTGAGCGTGGTAGTAAAGCTGTGATTTAGACTCCTATTGATTAGAATGGCTGAATGTGTTTTTGTGGCCACGAACTGACCGATAAATGTCGAGGTCTTGGGGAGTTCAATTCCTCGAGACAGAGCTGCGGTACACTGCCTGACTTACTGCTAATGGCAAATTTTCTTCATTACTGATGACTCTGAATTCTAATGGCTGGTGTTACAGGCATGTCTCTGTTTATAGTTCACTTAAACAAAGTGCTCAGAGGCAAACCTAACCCTATTTCTATTCAGGAATTTTCCTGAAATGAACTATAACTACAAAGACCTCCAGTGTGCTATACAGAAGTGGTGTTGTATTTGTGCTTTGAGACTTTGAATCTCTCCAATTAGTTATGGCAGTGTAATACTTCTGTCTTCAAATTTGTTACAGTAGAAAGCAATTTGCCCCTAAATACGCATATTTATAATCATATAATTGTTTATTTATACTCCAAATAAACTGAAGTGGATGATGGCAATAATTACGTTACTGTTCCAAATCTCCCATTCATCAAATCAGTTTCTGAATTCTCAAAAGTTGTTTTCAACTCAGCCTTACTTTATGCCTCCTACTGAATTATTTCAATTGAAAAAGGACTTTCTGACCCATTCTCACTTCCTGTTCGAAGGCCTGGATAGTGACAGCAGTATGTTCGCAAGTTGTCAACCTGCCCAGATGGTGAGCATCCAAAAATGCTGAAAGAGCTTCAGAATAAACAGGCTGATCTGCTAAGAATACACAGTCCTTCATTAAAAACCATTTATGTGCAAAAGAACTGGAAGTAACAAATATAATGTCTATTTTTTAAGAAGTTCATTGGATAACCAGTGGAGTTTCAGTTCAGTAAGATCCACATTTATCTGAAATTATAAATGAAAATGGAAATGTAAAATTTCAGAAGAAATTAGGTACCTCAGCATGTGGGACAAGCTGACTAGTGAAGTTGAGGGTCCAGAAATGCAAAATTTTATACACAGGAAAGAAATCTTTGCAAAGTTTTAAATTAGCAATAAAGAAAGTCAACTTGATATTGTCCTGGGCAACTCAGCAAGACACTGATCTCAACATACAACAATGAGAAAGAATAAATAATGTTACCAAATGTGCAGGGTAATGGGGAGGATACAACACTACTTGTCATGGCAAATCAGTGCTGTTGCCTTATCTGAGATACTGCATGCAATACTAATGGAGCCATCTCAAAAAAACACACTGCAGGGTGATTAAGGACTCAGAGAGATGTGGAAAAACTCATTGAAGATGTGGAACAAGATGATGACACTTGAAGATGCTAAACACCAAGCCATAAACTGAAATAGCTTTCCCCCCTAAAATAAACTGCGGCATTTGTTGTAATAGGCAGTTGTTGAGTACAATAACATATCATTCAGAAGGTCAAACATGAACAAATTACATAAAAATTATAATTCTATTTTTTAGTACATAAAAATGAACATAATTGCTATTTATTAGGGAAGAGGAGGTTCTTTGCACTTCTGTCAGAAGCATCTGGCTGTGGCCATTTTGGACGAAAAGCCAAGCAGCAGGATAATGAATATGCTCCAGTGTGGTATTTCCTATCTCTGTCTTCATTTCTTGAGGCACATTGCTCAACTTCGTTGCTGAGGTCCACAAAATAAAATGTGTAAGTTGCACATATGAATTATCTGTTCAGAAGCATTTATAATACTGAAAAAATCTGGAAGATACAGGCAACATAATTCCTTAAAATTATGTCAACAATTAAAAAAATTTGGCAAACTATTTGCAAGCCCTTGAGAATGTAATTGCACAACTTGGGCCGTATTCAGCTATTTTAGTCCTGACCAAAGTAGACTCCCGTGGGAAGAACAGGACTTGGCCTTTTTTGTAAGCTTGTTATTAAGATTTGAACATTAGAGCTGCAGGAATATTAGCTGCAAAGTACCTTATGATCAACCAGGTAATAGTATTATCCTGTGAGGGAGTAATTTCTAAATCACAGGAACAGATCACCAAGTTTGGAAAAACAAACAAACAAACAAACAAACAAACAAACAACCCCAATGCCCACAATTTCCAAATAACTGAAATTTGAAACCCCTATCCTGCTCCCTTTTGTCCCCCATATACAATAACATAAAGATACTGCCCATTCAGGAAAAATACTGGTGAATTTGTTGCTCCAGAGTGGGAAACAAAGGAAGGAAAAGAACAAATCTGGAACAGGAAGTTTAATTGCACCTGTGAATGTCTAAATTTTCTGAGATATAGATTATTCCTAAAAAGAGAACATTCTTTTAATGTTTACATTTGAAGGCATTAGCTACCTGGATTATAGACTGCAAACACAAATAAAAATCCACGGCTTTAAAATAATTCATATTCACTGGCATTAGTCCAGTCTTAAATCCCATCTCTAACTTTTCCTTAGCATTATTTAAAATAACAATAACTCCTTAAAACTAAACTCATTTTAAGTCTGAGACTAAGAAAAAATATCTGGTACAGCTGCTGCTAGGAAAGCTCTGCCTTTCTATACAGGGTTCTGGAGTACATCAAACTGCAACAGCAGTACGATAATCATATTTTATTATCTTGAACCAAATTGGAAATGAATGTTTGTTCCAGAATTACAATTAAGTTCAGAATTTCCATAAAATTATTTTGAAAACAGTGACAATATCAGAGGATTTAAGAATAAGAAAAATGGAAGATAATTTCAACTGTTTCTCAAAAAATCGTATGGTTGTGACTGCCATCTAAAAGTTGCATTAATGTAACTAAGTACAGCTGCAAAATAATCAGTTAATTCAATGACATGAAAATTGCAAATTGTACCTGGCAAGATTATTACATATAAACTACGCTAGAGCTACATCACTGTGTACAACCAGAGCTCTCTTAAGCCAGTAAATTGCAAAGCTGTTTCGTTCTTTGAGAGCACCTTGTAGCCCTCCTTGTGTCTGTGCAAGGAGCAGGCAGCCCAGAAGCTGCCCTTGGAAGAAGGGAAAAAGCTCCATGCAAGCCTAGACAGCGACAATTTCCTGGAAGTACATCCCCAGACCAGAGGCATTCCTCCCAGTGACAAGGACAACTCAGCAAGGTCTTGAGGGCACCAGTTCTTGCATGTCAGAACATTCCCAGTTTTGCTGGTATTTCAGAGGGAGTAATCAGCTTGTGCGTGCCATCAAACCCGAGCTCACTTAGCGTCCACTCGCTGGGGAGCCAGGAACAGATTGCAGAGATCAGCACACTCTGCAAAAGCTTGGTCAGCCCATTCCTGAGGGGATGCGATTCTGGCACTGCTCACAGGATCTAAGCTAGCTGAGGTTACAGGGACCAAAATAACCACTGGAGTTAGACCTGGGTTCATGTGCTCCAATGTCTTGCCTACTTGGAAGTGATGCTTAAAAAAAAAGCCCCAACAGTATGGGAATTACAGCACAATGATTTCCCAGGATACCCTCTCTGCCTCCAGCAAGGAAGGAAAAGAAACCATGCTTCTGGCCTTAAGGGGATATTCTTGTGGACAGCAAAATGCCTGGAACAGATACATTCCACATGCATGGCAGCAGCAGCGTTTTTTGCTACAACAAGGAATACTCTTCTGCATTGCGGCTCCTGGAGGTAATGAAGGAGCACTGACTCAATTAAAAAATGGTTAAAAAAAAAGCACCCCCACTTATGTCTGTGACAAAGGGAAAGGGTTTTAAACCTGAGTTTCAAGGTTTTCTTTCCATAGAAACAGTTGGAGTTGTGTTTCAGATCACTCCCCTTTCAACATACTAGTACAAGCAAACTGAGAGGAGTAAGCATTGCACTTGTGGGAACAAGGTGAGAGGTGCACAGGCTGAATCATGTTAGTGTTTTATATAATGTATAGCAGTTTATATATTTATATATATGTTGTATAATGTTTTATATGCTTATATACAAAGATATAAATGTATGATAGAGTTCCAATACAGTAACACTGACCCATCACCTGGGACAAGGTTATGCACGTTGTATGTAATTTTTGTTCTGGGGAAAAGTAGAAGCTAAGGAACAATAACTTCCTTCAAGTAAGGCATGTAAACAAATGCTTAATAATTCATAGGAGTTGCAAGTAAGGAAGTTTCCCCCTTCCTGCCCTGCAGAGCAGCCCCAGGCAGATAGCTTACAGAATAGGAAACACACTGTGCAAGTGCCAAGAAATGCAGCTGATTGAAATAGTTCTCTCCCTTTCCGCGAAGAGAAACTATACATTCAGCCATCTCTACTGCTGTAAAAAGTCAGTTAAAGTGACAGTGAAAAAATATAATTGAACAAATTATCTTCTTTTAACAGTCGCAAAGGCCATTATAGAACAGAACAAAACAAGACAAGTGAAAATAGCAACTTTGAGCAACTCCCACTTTCCTCTGTTCTTTCTTGGGAGCTCTGATACTCAATGGCACTCAAGTTGTACTTCTGCTCTCTGAGTTTTGTACTGCACTGCCTGACAGAAATCTCTGGAAAGTCACCACGAAGTTACATGATTTTTTATTTTTCTTTCTCTTCTCTCCACAGTGCTCAGTGCCATGAAGAAGGAAGAAAATTATTACAATGATCCACCCCATCTCCTGTTTTATAGCACTGTTCAGTACAACCAGAAGCTCAGGGAAAACTGTGATACTCTGAACATACTGTGGCACAAGATTAAACGTTTGTGCAACAGTCCTATATATACATGTGGAAACAATTTGTGGTGATGGCAAAACTGAGAATCATACACCATCCACCTTAACAGGGAAGCTGAAAAATATGGGTCTTTTCTAACACATAAGATGGAAATAAAGCCCACTAAGACAGGCACTGGTAATTTGATGGAGAGGCAGGAGCTCATATGGACCACATTTTTACTGGGCTGAAAGACTACAAGTGTTCATTCATTTTACACATAACTTTTTTTTTTTTTTTTAATGTGAGACTGAACACAGGAGCATGTCACACAGGGAGGTGGTGCAGTCTCCATCCTTGGAGATATTCAAATACCCAAGACAAAGACTCGAACTCTAGCTGAACCTGCCTTTAGCAGGCGGGGTTGGCTAGATGACCTTTCAAGGCACCACGTGACCATCAACCTCAGCTATTCTGTGATTCCCAAACAACTCTGGGTTGGCCATAAGTTTGAATGAATAACCAGGACTATGAAAATCCTTGGTGCTACAGCAGTCATCTGTTTTATGGCACTCAGGTGCAGAGGTAAATGGTTATTACAATGCACTTAAAAGTTGGATCCATTTCAGAAGCTGATAAAGTAATTCTTATCTATTTTTCTGTTCAGAAGGAAATGAAAAAAATGCAAGTTCATTATTTATTGTTACTTCCTTTTCATTAGTCTATAATAGTTTTAATAAATTTATTGCTAGACAACTTAAATCCCAAATTAGGATCTTAAAAGTGGTTTTACATAATTACCATTTTTACAGAATAAAAGCCATCAATACAGACTGCAGTTTTGATTTAAATCTTCTACTACTTTTACAGCTTAAGCACTACATAACTGTGCTGACACAGCTATGTTCAGATCAAACTGGGATAGATGTCACCAGAGTGTTCCACGTGCAGTACCAGGAATCCATCCTGCCGTCTTTTTCGCTGGAGGTCTGCAAAGCCCTTAGTGCTGCCCTTAAGTGAGGTGAATAAGGGCTAGGTCAGTTCCAGGGCTCCCTCAGTTTATATTATTTAGTTCTCACTAAACCTCCAAGAGCAGCAGTGGTTCAAAGAGCTTATTAGGGTATCTCAGCAGTGGATAAAAGAAGTGATGTGATAGTGGCTAAAGTTCTTATAATCTCATAGAAAACTCCCACGGTTCTCCACATAACTCACTTAATTGCTTTGTCATTTGTGCTTGGTAAAGTTTCTGAAAAGCCACTCTGAGGAGTCAGAGACAGCACTTGCAGGCAGGGAGATGAAAACAGAACACTAAGAGTCCCTCACCAGACACACAGACCCAGACCAGTGACTCGCTACAGTACTTTAAAGTACCTGTCAGGTTTGTATCTCAACATGCAGTGAAGTACTGGCTTGTTCCTGGCATATATAATGACAAAAACCATCTGCCTAAAGTTTGGATGAGATGGTAATATTCTTCCTTTGAAAAAGAGTAACCCAAGAAAGCTCCCTTTGGGGACAGTGGTGACTATGCAGGAGGTACCTCACTTTCTGCACTTAGGGTATTTTGGAAACCAAATAAATGCCATTTTAGCTTGGTGCTGTAGTTTAACTGTCAATGATCAAATTGTCCAAGTTTAATAAAGCTTTTTCTTATAGACTTTGCACTCAGGGAAGAGACTATAGGAGGTCCTTACTGTTTTACTCTGGCAAGCTGGTGATGTGCTGGAGAAAGGAACAGCTAGTTCTGGGCACAGTATTACCCAGACAAGGCTTAATCTGTACTTGAAAGGGCTACATAAAACATTGACCTGTCACATTTATGCACCTACTTAATTTTCCAATCTAGGGCATCATGACTGCAAATTACATTTGCCTGCTGGTTAGTCTGGGCAGCTGCAACTGCTCTGACTCCTTGCTCAGAGAAGAGGGCTGAACTTTACAAGGAGAACTTGGAAGCTCTCAAGCTGAGACAAGCCTGGCAGTTTGACTAGGAGCAAACAGAACACTTCATGTATCTTGGCATAAACAAATAGTGCCCTTAGATGGTCCCTTTCAAATCCAGACGTGGAGGGGTACGGAGGGGGTTGTTGCAGTCTCTTTGAAACTCCCTACAGCTCAGTTCTTGGCACTGTGGCACTTAAAAAATATTACTTTGGGTTTCATAGTGGCAGTATTATAAAATAAATACATAACCTGCATATTTTAACAAAGTTTATAGACAAACAGCCAGAAATTGTAAGTACTCACTATATTTTGTTCTGTGTCTGTACTGTGGACTATGTTTTGGCTCTGGTTTTCTTCACTGAAGGCTCAAGTTAGCCAGCTCCTTCTGCTGTTGCTGCCTGCAGAGGTAACTCACCGACTGGCTGGTGATAGGCCACAAAAATTTGTGTGAGTGCGCTCTGCCAGCCCTGTTTCACCCTCGCTGGGCAGGGGATGTGCCAGGTCTTCCTCTGAGAGACCTGTGGGATTGCCACCCTGGGATGGCTGCTGAGAAATAGAATCTCCACTGCTCTTTCACCAAAACTTGTCTGGGCAAGGCCAGCTCTAACTTTTTGTTTGCAATTCATGAAATACTGACATGTAAAAGCTGCCCTGGAATACAGAGAAGTTTAAGTCTCTCAAGAAGGCAGCAGGCCGCCAGGTTTATTTGCATCTCCCCCTCTAAATTAAACCAAGCTCTGAGGGATAGGGAAGTGCATTAAGAAAAAATAACTTCTTAATTAAGGCTGTTTGGAAAAATTTGCTGGCCTGCTTGTCCCCTCTGTGGGACAAGCAGCTCCCCTTGCATGTCCAGAGAAAAGATTTAGTAAAGCTTTCAATATAGACTTTGTAGAGGGCTATGCTGATAAGAGCTTTAATAAAAATTATTTATAACTAGTGTACCATATGGTTACTTATTTTTTGGTTTATAGCACTAAAAGATCAGATAATGTAAATATTTAGAAATAATTCTGATTTCAATACAACCTTATTAATTGATTTATCTTATTTTAATAATTGATATAACACATATAATTTTTAGCTAAGAGTAATTTGTGAAATAATTCTGGTCATATTAATCAAATGCTAGCTCCAAGATAATGAAATACTTATGGCTTATAATGAAATACTTATGGTGGGTTAGCAGGGACTATAAAAAGTGCTAAATTAGTGGCAAGGAAAGCTTGAAATAGCTTTTATGAGGTAGCTGCAGGGAAAACTTAAAATAGTTTGTGTGAAATAGTTTGTATTTACCATTTAGTATTGATTTTGCTAAAGCTATATTTTACATTTCACATTGTTAAGAATAAAGAAATAAACACAGATTAATTTATGCAGTTAAGAGATTAGCGTGAACATAAATCTCTTCTTTGAATAGAAATTTAATTATTGATAACAGCTCGACTTGCTCGAAAGGGAAGTATTTCAGCCTTTGAAATTTACTCTGCTTCTTTTACTCCGCACGTTTTGATGAGTAAGTAAAAACGGCTATTCTGTATTCCTCTGCATCCTTTTCGATTCTCCCACCCAAAGACATAGGCAGCATTGTTTCCTTAAGGAGAATATACCACGGGAAGGTGGTTAAATGATTTCTGTACGCTACTAACAATCCCGACTGGGGCGCGCCAGGTTCCCATCTCCTCTTAGAGCCCTGAGCGCAGCCGGTGCGGGCAGCAGGTGTTCCAGGGAGCGATGGAGAGATGCTCTGCCCCTGCTCACCGACACGGCAGCGCCGACGGGCCCACCGAGGCTCAGCCCGGCTATTCCCATGGGGGTGGAACGTGGTCCGGCGGGATCACACTGTGGCACCCGCAGAGGCCGTGGCAGGTGCTGCCCGCGCTGATGAGCCCCTGCGGGCTGAGGAGCTCCCGCGGTGAGGGGTCAGTCCCTCACAAGGGACACTTTCTAGAGAAGCGAGACACTTTCATTTCGGGCGCGCACACGACCCAACAACGCCCCTAAAACAACTTCGCGTCGCCGTTTTCCAATGTTTTGCCTCCTCTGCTCGGGGCAGCCGCGGCCTGTGCCGCCCCCTCCGCTCTGCGGCGGGGTCAGAGCTCCCCCTCCCGAGGCACCGCAGCCTCTCTCCTCCCGGCACAGCCCCCGCTGCCCGCGCCGGGTCCCGCTCGGGGGGCCGCCGGGGAGGAAGCGGCGGGGCGCTGCCTCCTGCCCGGGGAGGGGCGCTCGGCGGCCGGCGGGCTGCAGCCAGGTACGCCCGCAGGAGGGCACGGCTGCCTCCAGGCGGGGCCTGGCGGGGGGCGGCGGAGCCGGGACCGGGGGCGGGTGCCCCGCGCTGCGGGCGGGCCGAGGGAGGGCGGCGGGCGGCGCTGGGCGGCCACGCCGCATGCGCAGGAGGGCAGGTGGCGCCGGCAGCCGAGCAGCGCCGGGAGCATCGCGGCAGCGCCGCGTCCTCATGGTGCCGGGTCAGGGCGACGAGGGCGCCGCTGCTCCGGCGGCGGGCGGGCAGCAGCCGGAGGTGCAGCCGGGCCGGGAGGACGGGGCGGGTGCGGGGCAACAGTGCCTGTGCCCGGCGCCCGGCATCGAGGCGGCGGGCGCCGAGGAGCGCCGCGCTTGTGACTGCAGCTCGGGCTTGCCCTGGCCGCGCTGCTGCGAGGCAGCTGGTGAGGAGGGGGAGCGGGTCAGGGAGGGCAGCGTCCTGCCCGCTGTCGGGGTGACATTGCCGGCGCGGGGCAGGGAGCGGCCAGCGGGCTGTCCGCACGTGGCGCGGAGCGGAGCCGAGCGGGGCCGGGCGGCCGCAGAGGGCGCCCCGAACCTGCGCCCGCCCCGCCGCTGCCGAGCCGGGTCACACCTGGTGCCCGCCGGGTCACCCGGAGCGGGCTCGGCCTCGCCCGCTCCTTGCCGCTCCTCTTCCCCGGGCGCGCCGGCCCCGGCGGAGAAGTGCATAGGAACGGCAGGCAGGGCTTCTTCCGTGCCCCTCGCCGGGTCCCGGTGCCCTCCGTGGCCCCGGAGCGGGCAGAGCGCTGGCCTCACTCATCCTCAGGGGTGGGCGGCTCCTCTGTCGCCTCTTGAGAGCGCCTCGGGAGCGATTATCCCTCGGAAAACAGTGCTTCCTGTTGTCAAAGTTTTGAAGAAAGACCTTACAGTTTTGGGTAAATAGAGGCACCTTCTGTCAGTGTGAACTTCTGGCACTGTTAAATACGTTTGAGCAGGGGCACGAGTGCAGTTCACCAAGTCCACGGACTTGTGGCTGTGATTCCCTGGGCAATTCTTACCATGCTTTAGTGTGAGTGTAGTCTTTGTTTTGTCTTAATCCGTGCTTCGCTTCTTGGTCATTTTCAATTGTTAAAACCACAAACTTCCTGTGAAATACCCAATATATGTAAGTTTTACATGGAGTCGTTTTAAAACACAAATGCCATCTTAACTTCTGAAGTTGTTATCTAAAGTACTTCAGCATGTGTAGTTTTTAAACAATATCACTGAAAATGTATTTGTCATTAAATTGACTGTAATTGACTTTCTAGTGGAATATAGATTTAATAGTGTGCTGTGGAGAGGTCAAAAGAGAAGAGCGTACTTGACCAGTGAAATTCACATTAGCGTTACTTTTGAGGCAAAGCTGAGGGAGTGGAAAGCAACCAGTGTTTGAACTCCTGAGAAACTTGCATTAACTCACCAAGAAAAGTACTTTGGTTTTGAGCAGTCTGTCTAGCAAAATTTTTGACAGAGTCTATGACTGAACTTTATGAATCACCCCTAGATCCTGTTTGCATGACCATGATTAGTTCATATGCAGGCTGTTGTGCTCCTGGCACTTAACAGAAGACTGTAGGAGAGCTGTTCTGCTTTTTATAATGTGAAGAATGGATCACAGTCATCTGCCTTTCCTGAAGGTCTGGGAGAATCATCTTCCTGCTGACCGCCTTTGCAATAGCCAGTACTCTTCTGTCTCTGCCACTATTCTTAAGATGCATATATGTGAGAAATGTGATTTTTTTCACTATATGCATTTTGCTAGTATAAAAACTTTTTAGAACAAAGCATGGCATTAAAACAACAAAGTTTACACATGGAACGACATGCAGTGGGAGGCATTTGCCTAGGACTTAAAATAGGAGTGGAAATTTGTTTGAAAGGTTGGAGTTGGCCAGGGAGTAAAATTGGAAGACCAAATCTGTAGCCACTCAAAAAAGAAGACTTAGGTACTGCTTGAAACTTTTTATTTCCAGGCTTCTACAGTCTTAAAAAAGCATGAGTGCTTGAGTGTTTTGATGGCAATGGGCTAGTATTTAGAGGCTTAAGATTTTGTGGGGTGGGAATGTTATCCTAATCTAACTTCTCCTTGCAACTTACTTTGAAATAAGTACTCTTCAGAACTGCAGTTCTTGTTTTTGGTGGAAGAACTTGTACCATTTTATTTTTAAAAGGAAATAAAACACTTTCTCATTGCACTGAGTACGTGCCTTGGCAATGCAAGATGTTGATGGTTTAAATTCTAGTATTAAAAGATTCTGTTTCTGGTAGGCTTGGTATATTGGGTAGCTTACAGAAATGAGTTCCTTCTGCTTTTATTTTGTTCCTGCCAATGCAGAGCTTAGTTCTGGGTATAAGATCCTCTCAGCATATTTTGTTTTAATTGGATTGGTTTTCCATTTCAACACTTCCATTGTTTAGATTGGCTTTGTTCTGTAGTAATCAGACAAGCTATCATGCCTGAAATAAAAGTTAATAGTTCTGTTTGTGCTGCGTTCATCCATAAGCCACCATGGGTTTGGATTTCCCATTTCAGTTACAGGCCAGTTTGATTCCTCTTGCTTTAATATTGAGACGTTGTTGATTTTGTAGTTCTATTGCGTGACTGTGTGGATTAGGACATTACATAATTCATGAACATTTTTGAAATCCGCTGTTTCATAGTTGGTAGATGTCCCGGTCCAGTGTTGGTTGGTGGTAGTTTTTATAGTCCCTTTTATGTAAGTGGCTGTTGCTAAATAGAAATATTTCTAGTAGAAGCTGTAACTCACTTTCAGTTGCAGTGTGGCAGGATCCCTTGAGAAGCAGGCCTTTTGCCTACTTTGGATCTCTTTTAAAGCCTGAGCCTCTAGAACTGTGTCAGCGCACAGTCTCAGCTCGTAGGTAGTAAGATGTAGTTTCTCAGCCTTAAGTGCTGATCTCGAGGAGGATCAAAATGGTTTGTGACAAGTTTTGTTAATTTAAAAAAAAACCCAGGACAACCACACACCCAAAACAAAGCAAAAAAAACCTCTCAAAACCATATTTAGTTGCTAAGCAACTCACAGCAGTACCCTGCTGGTTATGTTTTAGAGGATCCATAAGGCTCACAGGCTGCCACACTAATGTGAGATGAGGCACCCTTTTATCAAAACACTGTCTCTGGGACATGGAGTTCTCACTCCTATCTTTAGAGAGTGTTGTAGAAGAAAAGGTGACTCCTTATGTTTTATGCAGACAGAGAAAAAGAGACAGTGAGGTAACATCCCACTCAAATTTTTAGATGGGTTCTCTTTTTTTCATGGTGTTCACCTCTAGGTTCAGTGGAAAGGCTGTTACTTTTATGAAACAAAGCAATTAACAAAAAAGGCTAATTTCTTTGGAGATGGTGTTGAGGGCAGCAGCAGCAGCAGTTCTCCTTCTGTGTTTGCTTTTTTTTTTTTTTAATGGTCAGAGGTGGGGAAAGGAGTGGAACGAGGAAGAATATGTTGCTGAAGAGAGCCTGAGGCAATGAGGAAGCTTGAATAGAAACATTGGACTTGGGACACTATTTCAGGAAAGAGAAGTCTGATAAATAAGCATAAACTACAGTCTTAATGGAATTATGATAGACATCAGGCCTATGATGCTTTACCATTAGTCACTTGAATTTATATTTGATGCCTATTTGAAAAACATATTTGAATTTTTATAGCAAGATAAAAATGTTATATGAAAATTCTGTAGGTCTAGGTCATATTTAAGGTGATTTGTCTACGAAGTAAACATGAGATATAACAAAAGTGATGTTGTGTACACAGATTTTATGTGTGTGGATTGGTGAGAAAAGGAAATTAAATACTTGCTGGTGAACCTTAGTTAACTAAGGTTCATAAGCGGATGATTCCCAAGGTAATGAGTTTCAGAATCTGACCATGGGCCATTTCGTAGTCAGTTATATTTACTGGTCCTTGGGCAGAATCATAACTAATCGCTATAGTAAATCACCCATACTGGTCTGATAGCCACAAGAAGTAAAGCTAACTTGTGTAGAACTGTGAGAACTTTTGTATCCCAGGTGTTAGAGTTCATCTCTTATGCCCTGTTTTAAGGAAAAAAAGAGACCCATGGTGGTCAGTGAAAAATATTTTCAAGGTAGGTCGGGTAAATACATGTAATATTTGCATTTGTGTCTTTGATTCCCCTGTCATCTACCACAAGAATCGCTACAGATGTATGGAGCACTGCAGTGGAGAACTACCTGATCAGAGAAGTCTTCTAATAAATCCTTATTAACTGTAGAAATATCTGTTGCAGGAACAAAGAAGAAAGCTGCGTGTCCAGGACTTGGTCTGTTTTATACCGTACTGTCTGCCTTCCTTTTCTCAGTGGCCTCTTTATTTCTTAAAAAAGTAGAAGATCTACATTCAGTGGAAGTGAGTGCATTTCGATGTGTTTTCCAAATGGCATTCGTTCTTCCTGGTTTAATATACTACAAGTAAGTATAGCAAATGTTTAAATTTAAACTTATTTCTTAAAAGTAGATCTACAATTATCACTTAAATCAGATTGCAGTAGTATTTTAATTTGAACTGCATTGTTTTGGATTAGTTGGTAGTTTCTTAATATGATTCAGAAAACCGAAAATCTTTGACTCCCTGAATTGTAGAGGTTTCTACAAGGATTATCTTGTCAAATGCTTTGATCTTCCATGAAGTGGTGATCTTAAAAAAACAGAAGGTAGTTTGTAGATACTCTTGGCTTATTTTGCATTCAAAACATTAATAGCAAGAACAGGTTCTGAACTCTGAATGTGATTGGGAATCATGACGAAAATAAATTGTTCTGTGATTAAACAGTTAAAAATATTTGGATGTTGAAGTCCCTCGTCTAGAAAGGTGTGTGTCATCTAGATGGGTGTGTACATATAAATGTGTTTGAATGTTAGTCATGAAATAAGCAATTAATGTGACATTTCTGTTTTTCAGAACAGGGTTTTTGGGACCAAAAGGTAAAAGAATTTTTCTTTTCTTCCGAGGATTCCTTGGCTCTACTGCAATGGTTCTTCTCTACTATGCTTACCAAGTCATGCCACTGGCCGATGCCACTGTTATAACTTTTAGCAGTCCTGTTTTTACGTCATTGCTAGCATGGATCTTTCTCAAAGAGAAATACAGTCTTTGGGATCTTCTGTTTACCCTCTGTGCAATCACTGGAGTGATTCTTATTGCTAGACCACCATTTCTGTTTGGGTCACGTGATATGGGGATTGAAGGAAGTTACACAGATCACCTTAAAGGAACTATAGCAGCAATTGCAAGCACAGCATCTGCAGCTTCAACTATTGTTATACTAAGGAAGGTGGGAAAATCTGTGCATTATTTTTTGTCAATTTGGTATTATGCAGTCATTGGTTTAATTGGGTGTGTTATAGCATTGTTCGTTTTGAATGAATGGCGTTTACCACAGTGTGGTAAAGACAGGGTTCTTCTAGTATTAATAGGCTTGTTAGGTTTAGGGGGTCAGGTATTTCTCACAAAAGCATTACAGATAGAGAAAGCTGGACCTGTATCCATAATGAGAACAATGGATGTGGTTTTTGCTTTTATTTTGCAAATTCTTTTTCTCAATCATCTGCCAACTTGGTGGACTGTGGGTGGTGCCCTGTGTGTACTAGCCAGTAGTACTGGAACCGCCATTCGCAAGTGGCGACAAAGTGTGAAAAAAGCTAAACAAAGTGAAATCTAAGAGTATAGAAACTAATTCACTGCAGAAACAAGCAACCTTGATATATATATACACAATATTTATTTTTATTTATTTTAAATATCCCCTTTACCAAATTGTAGTACCAAATTATATCCAATAAAATAAATTGATTTTTTTTTTATTTTAAACCAAAATTGAAGATGTTTTAGTAATTGATTAGGTATATACTTTTCTTTTTCATATTTAGGCCTGAAAATATGAGCGGTGGAAAGATACTTTAAAGTTGTTGCTTTCTATCAGAAGTGGACAATGCTCTCAGGCACCTGGTGTGATTCTTAGGGTGTCCTGTGCACGGCCAGGAGTTGGACGTGATGGTCCTGATGGGTCCCTTCCAACTCTGCATATTCTGTGATTCTATGAATATTTATTTTCCTAAGGTTCTTGACTCTCCATTTCTTAGACCCTTTCTTTATTCTTCAGAGCAGTGGAAATAGTCTCCCAGGCTTATTTAATATTATTCCGTGCTTGATTACCAGAGGGATTGCAGTACAAAAGTTAGAAGGGAATGAAGAGTTAGTAATCTTTAAACAACCAACTTCTATAGAACAGATAAAGCTTGCACATTTACAAGCTTTGTATTTTTTTTTTTGCACAAAACAGATTCCAAATGGGGATTTGTTTTTAATTTGGATTTTAAAAGAACAAAAGCTATTTCATCTTTCCAAATAATATAAAGAGAAAATTAACTTACGAAAATTATCTATCAGCTTTGCTTTCTTTTAAAAAGAATGTTAAGTGTGTGCATTTGCTTTACAGACACAATGAAACAACCTAATCCCCTTTTTTTTTTCAAATGCGATTTTCTCAATAAACATGTCTTTAGTTGCTGAACTCTCAGTGATGAAAGACAATGTTTAATTGCATACCACTCTTAAATTAGCCATTTCTTGAGGTATGGAATGTTACTCTGTAGCTGCACTTTTCTTTATTCTATGCAAAAGATTATATTTTTTAGGTATTTAATATAGGTTATTTTTAATGCTGCTTATGACCCTTTTGTTTAGATTCTTTTGTACTAAAGTTCTTTGTGAGACCAAGTTTAAGTCTCCTTGGCCTTCATAAAGTTAGGAGCATTTACAATAAAGCTTTTGCCTACTTCCTAAGAATGTACAAGAGTGCAGGTAGTTGCAGTTTCACAGAAAATGTAGGTTGGCCAAGGCCATAGAGATTCTACAGGAGAGGTTTGAGGAGACCTTAGTGGAAGGGTAGAGCTATGCATACACATCTCATCACATTCAAGCATCCACACTACATCAGGCAGTGCTAGTGGGCAACTTCAGCCCCTTTTCTGCAGCTGGTGCTTTTAAATCTACATTTGTCACTTTTCTCGCACATCTCACTTTTATAGGCTTTATCTTGATAGCAACAAATACTAAGAAAAAATACTTGTGTTACTGATCTTGGTGTCCTTCATGTTTGAGGAGGACCAAATGTTTAGTATCAGGAAGTGGGATTTTCCCAAATTGAGACTTATGTACTTTCAGGTCTTGTCTCAGTAGAGTTTGAAGAAAATTTTAAGTTGATCTTTATTTGGTCATTTGTATTATGAGGAAGTTTTCAGTTTTTTTACTCACTCTAGTCTTTTTCTAAAGGAAAATGCAGTGTTCTATACACCTGATATACATTTGTTTCAAAATCACTGAAGGTGGTGGATGTTTCCTTATTTTGATTTGTAGATGTCTAGTCACGTCTTTTCCTTTGTCAATAAGCATTGAATCCTGTCAGGGCAGATCTAGGGACTTCAGTCCCAAAGGACTGGAATGCATGTAGTACTTTGCGATGTATCTGGATGTGAGGAGCCTCTTTGTGCAAGTCTCTGTACATAGACCAGCACCCTAATCCATATGTGTTTATGGGTATGAGCAGATTCCACTTGAGTGAAAGAGTCAGTTCCTGCTCATAGCTGTGTGTTTTCTGCTTCTCCTCAAGGCTGAAGTTCTGCTGCTCCCAAAGGGGTCAGGAGTAGCATGAAACTGCTTTCCTATCTCTTTAAAGCCTCGTGTAGTAATAAAATTCCAGTTTGGCACCTATTTTGCTTAATACTTGGAACTGTGAACTGGGATTGTTTTTCTGCGGCTCAGCCAACGCTGCCATTGAGCAATAGCTTTCAGGGGAGGAAAGGAGAACAGGCTGCATTTTTTACTGCTTCACTTCATGTTTAATATGCATGTGTTTGAGTTGCCACTTATAAAGGTGTGGTTCCAGAGCAGTTCAGGTTGATGTAAACTTGGATTGTCGGCTAGCCCTGCTCCCTCCTGTTGGCTCAGTGCTTGTGCTTATGAGGTTATGTGATGATGAGCTAGACCTGGGAGCTGATCCAGCTACGTATCTTTTTAGTAAGGTTGTTGGAAAGAGCAAGACCAGGGTAGCCTGAACTCGATGATAGTATAAAAACAGTCAGAAGGGGAATTGGATAATACTTCAAATTACAGCATATGAATGCTGCTATGTCACTACAGAATAAAAATAATGTGGAAGCTTACATCAAAAACTCTTTCGCTCATACGATTTCAATGAATCTTTTTTACATTTGGTAGAAAAGAACAGGCTATTGAAGAAAGGATTGTTTTCTAGCCCTTAGCATATCAATAAATCTAGAAAATAAGCTGATCTGAAATCAGCATCCAGATATAGTGGCTGGTAATTTTTGTCTCAAGTTCTTGCAGAAACTCTTTTGATATAGTTTCATACCTGTAGTGCCAAAAAACCCAGATGACTGTTTGTTTTTTTTTCTTTGTTCAAACCTATAGCATCTCCTTATGGTTCCATCTGCTTTTATCCTCTTGCTGTTCCCAAACCTTCCTAAATATTTAAGTTGTTAAAATAATTATCTAAACAAAATCCTATGTTGGAGAACATTGTATGTGTTGGAACATTATTTTGATTTTAATCCATCTTTTAGAGAATTCTTTAACTGGTATGAGAATGAAGGACTTGACTAGGGCTTCTCTAGTCATAAAGCATAACTAGCTTTTCTAGATGATATTGGGCATGGAAGACATTTAAGCTTTAAGTTTTTCAACTGCCTCAATTTTAAATTTTTTCTCTCTCTCAAATATAAGTTGAAAACCTAAATATTAGCTGTAACCCTTGAAGATAAAGAAACTACAAAATTAGGGGTACTGTGAAATGAAGGGGGGTTTTTAATGGAAAATATTTCTTAAAATTTCTGTTAAGATGGTAAAACTTTTCTTCAAAGCTTAACAGTTTGAGAATCTGAAATGAAACTGGCTGAGCCTTGATTCTTTCAGATTCTGATCTTTTTTAGCTTTTAAAGTTTTAATACAGCAAGTTTCTCAGGGTCAAAAGTTATTTTTATGAGCTTTGAGTCAGAAATATATTCATGTTCGTCATCAGTAGTGTCCTGTTGTGATCTTTAAAGTTTGATAAACATACTTTTCTAATAGAAACTTCTTCCTTTGTAATACAATGGAATATTGTTGCATTGCAGTTGCTGTGTTATAAAGTTTCTCTTGAATTTCAGCATATTCATTCAATGTACTGATTTCAGTGGATTCTGAGTAGAAAGAGTAATAATTAATTATTGATTGTTTTGCACATAAACATAGGGTCAACAGATTTAGTTGTTACTGATGCATCACGTGCATGGTTCTTATGTTCTTTACTATGCAAGACACTGTAATTGTCTGTCTTCAGTGGGACTTTATAGCCTTAAAGCGTTATGTACCCAGCTCTTCTACAGAAAGCTGATGGCAGAAAAAGCTATGTACTGTCACTGTGCAGCAGCCAGTTTCTTTCAGGTTAAGTTGGTTGGCAAAGTATGATCTAAAACCTTTAAAAACACCAAGAATTTGACAAGCTCATTGTGTAGACAAGGGCAGTCTGCATAATTAAAATGGATTTCCTGTGTTTCCCTAACACCAGGCTTGAAGTAGCCTCACCTTATCAACATTGGTAAAATAACTAGTTCAATGTGTCATTTTTATTCTGAAACCTGAAACTATTCTCTTTCCCAATTCCAAAACACCACGATGGTGCCTCCTGTGATTGGCAATGACAAGATGGATACTACTACCCTTGATCATCATTTAAAATAAACACCCCCACAGTATTTTCTCTTCCTTGAGCTTTCATTCAAGCTGTCTGTTGGAAGAAGGTTTATTTCTAGAGAGGTAGCCTCTTTAGAAGTTATTTTCTTGCTAACTAACAGCAGTTAACTAGGAAGAGTCTGTTTCCTATCTAGCCATGGGAGACTCATCTGTGGCATCAGTCCCACAAAGGCAGTGGGAACATGATCTCTGCCCTGCGTGGGTTCAGGGTTGGCAGTACTGACAGCAGATGTGCAACACTGACTTCAGCAGGACACTGCAGCTACCAGCAGAATGCTTTTGTGGTCCTAACTGCCTGTCCATCCAAAGAAAAGTTTGGCTTTATATTCCTGCGGATGCAGGTGACTTCAGGGTGGAACATACATAGACTTCTATGGTGATAACACTTCTGTATATCAGAATGAGTAATTTCCTATGTTATATGAGTAACCGTATGACAAAAAGGGGGTAAAAATACCCTCAGCATTAATTAAAGGATTTTTACTATGTCGTATATATTGTTAAATATATGTTGAATTATGTTTTGTAGAAGTTACTGGCTTTGTTATGTAGTAGTATATTTTTATAGACAATTCTTATATATTGAAATGTTAAGAATATTTTCATAAGAGATTTATACTCACCTTTGCTAATAAAATGATCCTGAAGAATTAGTCTCTGGTTTTGCATTGATTAGTGGAACATAACTGAATGTAGTGATTGTAAAAGCTTTATGAAAGAAATGTTAATCAAACAGTCCCTGTTAAACATGAGCATATGCCTCAAATTCTGCTAATACTATCATGCGATGTCACTTTTTATGCCTTGCAACTATCTAGAGACAAAAAGAAGCTCCATCAGCTTCCATACAGCAGTGTCTTGACTGGAAACACTGTGACACTGACAGATCAGTAAAGTTAAATTTTCCTGTGTGCAAGTGGTGATTTGTTTCTGTGTATTTTTTTGTTTGTTTATTTTATTTCTGTATATCATGATTTCAATTCGAGTCTTGTCTCTCTTGTCACAAGGTAGTACTTAATTCATCCTGGTGCATCCCATTATTTAGTGTGCCAATAATTAACTTTTCACCAAAGAGGAAAAAGCAGGGGAAAAAAAATCTTAATGTGTAAAACCGTCATCATTGCTAAATATTACAAAAATATTGGAGTACTTTCTTTTTATTATCCTGGTAAGTGCTTCTTCCTACAGTGTCAGTGGATTTCTGAAGCTTACACTTGAGAGCTTTATGCATGCAACAAATTTTATTTCTGGGTCTGACTTAATGTTAGAGAGGGAAAAATAGATGGGAAATGAAGTTATATAGTGGGGAATAACTAGCAGTGTTAGCCCGTCTATCCAGCACCCCCTTCTTCACTTAGTAGGCTCAAAAATTAACTCGTAGGACAACTTGATGCCATCTGTTTCACAGGCTCTAAAGTAAAGGAAAAAGCAAGGTGCTTCAAGAGAACTTGTATGCCGGGCATAGGCAGGGGAAGAGAAATTGTCAAAGAAGCTTTGCCACTTTCTCGTGGCAGTTCTGTGGGTTCTCCAAACAGCTAAAAATATGTACTAGGTAGAAATTTAAGCTCTAAGGGAAGGGGAAAAAGATTTTTGGATAGATAATACTGAAATCTTCCTTATTTACAAATAAGGAAGGTGACATAGCATGAGAGATGAGAGCTGTTATCTATTGCTAGATAATAAATGTCTTGAAACAAAATTCTAGAATTGTGTCTATTCACAAAAAAAACCTCCAAAACCAAAACAAAAAAACCCACAACAAAACCCCACAAACTCAAAAGAAAGAGAGTACTGTGAGTTATCCCCTTATTTATTCAGTAAAGTGTTCTCCCAGTCCTGAGCACAGGAAGTAGTACATGAGATATGATGTGCAGATGAATTGTTCAAATAGGTTCAGTTGATACTTTTTACTCTTCAGTTAGCTTTTATTGAACTGAATGAAGTTCTTATGTTATCCTGTCAAGGAGCAGGGGATTCTGGAAAGGATAATGAGAAACTAATTTGTTATCTGAATTTACATACTGAGCAATGGGAAAAGGAGATTTGAGTTCTTGCTCTGCTAAATGAGACGATTCTGGGTCTCTGTGGAAGAGGTGGAAAGAAGACCGGTGTTTTCTGGTTTTGGAGTATGAAGTTCTTCAACTTTGACTCTGTACTGTGACTGTTCTGTCGGCAGGTGGGGCTGTTTTTCTTATTTATTCCTTAGTGCATAAGCTTAAACCCTGTTAAAAATCCGAATCTGCAGCTCTAGACAATAAAAGTTTCAATACAGTGTGATGTACACACTGTAAATATTACATTTAAGTAGGAGTCCAAGTACCATTAAAGCATTTAAATGACTGTACAGAATATAATTTCTGATGTTTTAAATGGTATCATCCACCCCCTCTCAGAGCAAAAGCTACTAGAGGCTACGGAAGAACTTTGGCAACACTCTGAAATTCTGGGGAGCAAGGAGAGTGTGGGCCTTGTCCCTTCATGTGAACGTCAGTGAATTAGCAGGTAGTGAAATTGGACATCTCATTGGTAATGATGTTGCTGAGCAGTTGTCAGCAGGTTGTAACTGTTGCCCCCTGTTTTTCTCCTATTTGGTCGGGGGATTTAAAAAAGAACATTTCTGTTTCACATCAGATTTTTGTATTGGGGTGAGACCCCTACATAGTTCTTGAGCACATTCTTGGTGCAAGTGCTGAGGCAGGGAGGCCCTATACCTTATCTAGCACCTTATCCCCAGGGCCCTGCTGCCAAATATTTCCAGTGCCAGAGTTTCCTGGTAACTCTCTTGCTCTGTTCAGCACAGCACAGGGCTATGGACAGGTGTGCTGGAAGAGCCTCTTCAGTCAGAGCAGTTGATTAAACGGGGAAGTCGTGCAAGCTTTTGAGCACAGATGCACCGTGCTGTGCCTAAAGCCTGGGAGAGTTGAGAAAGGGGGTTCCAACTTAATTTAAGGGAGAGGAATGTTAGAAAGGGAGGAGGTGACACAGTTAAGTACTACAGTAAGCTAGAAAAAATACTTGTCAAAATGTTTTCCATTGGAAGGTTGGCTGGAGGATTTTTTGCTGGTGTTAACTGGCACTGGTAGGTGTTGTTCTACTTAGTAGGAAGTGGTGGACAGCTTTTGGAAGCTAAGTAATGTTAGAGAAAACCTTTTTAATATTCTTTGGAAAGGCTACGTGGCAGATGCATTTTATTTCATAAAAAATCCTCACAGTGCACTGTGAATTAGATATTAATATTTACTTTCTACTTTCCCATTTGCACTTAATTTCTTAAAACAAATATTCCTTTATATTACCATAAAAACTGTTCAGTCATTACTGAGTTTTGATCAGGAAGCGGAGGGAAAAGCTGGTCACTTTTAAAAAGTAACCCTGATTTTGTTGGGTTTTTTTTCACTTTACCAGAAATATTTCATGCCAACCAAAGCCTTGTAATAGATGTGTATTAAATTTCTTCATTAAACATCATCTTTATGTAATATGAACAACATCCTACCTTCTGCTGTTTGTGGTACTGTATGTAGGGAGTCCATACGAAAACACTTAGCTGATGTTCTTTATCCTTGACATATGACAAAACAATTTCTTCATTATTAAAATCTGAAATCTCCATGGGAGCACTGCAAATAGCCAGGTAGCCTTTTCTACCCTGGAAGCCTCGTTTGCTCACGTGATTCATCTCCCTTTCCTGCTTTATCTGCCAGAACCATGTAGCTTATTTCCTTTGCAGTTCATTAGTTCTTAATTTGCAGTAAAGGTGGCTGATTTCAATTTATGATATTATCAGTACAGTTAGGCTATGTTGTTTTTTCAAGGAGGGAAGGAAGGAAGGTGTGAAACATCTGTATACCTGTGTCTATATCTATATATACATATATATATATAAAGCCTGTAAATTTTACAGATTAACCATATTTTCTGCATCAATAGGACTTGTAAATTTTAGTGTCAGTGTCTATCATAAATCATCTTGACCTTTAGAGAACAGCCCCTTGTATTGCCATTCTCTTGGAATTAGGAGGGAGGGGAGAGAAACGGGAAAGGACAAGTCTGGGGGACAATCTTTGTTCTCTCACTGGCAAGTACTCTGCAGCAGAGCTGTCCCAATGAACCCTGTTTGTGTGATTGGGTACAGATTTAAGGAAGAGAAGGAACAGTTTGTTCTCTGCTGATTATATAAGAATACCCTTAAGAGCATGTTGCTTGCTTCAGATTACAGCCTGTATCCCATGATTAGCATGAAAGAAAATAGGAAAACTGGAGTTATACCCACATTTCTGTTTCTTTAGTATGCCTTTATTGAAATCTGGAAACCTTGGCCTTGAGGTAGTGGATGATACTTTATGTTAGTTAGCCTGTAGCTCTCTAGATGTCAGTTTTGATCAACAAACTTATATACTGTTTTTCTTGAGAGAATATTCTTGCCAATTTGATCTGCTCTTTTAAATTTTGTGGAGGAGTCTTGTCTTCCCAAGTTCTATGATGCCCACAGATGTTTTTGTAGCATGTTTTCCTCTTTTGCCTTTTGTCTCATTTTCTTGGATATTTAGAACGTCATTTCAGGATTAAAAGCTTTGGTTTTGCAGTCTTTACTGATAATTTTTTGTGACAAAACAGATTTCCTCAGATACTGGGTGTGCAGTGACAGTGCACAGAAAAGGGCACTACAGATCAGTCAGGACAATGCAAAACTCCTGATCCTGTATATAGTAAAGATTAATGTGATTTGAGATTGTCCATGTTATGCTCTGTCCCCTCAAATGCTCACATCGATGGGCTGTTCATTGGAAAGACAATGGCATTTACAATACACTGGCAACTGAAAAACTTGAAATTGGGAGATACCAATACTGTACTGCCTTCAGAAATCCTAGGAATTTATGTTTAGGACAAATGGTTTATTAAGATCTTCCCATACCAGCCTCTTTCCCAGACCATTCTTAAGCAACAGTTTTGCTGTTACAATCTGGTTGGCAACTTTTCTGCACATGATCTTAGGTCATTAATTTAGAATCCGGTGGTACTTGTGTTTAGTTTTATTATTTACTTTTTCTTTAATTCTCAATTTTATTTTTACAACTTCTGTGATAATTTCAGGTGTACTTTTATTGGTACGTTATCACACTTTGAAGAATTTTTGACTAGGTTGTTTGGGATTTTTGGTATTAAATTCTTCATAGCCACATGTATTTATCTTCTTAGCCTTAGCATATATATGACTCCAAGTTGTAATTAGTGCCTCAGTGTTAAACTCTACCAACATGTCTATAAAACACAGCATTTGGATATTTTGATGAAAGGAAATTGGGAGATACTGCTTTTATAAAGCTGAAAGCTGCAGAGCAGATGTGGAAGGAATTACTGCAAAGAATCTCAACTGGCATATAAAACAGAAGCTGAAGTTTATTTTGGTTTTATTATAAAAGAAAAAACATTTTACTAAGGTTCTGTTGTATTTAAGGTTACATAAAATTGAGTTGTTCAGGACTAGCTGTGAAACTATGCACTGATGTGACAATGGAACAAGGCAATTTTTTTTCTTTTATTTAATCCTAGAATTTTACATGCTGATTGTAAAATACGTATTTTTAGAATTTGCAGTAAATTTAATAATGTTCCTTTTAGGGGGAGAAGGCTGTAATAGATATTGCAAAGTTAATATCCTTTTTATAATTTCATGAGCAAGGACCAAAGTAATTATTACCTTTTTTGCAGTCTGATTGTCTGGCTTCTTCCATGGAAAGTCTTGGTCATGTATGCTCATTCCTGAATAACTATTAACCACAAGCATTCCCGTGCTCTCACATTTTCAACACCTAATCAGCCAGCCTGACTTTGTAGAAAACACTAGATTATTGTTTACTTGCTTTTACAGATTTAAGCAATGCATTGAAGTGCTCACCAGGCTAAAACACGGGTGCTGTTACAGGGCTAAAACATTTTTCTCACTTTATTTTCCTTTTCAATGAGTCTATTAGTGTAATACTACATTAGAATTACACTACCCAGGAAAAACACTACAAGATTTTGAGTTAAACTTTTTACGTAGAGGGTACTTGGAATCATCCAACTTAAAGTATCTTAACATTAAGAAGAGCAAAAATACTAACACACTGGATGATTACATGTTTTCTAATATCATTGCCTACTGTGTTAGCACCCAAAGTTTTCAGCTATTAAAAGAACCCCGTTAAAATATCTTATGGCTTTAACCATTCTGGTTGGTTACCTAAACAAATTCTTGTGGTGGTTCTTGAATTTGGTCAAATGTGTGCTATGGCAGGTTGTCAGTAAAGGAACTGAATGGGGTTAATATTAAATTAACCTGTAGAGTGATTGTTGTTTAGATAGGAGCGTTAAAGACAATACAGATTTTATAATTTATTACATTAATAACTCATTGTCCTGGCTGCTTGTTTAAAGGGATGACAGAGCACAGGCAAGTCAGCTCATTTGTTGTTTTGCAGATTAAGTGAATCCATGAGTACAATAATAATTTGGTATTCAAACTAAAGGCACAATAATGAGGCAATAAAAGAACTACCCTTTGGTGAAGCTTCCTTGAAAATATCAGTCAAGAGAAACAAGCCTAGAAATAGTGTTCAACAGGATTAATCAGGTGAACTTGAACAGTTAATGGCCTTATGTGGGGACAGATACATGTAATGGATTACATAAATCAGACTTTATTGTTTAGGTGCTCTGGACAATACTCCATCCTGGTTGGACCATGTAATTTCATGCAAGCAACAATACATTTTATCATTATAAATTTATTAAAGATTTTACTGTGTATTTGAGGAACTTTATATGAGGAAAGTAATAAAGCAGGCTTCTCAATACATTTTCATCATAACTGTGTAATATGATCTGGGATGCATTTATTACTTGCCACTTTAATATCACTAATATTTATGTACTACTAGTGACTCATAAACTCTCATAGATTAATTAATAGCTATGTATTTTCCATCTTCTGCGGTTTTATTGTTTTTTTCTAGGGGGAATTAACAAAAAATTTGGTATAGTGTTCAATTTTATTAAATTTATTAACTTTGTTCAACTACTAGTATTAATAATTTGACTTCCATTGTCCCTGAACTGTAATATGAAGTAAACAAGGGTTATTGCTTCAATGTTTTGAAGACCCGCATTCTAATATAGTATCTAACTTTTAAAAAACTATCATATTTTATGTTGTCATAAAATAATGGCATACTAAAAATACAGCTAAGTTATACAATGGGAATATAATTAAGGCACAGAAAGGTTTTCTTTAATTTGATCTATATTAGGAGTTACTCCACTGAAATATGGAAGACTAAAACTTGAATAGCCAAAAAAGTGATAATGCAATTATTCCATATGTATAATTAATTATCCTTATCAGAGATGTTCTATTTCAGAGACTTGAAAATAATATGTGAGTTTTTTTCATGTTTACTACGAAACCTTTTGTATCCCTTCCAAAGACTAATTGGAGGATGACTTTACTAATGATTTGAGAGTCAAACGGCTGATGTCAATGCCAAAGCTCATTGTTTCAGTCTTTTTTAGCAGTTATTTGTTTTATCTGGTTAAATTTTTTTCTTCCTAATTGAAATGTCAGAAAGTCGTTGAGCAAGTTCCTTAAACTTTCAGAATTGCCTCCATTACTGGTGGTGGTTTTAATGGTCAGACAGGCAAAACACCTCACATTACATCACGTAAAGTAACATTAAGTCTGTAATGTAGTTACAAAGCTGTAATATTCATAGAATAGCAGGCTTCATAAGAAACCTGCAGTCCAGGGTTAATAATTTAAAAACAATTTCTGAAATTCAAGTAGTTTGTATTATTTATTTATTATTTTGAGAATCAGTATAGAACACAACTGGTTGTGATTATTTATCTAGCAATAATAGCCTCAAAAATCTAGCTCTTACTAAAATAATAGTTGTCTTAACTGAAACTCTTTCTGTAAAAACTCTCCTCATAGGACAGAATCACCTTATGACTTTAGTAGGGTTGTGCTTTAGGGAGAGCTGAGCTGCCCTGACAGAGCAGTCACTCCCCTGCCTCCGGGGGCTGTGCTTCTGTAGGATGATAATTGGTTTAATGGAAGCAAGGAATTAATTGCAGATAAGGCCTGTGTGTTACTTCACAAGAAAAATTCTATCCATTAGTAAATGAATGAAAATTTTGCTGTATTGAAACCAGAGTGCAGTTAAGAAAACATTCTCAGTCCTTATTTTCATGTGTTTCTAATTTTCTTTTAGAATTTCTGTTTGCATGTGTGCAAGTGTGCATGCTTTTCTTTAGTCCTAGCTGAAGGGTGACTTTTGGAGCAAAGCCCAAGGAAAAACCTTTTGGCTATTTTTTTTTTTAAATTAAAAGCATATTTTAAGTGTTTTGTGTAATTTGTTAAATATATTGTTTGAAAATACTGCTATATAATATCACGATTGAAAACAAAATATTTCTTTATAGATTGCATTGCAGGCTTTAGGCAAGTGATGTGCAGTTCAGAGTGAGCACAGAAAAAAGCCAGGTATTCTTGACTACTGATGCTACCACTGTAGTTACTTTTTTTTCCTGATGGGAAAATTGCCCAAGTAAACTCACATTGCTTTAGTTTCCCCATCTGTATAATGTGAATAATACTTACCATCTCACAGGAATGTGTGGAATTTAATTTTGTGCATCACTTTGAAGTTCATCACTAACTCAGTTTTGTAACCCAGACTCCAAAATACATGGTTGGTAGAAGACTATTAGGAGATAAAAGAGCTAAAAGACACATCGATGTTTTCTGAAAGTCCTATGTTTTTCTCTGCCTATAAATACTGTATTTGAGCTGGATGTGTTGTCTTTCTATATTGTCAAGCCTGAGGGAGTAGCAGTACAGTGTGATGATTAACAGCGAGTTTTCATGAAAACAGGGTAGACACTGATGGACAATGAGAGAGAAAACTGAAGCATTCTTAGGGCACTCTCTGCTTGGCTGAGAATGTAAAAAAGAAACTGTGACCCATGAGTCAAGTTCAGCAGAAAAATATTTTCTTCATCTGTATAGCACTGAGGTTGCCAGGCAGCTCAAAATTCACTTCTGTAAAGCTTGGGCATGGGATTCCCCAGACAAAGTGGAGGTCTGGGTGCCTGCAAAGTTCTCCCACCTTGGGAACAAATTAATTTTGAGAAAAGGTCAGTGACTTTGGCTGTGGGGAATTATTTCTGTTGTGTGTACAACCAGGGAGAGAGGTCCAAACCCAGTGAATCTCACCATAATGGAGGCAAACAGATTACCTGGGTTAACTATCCTAACAGGCAGCTTTCTAACCTATCACCAAGGAAATGAGCTTCTTCGAAAGTAAATCTGCTTGCAGCATCCCAGAGGATCATGTACTTCTCTTGGAATGGAAAGAAGATGCCTTGTCTCAACTGCAAATGCGTAGCTTGGATGCAATTTCATCTTTCTCATCATCTGTATGTAATTTCTGACTTGTTTTTAAAGAAGAAGTCACATTAAAATTTTAAGTAGCAACTTTATTAGATATTTCTAGGCACCATTATTACTTCATATTCAAATTTTTCTCATCCTGCAGTAGTTTACAGGGATGAAGTTTTTGATCTGTTAATTGCATAAATACATTTTAGAAAAAGAGCAATGCTGAAGCTTTTTTATATTGGTAATTTCTTCTTTCCTACAGTATTCACAGAAGCAAATGTCATCCTGGAGGCAATGAGCATCTAATTATTCTGTAGATATCACCTGCCACTGTTTTATCTGACTTGTCTCTTTCACACTGTTCTTACTGTTAAATAATCTTCCAGTGTGTCAGTGAAACAAGGAAGTCTTCAATTTCCAGGTCAGGAGCTGGATCTCAGGTATGAAATCCGTAACAGAACAAAGTGCTTGAGCATATTATTGATCCCTGGTATGCCAGTTTGGCCCATTGATGTGCGCCTGAAGTTTGACAGATGCCTTAATCTTTTGGCAGGTCAAGAATATGGGGATTTCTCCAAATTTTCCTTTCTGTAAAAAGTATCACTTGCTTTTCAGTATGGGATATCTTTTATTGGTGGAGTTTTGCAAGTTGAAAAAAATTAAGTGTGAACACATTGTAAAGGACAAATTATATATATTTTCCCTTGGAATAATGCAATGGTGACTTTCCTCCACTCTTTAAAAAAATGGAAAAGCAGAGAGAAACTGGAAAAAGCTTCCATGGAAAGGTTCTTGTTGCCTGTGTGTTAGAGGATAGTTTATTGTCAGTATTGTAGAGTTGAAAACCTACTGCCGAGATTTGTTATGAAGCAACTGACACTAGTAAATTGTAGAGTACCCTAGAGTATTATTAATTGAATGTATTTTGGGCCAGTATTCAGTATCTAAATATATGAAAGTACTGAAAAATATACAGATCACACAGAACATGAATTGGAAAAGATTCACTACTCAAATTTTACTTTTTGCGAAATATTGTATTGTGGCATTTTTGGGGTACTATATGTAGTGAATGAAATCCAGGCCGTGCTGGAGGCAAAGGGAATATTAAATGTTCCGCAGGACCTGGATTTTATCCAGTCTGTACTCTATTTCAGTGTAGAATGCTCAATATTATGAGTTAATTACCTGAATTAGTTCAGACTGGCCATGTCTCATGTTTCTTAATAAAAGATTTAAATGTTACACTGCTAAAAATATCAAGGTGTTTTACCATAGTGGATGCATTTGTTCTCCCTATTCTAATAATCAGAATTTGTAAGCCGTGGAAAGAGTCAGAATAGATAATAAATGTAAAGCCAGGAAGTAGTAAGTGAATAAATACAATATTTAACACTCTATATATGTCCTAATTAGTTTTAAAAAATCCAAATAACAACATAAAAACTTTTTGAAAATGCATAACTCACCACTGGGTAATTTCACAGGCTTTTAAAATGTATTTGTTGAATAGACTATTTGCTAATAGACTTTCTCTGCTATTCTCACTATCTACAGGGCATCAATACTCGTGTATTATGGTCACAAGTCTATTGCAGTGAGGTGCTGAGTGTTTGCTGAGGTAACAGTAGAATATGTAGGGATAAATCTGACTTTCAAGCGGTCGTATGGAAAATAGTACGATGAGTTCCTTGCACTGGAAGAGTAAGGAACACTGAACTGTAAGTTTTATAGCCCCTGATATCCCCACATACCTTTGTTATGAGAATCGTTGCCCTTCACGTAAAAATGTCCTAAATAAACCCGTGTTATCTCTGATCAACTCTCTCCACTTTAAAAAATGAGAATTATTCCTTTAAACTGGAAGTTTACGAGGCTCTTTTACTACTTGTACTCCTTGTGGAAAAGCTCGTGGGCAAAAATGCACACTACCGAGTTCTCCCAAACCGCGTTTTTTTCCGCAGCGCCGATGGAAACCACGCCGCGCTCCCCTCCCCTTCCCCGGGCTCCGCGCTCTCCCCGGAGATGATGCTCCTCGAGCCCTGCCGCGGTTCCCGCGCCCGGGGCGCTGCGGGGGATGAGCAGCGCGGGGGACGGGGGCGCGGGCCGACATTCCGATGCGGTGACACAGCCCCGGCCCGCCCCCGCTCGGGGGGCGCGCACGGCGGTGGCGGGGGCGCTGGAGCCCGTCCAGCCGCGCGGGGTCGCGGGGTGCGGCGCTCGGCCGGCGGCCCCGTCTGCGGGAGGCAGGAGGAAGCTCTTCCGCGGGCTCCTGCTGCCGAGTGCCCCGCGGCGGGACGGGACGCGGGGCGCTCCTGGGCTTCGGGGATCCCTCTCAGCGGGCGCCGCCTGGTCCTTTACGAGCAGTGGCGCGCACCGGGAGCTGGAGGGAGCGGTTCAGTTCCCTGCTGCCGCGCTTGCAGGACGTGGAGTGCTCCACACGCCGCCCGGAGCGAGCGGAGCTGCCCCGGACCGCGGACCCGCCGAGGCAGCGGAGCGGCGGGGCTGCAGAGCCGCCCGCCTCGCCGCGGTGCCTGGGGGAGCGCGGGGCTGCCCGGGGCAGGACAAGGAGGAGCTGCGGCATCCCGCCTGCCGCGTGTGCGGGGAATGATCCCAGCGACCCGTCCCGGGGGGAGCTGCCCGGCGGGACAACCCCGCTCCCCACCACCGAGGAGGGGCGGTCCCAGGGCAACCCTCGCGGGCCGCCCCGCGCCCTCTGAGCGCGGCTGACTCAGCCGGCGGCGCTGCCGCTGCCCCTCCCCGGCTCCCCCCGTCCCTGCCGGGCCCGGCGGGGCGGTCCGCGCCCGCAGCCCCCGCCCCCGGCCCGCCGGGGAAGGCGCCTCGGTCGCTCCGCCGCCCCGGGCTGCGGCGGCCGTGGAGCCCGGCGAGGCGGGGGCGGCTCCGTCCCGCAGACCGCTCCGCCACCGAGGCACCGCCGCCGCTGGAGTCACCGGCCGACCGGAGAAGGAGAAGATGCCGGGGGGACGCTGAAAGGTGCGTCCCCTGCTCGCCCCCGCCCGCTCTCCCGGGCTCTTTCCCCGACTCCCGAGTGAGGCTGGCTCTCCTCCGGGGGCTCCCCGGGGCAGGGTCCCGGCACGCCCGGCCCCGCTGGCCCCGGCGGGGGGTTGCGGAGGACTGCCCGGTGCGGCCGAGCCCGGGGGCGGGCGGGGGCTCCGCTTTCGGCCATGTTCGACAGCGCCGGCAGGACCCGCTGCCCGCGCCCTCCTGCGCCCTCCTCGCCTGACCTTCGGCTGCAGGGCTCCCCGCCTTCCTCCGGGAGGGTTCAAGGAAACCCCAAACGCAAAAGCAAATGGGTTTCGGATGGGTTGCCCTTATCCTACATGCTCTCTTCCACTTGCTTTCTCTCTTCCACTGCGATTGTACAAACAATTTTTTAAAGTCTGGCAAACAGCAGTCCTAAAGTAGTGCAGTTCATTGGAGATGTGGTGCTGGAAGGACTCTGTGGCTCTAAGTGATAAGGGTGCACTCAGCGGGTCTCAGCAAGCTCCTCTTGCGGGCTCTAAGCGCTCCTTGCAGGTGCTGCGGGCCCTGGCGCCCAGGCATGAAGGCGCGAATGCATTCCTTCCAGCTCCAGACTTCTCTTTGCCCCACTTGGTGAAGTGTCGTTGAGTTACAATGACTCAAAGTATGCAAACACTTGCAGGAGTAGTTCCACTGAAGTGTTTGTAGAATCAGGACCGAGGTGTCTGGATGCGATGCTTGTCCGTTCTGCTGCACGCTCTCAGGACGCCACCAGCACAGGTGATACAGAGGAGAGCCTAGACAGGTGACTGCAAACCGGGCTTCTGATAAAGGGAGTTTAAGAGCCGGGTTAAGAGTGCTAGAGAAATGCCTGAAGGATCGACTGTACTTCAGGGAACAGTAAAATGTTTTGTTTCATAGTGAGGCATTTGCGTGAGAAGCAGAATTGGTCTTGCTGTTGTATTTAGTTTGCTAAAAGTTTGACAGAAAGTTTGCTAAATATTTGAATCCTCTATGTTTGTATGACAAGTGTTTGTTAAATATTTCAATCCTTTATGTTTATATATTTGAAAGGAGATCAGAGAACCTGCCGATTATGAAGAAGCCATTTAATAATCATTGCAAAGCAGCGACCATTATGTAGTTTAAGAAGGCATGTGCTTTTATCTACAAATAATCATTGATCTGTGGTATCTCATCCCCTGAAAAGTCAATAGCAAACAACCAGTGTTTGTGATCATTGCAAAAACACCTAAACAAATCTGTGAACAGTGAGACGAGGTGAAACAAGAAACAGACACAACATTTTGTGTATTAGGAAGTGCTTGACAGAGAAATTCCCAAGACATAAAATAGCATGTCCAATCTACATAAATTGGCAGAGGATTACTAAAAATCTTTCTTAGTCATCTAAATAGATTACATTCTTGTTCTGCTATTTGAGGTGTTAATCTCGGATTCTGTAGTGTGTTTGTTCCTGTTTTCATACATGGTAAGAAATTTTTTATTAAGACTGTGATTGCAGACCAGGCAGTGCAGTTCCTGTCCTCTCAGTTAACACAGATTTCATGTGATCCATCTTGTTCAATGAAAGTGTGGTATTCAAACCAGAGTTTCAACATGTTAAGAAGGAAAAAGAAATCCCCCACAAAGTAAAACTTTTAGATCAAGAAACATGAAAGCCCTACTGCAGAATAAAAAATTTCTGAAAGCTCTGTTTACTGGAGTTCATAGAACAAGTTAATGAGAAATGATAATTTGAGATTTGGGAGTTTTTAATATGAGAAAAATAAATTTTCTATATTTAGGTTATCTAAAAGAATGTAATGAAAAAATCTGAGCTCTATTTGTAAGTACCAATAGAAAAGAGTATTTCTTGTATCAAAAGGGCTTTTTTATTCAAGAGAAATATGCAGGTTAAGATCCACCAGTGACTAGAACCTGCACCAAAATCCAAGGCACATATTGAAAAGTGACTCTGATGATTGTGCATGAAGGGTTGTAGATTTAAAACCACTGGAAACATCTTCCTTAGGTTACCAGCCCTTTTTTGTTTTTTTTTTTTTTTGGAGAAGAGCAGGTGTAATTTAGCAATAGTTTTTGGATTTGGAATGAGAATTACTTAAAGAAGTCTTCAGTTATAAAGGAGGCAAAAAGTAATTAATCTATTATTTCATTAGAAGTCCCTGATTTGCATAAGGATTTTTTTCATCAAGCATTAAAATTAAGGTTTTTTTAGTGGTCAGTTTAATTTACCTGCATGGTTACAAAAGTATTTCTTGAAGAATGTCTTATTTTAGAACACTGAAGACCACACTCCAGAACAAGGGTTGTCGTTTTGTTTAATGTTTTTACAGCACTTACCACAAAATGGATTTTGGGTCATGACTATGACTCTTAAACTTTATAAATTACAATGGTGTTAATAGTAATAGTTTACTTATTTTTTTATTTATATACTTTTTGAAAGTATCAGTAACTGAAACATTGGAACAAATCATACAACTCCAGCATGGACAGACTTACTCTCATGCTTGTTCACAATGCAGCCATTGATGGTTTCATTTGAGCAAAGACTATCGTTTGATTATGCAGACGCAGGTTAATGGCTGTCTGTACCTTTAATATGCAGTCTGATTAATTTGTAAATAATACTTTTCAACACGTCTGTCTTTGAGAAAGCTATTAGCATGCTAGTGTGAAATCCATGTTTTTCCTTAGATTAACTCTGTCCCTTCTTGAGCCTTCTTAATCATTTAGAAGAGAGTTGTTGTGCGTGTACTTGAGGACCTACATGACTGAGTACATATTATGTGAGAGCAGTCCAGCTTACTCTGCACACTGCTTTATTTGTCTTGGCAAACCTATACATATATCTGCTTGTGGGTGGGGTTTTCCGTAGTCCTGGTTCTGCCAGATATTGGTCATATTTCACTCTTTGATTTTTTGAGCAAAACGTTCATCTACTGAGGTGAGACTCATGTTTAGGACCTGGGGATAAAGTTGTAACATTTTTTCTATGAATTTCCTGTATTGGGAGGTCTCTAATATTTTTCTTCTGGTTTGAGGCACAGAATTTTGGTTTTATTTGAAACAAAAAAGTTAATTTGTAAATATATTGCTGTGGGATCAAAGTCTGGTCCTCTGGTTTCATATACTCAGTCATGCTGACATCTCTGTGCAAGACATAATTAATGTCACTGATTTTAAACTAGGCCATCCACAATGCTCTCTTCTTAACTGCCCAGTCATTCATAAACAATCCAACATGTTCAAACAAGAGCTATATGTGCCATCACTTACTGAAAACTGGTGAGCTTCAAGAGCTGGAAGGAATGAGCTCAACTCTCCACCAGAATTATCCTTCTGTCAGAGCCCACTACATTGCTCCAGTTTATCGAGTGTCACTGATGGTGCCGCAGGTAATACGAGCTCTTTCAGTAAATGATTTAAAGCAACAGGGACACACACACACCTTATGGCCTGTGTGAGGTGCTCCACGGAGCTGTCTTCTTCATTCTTTACATCCAAAATTGGTATATATTTGGTGTAGCTTTTGAGGATGGAGACGTTGCAGGCTTGAGTGTTGTACAAGGAAGTCTATTCTATGGGCCAGTACATTTACTGTAATGTTTTTTCACTGTGCTCTGAGGCACATCATAATAGTTTAAATAGGCTGTCAGCTCTGGCCTACTTTTTATTCTGTGTTGCTTTCAGTAAGTAAAGTTTAATAATTTGTTAAAACATTTTCAGTGGAGCCTCCTTATTAGATTGAATATATTATTGTATTTGTCAGTTGTAACATTTCATAAGTAATAAAAAAATTAAATGCTCAGGTATTTTCAGTATTCTTTATGTTGCTCATTTAAGTGTTTTAAATGCAACACAAAAACCAGAAATGCTGAGAGCAAAGTCGAATCTACCGTTTGAAAACATTTATTTTTGGGATAATAGTTTTATTCTATTAGTATGCACAAGTGCTGCATAACTTGCATCTAATAATAGTGTGTTTTCTTAAACAGATGACTCTCCAGTTGCACTGACCTTGCCTTGTGTAGTAGGACCTTGCTGTCTGCTGTTTCAGACAATGCTCTATGTGAGACCTCTCCTCCCACAGTATTTTTCTCTGTCTGTGCTACAGCATGCAGCAAGAATGCTGCTGCAGTGATCTTTGGTATTTGAGGTTTTTGTTACACTGCATCTTCTTTCAAACATTGTCATGATGCATTCCTTTACTCCTAATACAAAACTTTGTTGCTTGGATTAGGTTAATTTCTTTCTGTAGTGGCACAAATACCTTTCAGCAGTGTTTCAGGGAAAACCAACTTGGTTTCCCTTTGGAATTTAGCAAGAGAAAACAGGGTCATAGCAGAGCAGCTACTGCTTTGTGTGCTACCAACAGTTCACATCAAAGAACAACCTGTAGATTTCTTCTTGAGGAACTTTCTTGGCATGAATGCCTCCTTTTTAGTTCCTTTAGTGTTGCTACAATTGTTTTGGATTTCAGCTCTGTACCAAATTGCAAGGGAAAAAGAAAACCCAGTGTTTTAGTAGCCAGGCTGAATTGTGTTTTGAAGATGGTATTTTGCTTCTGTTCTAATTTTAGGTAATTTTCATACTCTGACATTTTTCAGAGATAGATTTTCAACCAATTATTGTTCAGTTTTGGTCAGGTATGTTAAAATGCATTTATAATCGGGTAGTTGCATTGGTGGGCAGAGATTTCTAATAATTGGTTGGTATTTTTCTAACTTTTTCTAGAAAATTCAAACTTTTGGTGACTTCTAAGCATGTCAGATGTTCTCTAAGTACATGCATTGTTTCTGCTGAAAGCTGTGGGAAAACAATCTATCTGCAGGTATTTCGTGTGAAAGCTTTAAGTTTCTGATGAATGTGGACCTATTTTAGTTCAACAAGCTTATGGGGAGCAGTAAATGTAGAGGAATATCTATGCAAGGCTGGAACCCCTAGATTTCTGCCTGCAGGAGAGGCTGACAACAGGCTGCCTCCCCGTTTGGTCCTGTAATTTACGTTTTCAGCTGCACTCCAGGCTGCTTTCCTGTGACATATTGAGTGGCAAAGGTGTCCAACGGTACCAGGCAGATAATGCTTCTTGAAGTCTTCTTTTGTTTTATGGTACTTCTGCATTATTGCAGTACTTCCTGCGTTTTTTAGATGAAGAATATTTCTTGATATGGCTCCTTTAGAGCCCTTGAATTTTTTCAGTGTAGCATGGATAGTCTGTTGTTTGCATTTTTTCCCCCAAAAGAACAAAGTGGACATACAAAAAGGGGTGAATCTTGCATAATTACCTTTGTTTTGTTCTGGTTTTGCTTTTCTTAATAGCCTGTTTATGGAATAAGCAACAAAAGTAGAAACAATAAAATCAGTTGGACACCTGGTTATGTTGGCAATATCTTTGTCTTAACAGCCACTCAAAGTGTTGCTCTTATAATATATTTGAATATACATCTGCTCTTATTCTGTGCTTTAATTCAGCAAGGTATAAGCAAGAAGTTCCACTTCAGTGGTGGTTTTCACTCAGTAGACATAGAAATGAAATATGGAGAAGTGTTATAAAAATGGATGATTTCACATGGGTGTCATTTACTAAACCTCCATGACAATCCCATTTAGAGGCATTCCTAATATCATTAGCCTGGGTAATTTAAATATTTAAGTACAATCATAGCTTTTTTAACTTTTATTTTTGTAGGAAAAATTTAGACAGTAACTATCACAGTTTCAGAAACTCATGAAATTATATTAGCTTAGCCCAAATCCATGTAACATTGGGTGCTGTTGTTTTCATTGTGATACTTTTAGCCCCCTAATTAAAACAGATTTCAGAGACTGTATAGCAAGATTCCACTACATGGTTGCAGTATGAAACAGAATTGTTTATTTATTTTTTAATTATTTGGGTTTTTTTAATAAGTTGAAGAGGAACGTGGTTTTTTTAACTAAGCCACACTAGACTTCTTGGTACTTAAACAGAAAACATTTGTAGATGAAGATCTAGAATTTAAACTTATTTGGAAATACAGTTGAATCCCAAAATGCAGTGTTCAGTTGTTTCCATTCTCATCTAGCTTTTCTGAAATAAAATAGAAGTATATATGTAGTACCCCGGTGTAAGAATGTTGTGGTCATTAAAAATCTAGCTTTGCAGCCACTTTTGCTGTAGAGAAAGAATATAATGTTAATATTGTCCTTTTTTGTTTGTGCTAAGCAGATATTGTCAACTGCCAATCTATTTGCACAGATTAAATTTGTTTATATACAGTAATGGAAATATCTTGGAGTTGCTATAAGGAAAGAATATTCTTTTAAAATGTGAGTTTAGGCCAATGAGCAAGAGGGGTTTTATGAGTCTCTTAAATTATTCAATGCCTTTTTTTGGTTCTTAGTGGTCAGCTGAAATTTTTTCTTGTTCCAACAAATTCTGAGCTATGGCAAATGTTTTACCTGGATTCCTGTGTCACTCAATTATGAACGCTTTTTGGAGGAATGTTTTGCTTGCTGTGATTATATTAGTGAAGCAAATTCTGGAACTCTGTCTTAAAACTTCTTCTTTCTTTGTAATAAGAGATATAATTACTTGAGCTCAGGGAAAATAGGGACCCTTGTTTAAAATTTTGTGGATTCATTTGTATAAAGGAATAGGAATAACTTAGAAATCGACAACATTGTGGGTTGTAAATGGTCCTTCTACTTTACCAAGATAAGGAAATACTAAAACTTCAGATTATCTTTGGTAGAATTGGAAAAAAAGAATGGGTAATATGTTGTATTAATAAGTGATAATATCTACAACTGAAATGTATTTTCACTGTTTTTTTCCTAGTCATTCAGATCCATGGGGGCATGCCAACAAACTGATTTTATTATGGATACTGTGTTGTCAGCACCAACTGTTCAGAGCATCAAGTACCAAATCCTAATTATCCTTCCCCTTCTATAACTGGTACGGCTTGAAAGTAATAAATGTGGGATCTTCCTTTTTGCCTTAAAATCCTTAAACCTTTATCGTTCCCATTTTCATCTTGTTTTTATAACTAAAGGATCTGATTTTAGAGCTGAGATTATGAGCAATTATATAATAGTACGACTAGGGGCTTCTAAAAAAACAGAGCCTTTCTGAGTACATGACTGTAAGAATTAGCAATACTGTGAGGGCTCTTTAGAAATTAATTCTCCATACTATTCGAACTGTGATTCTAGATTTGCACGCCAGGTTCAGTAGTGGTTTGTAGAAATAGACAGTTCCCTAGACAGCAGGCTATAAAACAGGTCAGTGTTAAAATATGCAGTAACATCTTTCAAATGTCTGTGTATTAGACTACTATGCCTGCCTGAATTCTCTTTCAGGATTCAGATCATAACATCTTTTTGGAGTTTCATTACCTGATATGCATAGGAATGGTAGAGATGCATAGACAGCAAAGGGTTTTCTGAAGGTCTTCACTTCCAGCCTTCCACAAGAGGCAAGTTTATGTATTGTCTTAAAATTTGCAAATGTCATTCTACTTGGCCCAAAGCTTGCCTCTGTGTTTGTGTCATCCCTCATTTTGTTCCATATCCTCTTTATTCTGTTACGCAAATTGATAACAAAAGTGTTTATCCTTAACAGTCAGTTGTCCTCTTGGCTGGGTACATAAAGGTGGTTTTGAGGCTAAAATTTCTGAGGACAAAAGAAAACATACCACAGATACAGTGGTACAGCACAGTATTATCCTGTGCAGCAGCTTCAGTGCACCCCTGAACTTCATTTCAACCGTGGTGCTTTATAGAAAGCTGCATAGAGTTGACTTTCCAGTTAGTGGGAGAGCTGTAAAAATATTTGAGGAAGGTGTGTGCACAGATTTAAAGCAGTGAAAATTGTTTAGTATGACAGCACTAGAGCTCTGAGGACGCTGTTTAGAAGAGTGGAAAGTTCTGAACAAAAAAAAAAAAAAAGCCAACAAACCCTTCACTTGCTTCTTCTTGCTTAAATTTACACTTAGCAAAACTGTCCCATACATTTTAGGTGCATTTGACTCAAAGACATCAATGGATAATTAAAAAAAAAAAAAGCTTTTGTCTCCTGGTTTTCCTGCCTTACCCATCTTGCTTACAAAGCTCTATTCTGTGAGCAACCATATGCATCCCAATAAAGGTTTAAAGTTTGAATTGAGACAGAGACTGTCTCAGCTTCTGGCCAGCAAATGCAAAGAAAGTTGGCCATGTTCCCTCTACTTGCCAGAAAAGCATGAAAGCTGGGGCCTCTCCTCTGTCAAAGAAAAAGGGAAGCTCTGATCTTTCTGCATACAGATTTTTGCAACTATTGAGTCCCTGATGCATTCTTGGTAGGACTTGTCTGTCTCTTGCTTGCTAGATGTGGCCCAAAGCCCCCAGGAAAAGATCTCTAATTTACAGTGAACTTGTATAGATCAACCCCATCTTTTTCCTCTGATTATCAATTTGATGGTAATTTTTTTTCCTCCATTTGCAGTTTTCAGTATCAACAAGAAATCCCATCTCTACAGAATTACAGTTTTCATGCATGTGGCTTGTTTTTCATTGTACTAAATCGAAAGACCTTATTTTTTAAAAAAATATTTGATGTACAAATGAGTGTGCAATTAAAAAAGCATAGAGGCTGTTATCATACTGTTTAGTGTGTGCTTGGGTGTAGGCACCTCCAGTACTTGGTTCTCTCCTATACAGCGCTTTAAAACTGTCAGTGTTCAGACAATCTGACAATCTGTTGAATGATGTGTGACTATATAAAATAAGAGTATTATGAAGGAGATTATCTAAAAAATTTAGGCTTATTTTTAATATATTCTGGTATGGTCCAAAAATATTTAATTAATTTTTGTCAAATATTTGAACTTAAAGTATTAAAAATCAGAATGTGGAGTTTAGAAGTAGTACAGTAATAATACCTTTTGCACATTCTTTTTACCATAACTGTACCTCAGACTATGAAAAGGTTGCTATGTAATTTTTTTCTGGTGAGGGAATCATTAAAACTAAGCAAGATTTTTGGTTTTTATTGTCATTACAGGCAATAATTATGCACACCTAGATTATGTACAGCTGTTACACAGTTATATCAGTAATGTACACCTGACTGTTGGCTCTCTCTCTATAGTTATAGCATAGTTTCTGTAGTGGATATATTCTTTATTTTTCAGAGAGGTCACATGTAAAATCAGAAGTGTTGAAATGCATATATTGTAATTTCAAAAATGTGTGGAAATGTTGTAGTACTATTAGCAATATTCCTTCCGTAGCTGTTTCTGCTGTTATAAATGCATTAAAATGCTTAAATAAAACCAGCCAGCATTAATAAACAGGTAATAAGGCAGAAACCTATACAGAATCTGTGAAGACTTAGTGTGAGGACTGTGCTGTCTGTTTCCAATTTAACCTGTTCTCAAATTACTCTCATGAACTAACTTTGTGAAACACTTTGAGAGGGCTAAGGTAGATTTTGAAGTTAGAGCTTGTCTTTCCTAAACTAAATTTCATTCTGTTGATTTTATTTTTCTTAAAAGTAAGTAAAAAGGGAAGGCAGATAGTTTTGGAAATCAATAAAAAAGTGTCCTGAATATATAGTGGGTCTGAGCGTGACATAGTCCCCTCTAGATTAATAGAAACAGGTCTAAGGAGGCACTTCATAGATTGCAAGATAAGCTCATAATAAAATAAGAGGACTACTGATTAAAAAAAAAAAAAAAAACACATAAAAAAAGGGAAAAAAAAGCCCTAGAACTTAAGGGATGCCAATTGATTTGGAAAAGATAGAAAGCAAATAGGTCTGCAGGAGCAGGTAACTGTTTTGAGGTGTGGCAGTAGCATTCCTACAAAGGCAGATGAACAATATTTAATTTGAAATCTCAAAGGACAGGTTAGTCTGCATTCATTTACGTATGCTGGTTTTATATGTTCTTTTTTCATAGGTCATCTACTGTTCTAGATGTAGATCTATTATTCTAGATGTACAGGCACTGTATTTCTTTTCCTCCTCACCACATTCCTCACACGACCTTATTTTTCCTTCTTGTCTTCCTAACAGGGAGAAAGTACCAAAGAGGGAAGTTATACCATCCACATAAACTGTTATTATTTAAACAAAGAACCACATACAGTATGCAAAATACTAATTGTGAAAAGGGAGAGCTTCAGTCTGCCTGTTGCACCTTGTGAGTGGTGGTACTCTGAGTTACCTTTTGTGAATACTTTCTCTTCATATTGTCAATGAACTTGAGCAGTTGTGGCAAGCCACTGATAGGCTCTGCCTTGCAAACTGTCTTGAAACAGTTTTTTGTTTTTACACTGTTTTGAAACATTACATAGGGTTTTGTTGCATGCAGAGCACTGTTGCCAGCATAGGCCCTTGTTTTGTTCGAAAGTTTGTAGACTGCACAGATCATTAGTTTTCATTGCTGCTTTGCCTCCCCTCAGGGATCTTTTCTCGTGCCAGTTATTACTTCATAACACACTCAGCTGCCTGGTAGGGTCATCACTGGTTTGAATAGTCTGTCCTGCAGGTGAGCCTCCTCCTGCACTGGTCTGCAGGGTTTTCCCCTCAGTGGGATGAAGTCATTGTTGTCATCTTGCCCAAGAGAAGCCTGATTACAGGGCCTTGGGCTGCTCCTTATCTTTCAGTTTACTGCCTTAGTACTGGCCTGATAGTGTTTGATTCAGCGTTTCAGAGTAACCTCCTCATCCCTGCTCTTGGCGACATAGAGAAGTTATTCATTGTGCTGTTTGAGAGTTACTTGATCATTAATTTTCCCCAACTTCTTTTTATCATTTGCTGTGAGCACATGGTTGTGCCTCTGGGGAGACCAATGACCTCCCTTGCTGGGGAGCTGCAGGAGGTGTCAGTGGGAGGATGAGCTGCCGGCTGAGGCTCTACCGCAGTCCACCTGTATCAAGACAGGCACCAGCAGGTGAATTGGGTCCTGATGTTGATCTGGTAAGTCTGGTCGAAAGGTCAGGAGCTGCAGAGAGCAGGGTCTGAGCCCAGAGATGCCAACAACAGAGCTCAACCCAGAACTGGGGGACAGTCTTGAGCTGAAATGGCTCCTGGGCCTGTTGTGGGGCATCACAGCTGGGGCCAGTTATGGCATTCAAGGACTTGGTGTTCTCACAGCCTTGACAGTCCCTCTGATAGACATCTGCATTGATCCCATCCTCGGATAACATCGCGTGGTGTTGTGCTGGTTGCAGCACTGGTGTGTCGTTATCGTGCCCAAGTACGTTACAGAAAATGGAGTAATTTCATCTTCTTTAACTGTTACAGCAGAAATAACCTTGAGTGTTCCAGCATGCGTTCACTGGCTCCTTATCTGTTGCAGTCCTGTTGTGGCTGTGTTCTTTGGCCTGTTTAGCTGCGGCACTGTCCGTTTCCTCTCCCTTCTGTGCTCAAGCTTAGGGCATACCTCAGGGATATGTACGTGCCTCCTCCCTTCCAGGACTTTTTTGACCTAAATGTTAAGTAATGTGTCAGCAGCAGGGATTCACAGTCAAAGGGATGCAAACAAATATTTCTGCTTGACTGAGAAAGTATATATGTAACACTCATTTTTACATAATATGCTATTACCGAGGCACATGAATATTGGAATGTATGTCTAGGGTTAAAACCCCAGCAAGATTTCCTACTAGCATTTTCAGATTTTAATGAAGCGGTTTTGTTTGGATATTAGCAGAGTCTCTGGGCACATATTGACGGTTAAGTCAGGTATGAAAGGGTGTTCCAGAGAAGGAAGTGTAACTTTCCAAATTATGATTGCAGTTTTTAGCCTAGTTTCTTACAGAAATGACTTCGCAAAGTCGTGCTGTGTGTCTGTATATATTTTCTTCCAACTTTTAACTAGGCCTGTAACAATTGGGTTTATTACAAAGTGCAGATCTCAGAAACGTGGAAGACTCAATGAATTTCATGCAAATGTTACTCAGGTGCAGAAGAGAAGTTCTGCAGAGCACTCTGGCTGTGAAGAGGTTGCTCTGAGAGTTCACACATTAGTGCGTGGTTCATACAGGAGAAAGTCTTTAGTACTACCACAGCTATAAGAAAAGCTTCAGTTGAAAGTGGCATTTCCTTAGACATCATGATTATTCCCTATTCATTACTTCTAGAAGCAACTAAGGTATATAATGCTTGGTTGTTGTGTGTTCTTTTATTTTAGATTTTACCTTTAGCTACTCTACATGAACATTAAATATCCTCTGAAATACTTGTCCATTAATTTTACCAACATGTTCACTGTGTTAAAATTACCTCTATTCAGCTGAAAGTACAAGAACTTTTAAGAAATGTAAGAAACTTTGAACAAGTGATTGTTTGCATTAGATAAGTGTAGAATTAGCTTTTACCACGCATTCTTATCCCAATTAACTATATTGTAAAGACTGAAGTAGACTAAAAATCTGGCATAAAGTCCCATCTTATCAAGGGAGCAGATTTTCATATTTAGAATTCCAAATTCTTACTGTTCTTGAAGCAAAGAGCTCAGGAGTGAGCTGTTTTATGATGACTGAACTTAAGTTGAATACTTGCTGAAGATTATCTTTTTATCCCTAAATAATGGGTGAAGTACAAATGCACATTTTAAACCAGAGGTTGCAAATACGGGTCTCACCAGTAGTCAGAAATACTTAGTGGACTACTTTCATAGACTCTCTGAAAGATAACCAGGAAAAGCAAATAAATCTCTATTTCCTTAGCAAGGATGTAGACATTTATTGCAATGATTTTAAAGATCCTCAAATAAAGGATCACCTAAATGTGTCACAATCATATGAAGACATCCTATGCTGATCTTAAGCCATGATTCTCCTTCAAAGAGGTCAAATTGTTAAAAAAACACAAGTGGAGCTTGAGGAACATGGAATTTGCAGTGTATGTTCTCTGTGTCTGGTTCATTTTATCTTGGAAGGTGTGACAGTATATTATAAAACAAACCTCCTAACTTTGATTCTGGGCGTCTTTCTGTCCTATTTATTTATTGACTAAGATTGGATAAGTAGTATTTATAATGTGAATTACAATGATGCCTACAGGAGTTTTAAAATATTAGAACATTTAATTTAGCATGATCACTTAAGATGTCATTAGCAACATAATCAGTTTTATGTTAGTATAATAAACATCTTGCAACATCCTGAAAAAACAATTTGCAGTTGTGTGCTGCTTGCACAGTTAATTTTGGCAAGAGCCAGCATCTTAGAGATTACTTGGCTTGATGTAGTGAGATGTCAGGGTGGGCTTTTTCCCAGAGAATGATGTGATTGATAAAGCCATCATAAGCAAAAAACAAATGTAGTGTTGATTTGCTGAGCAAATATTGTTTTCTAGAGTAGTGCTGTTTTCAGTGGTTCATTTCAGTACTTAATATCTGGGAATATTAGAACAGTAACGGTAGTATAGAAATTGTTTCATGTATTTTCAGGGATGCTGAATCAATAGTCTTCTGAAAATTACATCTTTCTAAAGCAGGTAATTAATTCCCTTCTAAACAAACAGTTTGTTTGCTCTTGGCTTGTTTCCTTTTGCCCTGTGTTTTACTCTTATATTCTCTATTAAGCATGATAATAATATTCAGATGAAATAGCAGATGTTCAAAAGAGAAAGAATAAGAGACTAAATATTATGATTCCTGAATGAATGACATGAATAGGTCAGGAATGATATACACAGAAAATGTATTTTGAGAAAGTGGAAGAGTAGTTCAGTAATTTAAAAATGTTAGTCTTCAGCATTTGAAACATTTTTCTTTTCTTTTCTAGAACTATAGTGTAAGTGCATAAGTTGACAAACGACTGAACTTTTTTCCACACACAGATTAGTGTTTAGTTTTTATTTGAAACATACTGGGGTTTCAGACTCACTCTTGTTGCAGTTATGACAGCTGAGCAATAACATATAGATTATTATTCAAGAAATGTTTTAAATAAGACTACTGTGGCTTAGCATACTGTGAGTAAAAGTGTTAGCTTGGGTTTACAGAAGATAAACTGTAGTGATAAATGCGCCTTTAACATACCCTCAGACATTTTAGTTCTCAGAAATATTTTTATTACAGGTTTGTTCTGTTCTCACCAGAGTGGCTAGAATTACAGCTAGTATGTGACAGTGAGAGAGAGGGAAATGAGAGAAGACTTGAGTGCTCACATGAGAAAAATGCTTTTACAAAGAACGAACAAGACAAAGAACTTGAAATGTTCTTGTTGCGTATTGTGTCGCCTGCATTGGAGTAATTTTAAAACTCTGGCAGGGTGACAGTTTCTTATGACAAGGTTGCTTGTCATAAGACAGTTGCTTATAACAGCAATAAACAGTTGCTGTTTATTGAAATATATGTCAGTGTGCCATTTTAAGTACCTTAAAGACATGGTTTCACATTGGGTAAAAACGCTAGTGAGCTCAGACAGGAAGACTACTATCAGTGGCACTTCGTTGTTGACAAGAACTAGATAAGAAAGGATTGCCAGGGTTGAAGATTCCTGTTGGAGGGGCATGGGTTTATGCTTTGTTATGCAGACCTCTCTGGTACTGCTTTAGGAAAAGGGAAGATGAGAGATATCCAAGGTGTTAGGATATTTGGTAGAGTGTTCTTTACCTCAAGGCTGAATTGTCACTCTGTTACCAGTGTGCAGGCAAATAAACCTACTGCTGTAGAAACTGATGTGCTGGACTTGGATCCCAGTGCAGGGACAGCAACTTTGCTGGAGGCACAGGTGGTGCTCCAGGCGGGGCGTGGAGTTTGGTTGGCATGCTGTGATATCTGAAACCTACTCTGTCCTACTCTGGAAGGGTCAGCGCACTGCGGGGCTTGGCTGATGGCTGGCTCACCAAGGCAGTAACCTCTGAAGGCTTGAAACAACTGACTTAGACAACCGGTATCCTTTGGTCAAGGCAGCATCTCTGAAAGCATCTTTCCCAGGTGTAGTAGGAAAAGAATGGGATCAGAGCATGAAAACACCCAATTCTGTCACTGGTGTGCCATTGTGAATCTGTGGTTGGATGTTTTTCTGCAAGTGAAGGCCTGCAATCAATTTCCTACTTACTCTCCCTTGCGCTCAGGAAGTCATCTGGCTTTCAGATTATTTAATTTTTCCAGCTCATATACTGAGGTCGTATGTGCTAATGACTCTTTGGAGAAGGAGTTTGATAAAAACTAGAATGGAGGAGGTATAACCGTGTTTACAAGTAACTTTAGTATGTAGTCCCAGGTTACTGTTAACTTCTTAGAGTTTTAAACGGTTAATATTTCCAAGTGGCAGATTTTGAATGTGATAACCAAGTTCTCAGAACAGTAATGTTTGTTATGTAAGCATTCCATTTAGTTTTAAGGCCACAGAAGTGATTGGCAAATGATGGGAAGTACATACAATCATTTCCCTCGTACTTATTAATTGTGTTTTGATGACAACAATTATTTTCATCCATATTTGAACAGATACACCATTTGCAATATTTAAAAAGTAAATTGTAATTGAGATTCATTGTACACAAAACACCTCCACTTCTGCTTCTTTGCTTTTCGTTGATGGACTTAGAGCCCCAGTCAGTAGAAGAGCTTCCTTTGATTTCCAGCATATTTAATACCAGGTGGCCTTAATGAAGGAACTTAGAGTGCTTATCAATTGAGGAGAAATAATTTGACTAAAGAGAAACAACTTAAAAGAAGATGTGTGTGTGTCTGTAGAACTTGAGAATTTGTGAAAGGATAAAATGAAGATGTGAATGATGGCATTGAATTCAGGGGAACCATAAAGTCTTCAAAGGTGGACAAAGCCTTGAAATGGGATGATGGCCAAATTATTTCCCAGTCTGAAGCTCTAGGTGTTTCAAGGGATCTGAATGCCTGATTGTTGGTACTCAAATATACTCAGAACATGCGGGCAGTGCTGTGAATGTGTTACTTGCTGTTCACTGCAGAGTATGTAATTCCAGTGAAGCAGAGGATAACATCTGAATTCTGAACACTTCAGCTGGTACCAATCTTGCTGTTTCTTATTATATTCAAGTAGTGGAACTTGCCTTTGTTTTGTTGTGGTTTATCAAATTTGTTAGTTGTAACTTGTGTTGCCTGAACCTTTCAGATTTTTATACTTACATGTCTTTGTTCCTATAGATTGATTTTTAGAATGTATTTTAGTGACTTACTAAAGCTGTCTCAATGTGAGATGCTGCAGATACATTTCTGCTCTGGTCTTGGATTCTCCCTCAGTCTCCCCCCTCCTTTATGCTTACACTGTCTCTGTCAATTGATACAATTGAGTTGTGAGGGACATGAGGTAATTCTGCCTGAAGACTCTCTTCCATTCTTCCTGGGTTAATTTTCCTCTGGATTAGTTGATTCTCTTCCCTGCAGGAGTTCCTGTTCAGGAGTTGGTGAAAATACCTCACTGAAAGTCACAGGGCACGAGGGATCAGCTACTTTGGCTAAAGCTTACCAGTAGGTTGGCTTAAACCTTAAACCTGATTTTTAATCATGTTTATTTTTTTTGCATTGTTTGTATAATTACTTCTTAAATTCTCAGGTCTTAAAATAAATCCTGATGCACTGGTCAATTTGTCTTTTACCTGCCCTTTTGTTTTTTAATTTTTATTTTATTTCTCACTGTATTTCCTATTTTTCTTCTGCATAATCATTATTTATCCTTGTCTTTCATATATTCTATTAACTGCCAGTTCTTTAATTTTCTGTTATATTTTATCTTTCTAAGAAATCTACTTACTAGTGACAAGTTTGTTGAATTCTGTGTTTTGAAGATTTTTGTTTTAAATTCTCCTGCACTCCCTTTTCCTACAAGTGTAAGACTCTGCTCAAAAATCTTTCTTGAGCATTTAAGATTGTTCACAGTTCCTCAAAACATTAAGAAATTTATTCCAGAAGCACTTGTTCAAAGACGGAGAGGAATAATCCTTCTATTTTATGCATCTCAGATAGAAGGACTTGTTCATCCAAGTGTTGATGATGAAATTACAGCTCTCAGATAAGGTCACTTATCATGAAATTCAAGTAACCACTGAACAGAAAGTTTATTTAAACAGCTTATTGCAGATCAGATCTAAAAAGAAATACAGAACTGACCCTGACAGTAAGATAAATGCAGTTTTGGGTTCTCTCAGTGCATCTCCTCATGCAGAAAAGGAATTTCTGTAAAGGAATGAAGAGTGAAGCTGTTATCTGGCAGAAGCTTCAGATTCTGCCTGATGCAGTGATGAATGATGAGGCAATTGAGAGGGTTCACCATCTGGCAGACATTTGCATAGTTTGAGACATCTAATGCTTGATCATGTTTAGATAAGTATTCTAAAAATGAGAAAAAAGACTGTAACGACAGGGTATATAAATACTGTAGTTCTTCTTTCTTGTTGTTGAAATGCAAACGCTGGTTGTAAATCTGAGGTTCCACATGATGCTGTATGCCAAATAAAATGTTGTTATAACTTGCTTCCAACTGTTCAAATAGGATTTGTGCACATCTTGAGTGATTCTTTAGAGTCTAGCTATTTCCTCCTTGCTGTTTCCCCGTGGTTCCCTGGGCAGAAGAGGGGTTTGGAAAAGTGGTGATGACACATGGGTGCCCTGTTCTTGTACTAGTACCTCCTGCTTGTCTCCCAGATAAAACACTGTAATGAAATGTTTTACCTAGACTGTTACAGACTTTAATTCCAGATGTCTGGGGAATAAGAAATCATTAAATATTATTATTAATTCTAACTAGAACCAGTTTGCACTTTAACTTTTAAAGTGTATGCACTCAGTGTAAATGAAGAAAAAAAGGTGGAGAAATTAGTTTTTTGTCACATGTTTTCAGACTTAATACATTTTGTGAATGTGTGTGCGCTGAGTGGTTGCCAGACAGTTTATTTTAATTATTCATTTGTCTTTGTTGGCTGACCTTTGCATCCACAATGATTCACTAGTGCTGGATCTAGTTGCTTATATTTTTACTTTCCTTTACTGATAGAAGGAGCACACTACATTTCTGACATAACTTAGGCCTTGTAAAATGAACCGGTGTAGTTATTAATGGATTTCATCAGCTAATCTGGTGGCTTTAGAAAATGCCAGCACATACTGAATACAGTGCAGGCTTTGCTGTCTACTTTGTGTGCTTTTATATTCAGATTTAATTGTAAATCAGTGTGTTTTGGGTTGAATGTACAACAGGAAGAATACAGTTCTGAATAATTTCAGCACTGTTTGTATATGCACGTGCATGTATATGTTTGTATGAGGATTTTATATGAAGATCTAGGCTTTGGCCACCCATATGGAGATAGGCAAGTAAGGGAAGGCACAGGGAGTGACATTTCTGCAGCTTTACAGTAAAATACAAAATACAGTTTTAGTGGTTGAGCTTGTGAGTTTTACACTTGATAGCATTTATAAAACTGTGTTAACACACTTCATAACATGTCTAATGAATTCCATCAGTTTCAGGAATTTGCTGGGCACAGTAAATTGAAATCTGTTGATTGCAGTGGAAAGCAGAGACTGAGAAGAGTATAATGTGGGACACATGAAACCCTTGTCATCTGTTCAGCAGAGCTGCAGCTTCAGATATTTTTGCAGTTGTCTGTAGATCAGCAGCTCTACCATCATGGTTTTTACTTGCTGTTTCATGAGGGTTTACGTGCTTGTACACTAGACATAACAGACTAAAAGAAAAGTTCAGGGTGCATTTAGACATCCTAGCAAATATGATCTAAACTGAAGCTTCTACTGAGACGTGTGGTCCCTATCAGGCATTCCTAATATTTTCTTTTTGTGGGATATAGTGATCATGTGACCACAAGGTGAGTCAGTTTTGTTTGGATGAAAAGAATAGTTTTGTGACAAATCAGCCAGCTGAATTAACTCTGTGGACTCCTGATCTCTAGATGAGTGAAATGGGGGAAATGGGAACAAAAGGTGAAGAGTGAGGGGAGGGGCAAGTCTGCCAGCTTTGGTGGCAGCTACCTGCTAGGTTGACATAGCTGAAATACCAAATTATGTTTGCAAATTGCAGAATTGCGTAAATCACCTTAAGCAGCGTTTTCCTCCCTTCCCCATGCTGCTCATTTTCTCCCTTGTGCATGTTAGTACAACCATACTATGAACTGGATTGGGAACATGTTCTAGCTGTGGAGTAACTTGAGTAAAAGATTCTTGAGATGGATCAGTTCCCTGTCACATTGCAGTGGGTCACAACAGGGTGGGAGCAGCTGGACATGCAGTGGGAGCTTCTTAAGCAGACATTATTCTTGATGAGTTGAATTTCAAACAGGCAGGAATAGACAGAGAAGAGACAAATGGGCAGGCATATAGCCTCAGGGGTTGAGGAGAGAGGTGACCAATACTGGGGAAGATTTGAGATAGTTTCTAGGGAAAAGGAAAAGGTCTGAGAGAAGCTGTTTGGGGAGGACATGTGTGGAAGAGCTTTGGCACAAGAGAGAGATGAGAAAATTATGTGGAAGGAAGGAGGACTGTGAAAAACCAGTCCTAGCCTCTGAAGGAGTTTTGTGGATAGTGTGGGATGTAAATGGGCTTCTGGTTTTAGCAAAAAATTTTTTTAGTAAAAAAATTCAAATTAACATGCATGGTCAGTTTCGTGATCTCAAAATCATCGTGTGATGTTAAAGTTGCATATTAATTTTGTCTTTTTGCCTAATGAAGTGGTGTTTTGTAAGAATTTCATTTGGCAAACAGCGTAATTAGTGGTATAATATTTGCAGTGACAATCCAGTCCATTAATTTTTATTCTGGCTTAGCAATATTACAGGGAGTACATTTATGACTGTATTTAGATGGCTTTTATTTTCATTTGATTGACTGGAAATCTTTGTTCTAATGCAAACTGGAAAAATAAATCAGGAGATTGAGACATTTTGATAGATCACAGAATTCCTTAAAAATTCAGTATTGGAGAGCATTACTAACACATATACATGTTTTATACCTTTTACAAGGAATTATTGTTATTGATATAGAAAGAAAGAAATTTCAGAGATCAAGAGAAAACCCAGCAGCTTCTCCTTTCTGGATCTTTCTCCATTGATCAGCATCGTCATATGTAGATTTGGACTGAAAGGCATGGAATGGTTGCCAGAAGAAATAAGATGGGATCATTTCTAGGTGGATTGCTTGCAGTTTTTGTCAAGTGTGTAGTGGCGAAAAGTTATGTAAGCTGTTATCTGGGGATTTGATGAGGAAGGAGGACAGGGAAGAGGGTTAGGAAATGGTAGAAGAAGAAAATTGCTGAAGTGCTTTCCTTTTTTGTGTGGATGTGTGGTGTTGTTGTTGTTGGTTTGTTGGGTTTTTTTAAAGTGAAACAGGTAAGATTGAAGGAAGTGGATTAAAATGAATTTAAGGCTACAATTTAAAGATATAGGGACTACCAGGGAATGCAGACTTAAAGAATTGCTAGAGTGTTGCTTTTCATTGCCCATCCTCTACAGTTGTGCTGTTGCAGTATTTCATAGGGTGGTCTGTCAGCTGTGTTGGTAACATGACTCTAGTTTTAAAGTCCCATCCCCATCACTCTATCCGGCTACTGCTATCTCCCTCTACACAACTTTTCTATGAACTGTAGCTGTTATTTTCCTTTCAGGTGCTAAATCTCTCCCGTACAGGATCTGAGTTTCCCATCCTGACTCTCCTCTGGCTGATCTGGCACGCACGTGCATTGTGTCATGGGTGGAGAATGTGAAACTTGTGGCTCTTTGTTCTATCTCCGTCACTTTCCTTTGCAACCCTCCCAGTTGTTAAACCAGTAAAATTGAAATCTTGATTGAAGTGTTAAATTGAAGTTTTTCCCCATGCTAGTTACTATCTGAAGAATCAGTGTTGTTCCCCCGCTTAGCAAACTTTGAAGCCACAGATTTGTAGCAAAATGTAACTTTTAGTAAATTAGGCCTGCCCTTTTCTGTGACCCTCTCTCTACACCAGCAAAATGATACATTTAGTTACACTTCCACAATTAATTGTGTGAGACTATATCATGTCAAATATCCTGTTACCTAATGAGTATGTTTCACCTTTTAATTTGTGCCAGACTCGTTTTGGATGAAGGTTAGTAATCAATAAATATTAAACCCGACAGTCTAAAATGTATTAAAACAAAATAGTTCATTTATCCCACTCAGTGAAAGTATCAAAATAGATTTTACACTTGAAATTACTTTCTTTATTGAGCTTTCCTGATCTTATCCCTCTTGTCATTCCTAGGTGTTTTGTTCACTATACATGATTTAATTATTATATTTAGCTGAAACAGTGATTTCATCATTTGCCTCAGTTTTGTGATACTTTTTGCTGCTGCAGTTTCAAAGTTGGGGTTTTTTTGCTTGTTTATATTGAATTTAGACTGTTCTAGTAAATGTAGCTCTTAATATAACTTTCTGCATTTTCCATATTTTTAATATTACACTTTAGGTTTTTCAGTAGTAAATATGATAAATTGAAATTGTAAGAGCAGATTTTTTTAATTCACCATGATTTACCTATGGGTGTCTCTTTTATTCTTCTGATTCCTCTGTTGAGCTATCTGTAACCTCATATATTCTGATTCCAAGTTTTACTTCTACCATGCAGTTTTCAGGAAAGAAGCTGAGGGTTAATGGCAATGCAGAAGGGCAGGTTAATATTTTAGCTTAAAACATACAAGTAGAGGGGTCAAAAAGATTATTTCTATTGTTTCAGTCTTTTGCCCTAATCTGTCTTAATGCTTCTTTAGTCATAAACTTGAGGCAAAAATACTGTGTTTTCTTCATGATTTTGTGGCATCAACAGAAAGTGTAATGAAAGCAAAAACCACATAACAACCAAAACAATTTTAGTTGTAGTTCTGAATAGGAAAATAATATTTTAAGAAGACAGTGTAGGTTTAAAAATTATTTTAACTTATGTTGGCTACAAAAAAATGTGGAAAAGATATTTTCTTTTTTCCCTTTGTATTTATCTTGTATGTTCAATTTCAGTGCTACAGCTTCAGTAAAATTAGTTCTCTGCAGTCATGTGGCTTTCCACAGTGAAGTGAGGACAGCTATTAAAGTATGTAAAATGTGACTGTAATTTTCCAAAATTGTTAAATGAGATTTTAAGATGGATTTAAATGTGTATTCTGGAATTCTCTTGGTTTCAGTATAACTAACTTACTTTGTGTGGTCATTCTTTTTACACAAAAGAAATTCCTTTATATATATTTCAATATAAAATATGTATATATATTTCTTTTCTTTACAGAAAGCTAACTTTCTGGATGCCCTATGGGGAGATGCACCTTTGACATGGAGCATGTGTTTGGTCATCTTCAATCTGAGGCAACAGTGTCTGTGCTACATAAACAGAAGAATTAATTGTGGAAAGAAACCGGCTGAATGGCTCCATCACAATAAGAAATTGGTTTAAAAATGTTAGTGTTTCATGCCACTAATGCAAGGTTGGGAAAGCCCAGTAACCCAACAGTCAAAAGAATTACTTTTTTGTGAAAGCCCGTTCAAAAAGAACGAGCAGTCAATATATATTCCACCATGTGTTCCCTGATTATTTAGCACTAAACCTTTTATTACGCTGAAATCATGGTGTGAGGATTGGTGGACAGCATCCCCCGCCCGCCATTCCCAGCATTCATCTGGCAACTAGAGACTGTGTCAGGATGACCTCTGAGGAGATGACAGGGTCTGTTCTCCTCTCTGTGGTACGGGGTAAAGTGATACCTGCTCAGTCAGCTGGAGATGAAAATACTGAAAGTGCTTTGGACACCAGTGTTATAAAAAGACATACTGCCAGTTCGGGAAGGCAAACCACACACGCTCTGTCATACTTACACAGACTGGAAGAAGAAACTCTTCAGGGCTCAGTGCCCAAAATATTCTCTCTGGTGAAAGAACAACTGACTAATGACAAGAGTAATGAAAACTTCTGGGAGAGGAGCAGCTCCATCCCTGATCCAGTGGAATTTCTTAACATTAACTGTAACATTGTACAGAAAAACTACAAGAGCAATATCCCCTGCAGCCAGTTGTATCAACCGTGTGATCCTTTAGCCGGGGGAGAGGCGTGCCTGGAAACTGGAATTCCTGTTTCGCTGGAAAGAGCCATGCTTGCTGAAATTCAGTTGAAAATGAATGGACCTTCATTAAGAAGCCAGACAGCAGTAAATAAGAATGACAGCGGTGATCCTGACAAAGTGGCCTTTTTTCACTTACATTGTGCTGGTGAAAGGAATATATCAAAGGCTTTGTGCGGTTTACACAACAGATTCATTTTGGATGACTGCTTGCAGCCCGTGAGCGTTGGTGATGGTAACACCTCTGGTTCCTCAGCCTGCACTTGCAGCGTAGTGGAGTTGACAAATAATTCTGAGAATGAAAATGGGCAGCAGTTGTATGATGATGCTTTAAGGGATAAGTATTTATGTCTGGAAAGAGCACCACGAAAGGTTAAAGTGGCGTGCTCAGGTCACAACTTCTGTGGAAATAACTTTACTGGAAGAACGCCCTCAAAGCCCTTTCTGAGCCATTTTGAAGACTGCAATGATAACTGTGAGGATGAGCTGGAAGAGGATTTTTTTCGAAACAAAAAGGAACGTTCTACTCTATTAGTAAGACGTTTCTGTAAAAATGATAAGGAGGTTAAAAAATCAGTTTATACTGGAACGAGAGCAATTGTTAGGACTTCACCTTCAGGGCGCATAGGAACTGTTGCTTGGAATTATGTTGAGCAAAGGAGAAACAATGGTGGCTTGAAGCTTTCTAGGATTACAACAGAACAGCTAACTATAATTCAGTCCTTAATAAAATGGAAGTTTAATTCCTGTCTTGAGAAGTCTTTATGGTATGAGGTAAGCTTTTCATAGTGTTTTTTTGTTTGTTTTGTTTGTTTTTTTGTAAGTTTTGGTAACCTGATGACCTTTCCATTAAAAAAGCACCTTCAACTAGTAAACACTTAGGAGCGCTGAACTGGATATTTCACTTAAGCACACTGAGCAACCTTATGCTGAACACTGTTTTTTAGAAAAATGTATTGTCATCCTTCAAAAATCTTTTGGTTTAAAATGACATGAGATAAAAAGAATAAATTTATGTGTGTACAAACTATATATGTATATATATACATACATATATCTCTATATAAAATGTGTATAGGTACGTATTTATACATAGATGGATGTATGAATTTAAATCTTGCTAAATATTACTTGTATATAAGAATATAACACATATATAAATCTATATAAAGGTGAAAATCTATATGCATTTTTTGATATTTATATTTTAAATTGAAAATGTATATGATATACATATATATTTTTGCATATATATAAAATAGATGTATTAATATATGTTATAGATCTATACCATCTACATGTTAAAATGTTTGAATAAGCTCTAGGGAGGGGAAAAGAATCAAGGTGTAGGAGTGTGTGGTCAGATAAACTATACTTATGATCTGGTCCTGAATAAATGTAAATCCCTTCTGTTGAAAGAAATTTCTAGCAGTTAGTGCTCAAACACTTCAACAACTTTCACTAGAACTGAAATGGAGGAAAACTTACTTGTACAGAATCATGGAATCATTTAGATTGGAAAAGTTCTAAGATCACTGAATCCTACTGTAAAACTGATCAAATGGATTATATGAAATTTTATCAGTGATAAGGGAGGAGGGGACTTGGTGGTTCAGGAACTCCGTGACAGTTGTTCCCTCCTCTAAGATCCTCATATCCTTCAAGAAACTAGTATTTTTGCACTTAAATAGTTGATTGGAGAGTTCTATAAACATGTGTATGACATGTTTTTGTCATGCTGAAGGCTTTGTGGTACTGTTCATTACTGTGAAGTTGGCTGTACTTGTCAGTGGAAGTGCTGGTAGAGCAGATGTGCTGCGCGGTGCATGGTCGTGCTCCCACGAAGGGATGAATGTGATTCTGTGTGATTTACATAACATGGTGTATGCTTGGTACATTTGTATCATTATGAGTTTGGGGGGGGGACAGAAGGGAAAATTTTTTGTAGCTGAGGTTGGTGAAGGATGTGTTCGGGTTTCTTCACTGGACATTTCCAATTTGACATAAGTTCCTTAGCTTCTATCATGCATGGCTGTTTCCTCACTTTCTACCACTACTGTATAATACTGAACACACAGCATTTTGGGGTGTGAGGGCTTTAATTTGAACATTTTTTTATAGTGCATATATATGTAAGCTCAGAAATAAATGTGATAAGTACTTACTGAATAATTATTCAAATAGGAAAAGGTCTGTCTACAAATGAGCAAAGATAACCAGACCCTGTAACACACTCTGCTTAATAACAATGCACAGAATGTTTTCATGTGGTCAGAAAAAGCTTTAAAACTATGTTTGTTTCTTCTTCCAAATGGACACTAAAACTATATTTCTTTTTATCAACCTCCGTATTTAGTCTCTTTATGTATAACATACATCAAGTACTCTTAACAGTTTTTCTGTTATTTTAGTGCCAAATATTGCTTCTGTCATAATATTTCCATGTGTTTATGGTTTATATTATGAGCATTATAGGTGGATTTACACAAACATAGAAATTAACTTAGAGAATGTGACAAATATAAGGACCTGTTGAACATATGCACTGGGTTAAAATAATTTAATGAATTATGAGCATTAGTAGGAAGCTTTCATGCTAATAATCAAAGGAAGAAGGAAAAAGTTGTAAATGAATGTGGTAATTTGTTCTTCCTTTCCCCTTATCTCACCCTTTGAGCATGCATTCTGTTTGGAACAGCTAAGTGAACAGTAGTTCTGTTCTTCCAGAGGAAAAAAAAGTTGGAGAAATTAAGTTTTCATAGCAGGACTGGTGTAACATGGAACAATAGAGACCTTTATGTTTTAAGTAGGAAAATGTGGGTCTCATTTGTGCATATCCCTTACATAAAAATTCTAACGCTAATAAAGGAAAGGCACTGAACTGTCGTCTTGCTGAATGATTTTTTATTTTTTCTTCTCCTACATAGGGAGATGCCAGTGAGGCTTTGCACTGTGCAGAAAACACATGAAGTTCTAACTTTTTCCATGTAGCATATTATTAGTTTGTAGATATTCTATGTGAGATTTAGACTCCTCTGTTCTGCTCTGGATGTGTTGTATGAAGAGAGAAGATTTTTGTGTTGAACTTTTTGTTCTAATCTTGCACGTAGTTTTTGTAGCTATATACAGTGTAGCACTTCTCAGATGGGTGTGTGTAACAGGGCTGCTCCTGAGACATTTGCTTGTCTGTGTTATAACAGTGCAAGCCCCTCACATTAGTACATATTAAAGAAGTGGCGGTGCAATGAATCTGCCATACAAACAGCTAATGAGAGTGCAAGCTTTGGTGTTGGCTTTGCTTGGGCCATTACTTGGGTTCAGCTCAGCTGCACTGTGTTAGCAATCTGACTAATTGCCAAAGTGAGTTTCAGGACTCTGTGAGACCTTAGGCTCACAGTGTTGAAGTGCACCTCTTCTTTTCCTCACGAGATGGTGTTTCTGCCGTAGTGGTAATGTAATAGAACAAAAGGACCCAGGTCCACTGTTGACTAAGACAGTAAATTTGGGCAGCTCAGTAGACTTATCACAGCGTGGTTCTCTCAAGCCAGGTAAGTGACTTTGAGATTTCCAGATGGCAGCTGCAACAACATCTTTGCAGTGCGTAATAGCTGAATTCTTTAGTTAAGCTTATTTTGTAGGCGTCAGTACTATCTTTGCTGTGTCATTACATTCCTGGTGCCGGTAGTTTGAGCTTTAGGAAGCAAGAACTCTGCTGGCTTGCTTAGCTCTGCCCAGACAGAAGTTAGCACTTGAATACATCTGCCACTCATCGTAGTTGCTGAGGCACTACTGAAATGCCAAATACTAATAAAGCAACAATTAAAAAAGCATTAAATGCCCCACATCTGTTTCAAGACTAATGATTCTATTATAGATTTTTCTTGTAGGAGGATTTCATAGTTAATTTACTGATGTGGTATAGTACTTCAACATTTGTTAGCATCAGGTTGTTTGGGGTTTTTTCCATGTAGTGTCTATGGTGTTTTCATGATTCCTGTGTGAAATCAATGTAATGCAAGGATTTTTGGTCATGCATGGCTAATGTAAGGAGTCCTGTATTATGATTTCTTTATTTCCCTAATGTTGAGCTATAGTAAGTTGGTGGTATCTATTAATAAGAAGTTAAGGGGAGAAAAAAGATCTGGAGGTAAACAATTTTTACTATTCCATTTTGTTAGTGTGATATCTTAAACAGTAATCTTGGATAATATTTTTAAATAAGTAGAGCCAGGCACAAGTTGTTTTCTGCTTAATAGATAGTATTTGAGTAATTTTTTTTCTGTTTAAAACTGATTATTTTGAATAAATTCAGAAGTAAAATAGATATTTTGTAATTAAAAAAAATACAAATTTTAATTCTGAACCTGTGGAGAGCTCCGTTTCCTCCCCCTGCAGTCCACCTCCCTGGCAGAGTTGTATGAGCAATTCAAGTCAGTGTATCTTTGCTGCATGCTTTCCTACAGGAAAATATAGATAGATTGAGATTTCACTGTCAGTCATGGAAATAATGTCTGCTTAGACTGTTTCAAGAAACATGTTGTGTCAAATGGTAACGCATTTATGAACAAAGGAAGGGTTAGTAATGCTGTATGTTCAGAAGAACATTTTTTGGTTGTTTTTCTCAGGTATTGAGTTAATTGGAGCCTTAATTTTCAATATTTTGTCAGAATGAATAGTATAACCTTTTTTATCTAGTAGTATCTTGGAAGATACTCTTTTCTAGTGTATTCAAAGCATAATTTATGTAACGAAGAGGCCTATGTTGATTCTTAGGAGATGAAACAAAAGCTTGAAAGCATCTGACCCTCTTTGCTAATAAGAATAAGCAGCATAGGAGTCCTTGTCTATATGCTGTTTCACTCACATGACTGCTGATTGAGTAGACACAAAGCTTGTGGAGTGTCTACTTGAAATCACCTGACCGTAGGAGTCTCAGTCGTGAATTTGTTCTGCCAAACTGTGAGATTCACAGCCCACAAAGCAGCCTGAAAAATTAAGTTGTTACTGGCTTTCACTTCTTGGTTCTTTTGAATTCTGTGGGAATTTCAGGTCTGGGTTTGTTGTCACGCCATGTTTTTGTTAGGATTATGTGCTCTTCCCACAGTTTTTCCTTCTTGCTACATATTTTAAAAGATGGAATCCTTTAAATGGAGTTTTCCTCTCTTCCCTTAGAGTTTTTCATGTATACCTAAAATGTAACACTGCTCTTTATGCTAAAGTTTATGCTGTACTTGTACTTTTATTTAAGAAAAAAAAGGCTAGTTTGTGATTCTATATTGTAGATTCCAAACAGATTTGGGTTTGAGATTTTTTGGTTTTCCATTCTGAAATAAAATTTCTAGTCCAGCATGCTGAAAGGAAAAAAATGACATAAAGCAAATAATTTGCAAGTGGTTGGCGTGTTCCTCCACTCTAGCAGGTTTTTTTATCTGACTGTGCATGAGTATTTTGGCAATTACCAGTGTTACTGTTTTTTTTAGACATAAAGTTTTATGCTCTTATGTTAAAGTAGTTGGTAGGTATGGACAAGCTTGTTTTTATTCTACCTGGACCCTGTGTTTGTTGTTTCTTTGTTTAAAGTAAATAGTTCATGAGCAAAATTGACTATTTGGAAAAAGAATCAGGGAAGCAAGAGAGAAGCCAAATAGGCATGAAATTATGTTTTCCCTTCAGTAAGTGCTGTAAAAATAAATTGAAATTTTTTAAATGAAGCTCTATACTTATATTTGCTTTGGGTAGAGTTACTCCAGTTTTTAAGGCTAGCTTTAAAAATAGAAAATTTACCTTCTGTCTGTAGAAGAAATCAGTTTTACTACCATATTGTGTGATAGAGTTTGAGTTAAATCTCTTAATACTTTGTATTATTTTGTAGTTGCCTTATACCTTTAACAATATTGGGCCAAATTATGAACAATAAGTTTTAGCTGTGAGCACACTTAGGTATTTAGAGCCAATAGTGTGGGAGTCTTGGCAAGAGCAATATATTATGCCTTCAGTTTTTCCACATTTTCTGACTTTCCTTCTAGTGACTGTTCATTAACTGTAAAGAAGCATGAAGGTCTGGTTTAGAAAATCTCCCTGCAGCACATTAAAGAGTTCATTTTAGAGTGTTAGAGTTGGACACTTTTCTAAATTCTTTCTCAGTTGAAACTAAGTTATCTCCATTACCTGTATGACCTGTTGAAAATTTGGGTTGTTTACTCTGGTATAAATGAGTAAAAACTGTGCCATATAAAGATCACTCTGTAGGTGAGTGAATAACTAAAATCTGAATTTATGAGATTTCATGTACATTTTAATTTATCTTGCTTTTCTACGATCTCTCTGGATCTTTTAAAAAGAAACTTTTCTAAAATGGAATGAGCTTGGCTTGACAGTAATTGGTAGGCAGATATCTTACCAGTATGAAATTTCAAGGACCTAGAGGAAAAATCTCTACTGTAAAATTATACTTGCCACAATATCTAAGGTATCCTCCATGAGATATGAGGCTATTTGGTTTCTCTATTTGTGAAAAGTGGTTTGATACAGTCCGGTTATAAGTCCCCTGGTCGTGAAATTTTCATGAAAATACAGACTGGTGGCAGCCTAAGAAGAGGAATAACAATTGAATGTAACACAGCTGTTAGGTACTGTCCAAGTACATCTGAGCTGGAGTATCAAGTGGCAGGGGAGCTCTTAGGGTGCTCCCACACCAGCCAAAGCTAATTACATCAGTGCTGCAGTTGGGACCAGCGTGACTCAGGGCAGTGTGACAGCATACAGCCTTCATCAGGAATGTCGGAAGTGGGGCAGTGCTGGAAACATAAACATTTAACTCTGGCATTTGTAACTGTTTTCTTATTTTTTTAAATTTTTATTCTTCTAATAATTTTACTAGAAAATTATATATTTAGAAGCTATTATTTAAGTGCAAAACACGTGTCAGGCAGTACTTTTATTGTCCTGCAAATTGTGTGACAACAACAATTTGTTTAATATTTTCAACTGTAACCAGATACAAAAATTTTTGAACTGAGATTGAGGACTCACTTTTGAGATGCACTCATCAATCCCCCACGTGAGTATGAGAGAGAAAAAAATGTTGGATTGACTTGTGGTCATTCTTACTTACAGATAATATTCTTGTCTTCCCATTTGTTTGAAGTTTGAAAGAGTCTTTTCATCTCTGGAATTATAACACTTATAATATGTAAAAAACTTAAGATTTCCTTAGTATAGCAAATACTCAAAGATGGAGACCTACAGAGAAGTGTGCTCTCATAGCAGGGAAACAAGCAATAGTAATAAAAAATTTATTTTTATCTTGCAATCAGTGCATGCACTTGTTGCAGGACTCTGAATGCTCTAATTGACTCTTGTGAGAGCAGGTTGGGTTTTTTCCCCTTAGCTTTTCCAGTAACTGTAATGCCTGTTGAGTGTTGCTACCATTTGGGCTTTGAATCCGCAGCAAAATAATGGGAGCTTCTTTTAAGGTGATTAAAAGTGATTCTTACGTACTGGTTATTTTTATGCTCTTCTCCTGACACTGTAAAAATTGGTTTCAAGCAATCACAACAGATACAGACCTTCATTAGTAAGTTGTGGGCAAAACAAAGGGTGTATTATTAGCTGCTCTAGTTTCATGTTACATCAGTTTTAATTCTTAAAGTGTTTAGGAATTCCCTTCAAGTATTAGAGAATGGGTGAAATCCTGGTCATAGTGTAATCTGTTTAAAATCTCCTATTGGGATAATGTTACTTGGAGGGAGAAAAAGAAGCATGTGCAGAATGGAGCTATTGGCTTTATGGGAACCATAATTTTATGTCAAACATTTTAAGAGACAGACGAATTTAAGCAGTTTTAAAACTATAGTTTTAAACTAAAAATTTTTATACCAAATATGCGTAATGCATTGTAATACACCTCGGGTGGGATCATTAATAAATAAAACTTCCCTCAGTACCTTTCAGCTGCATGTGCTGTTATTTACTGTTGATGTTACCGCACTGCTTGGAAGCCCTGCTTCTGAATCCTAGCTGTATCCTAGATGTTTTACACACAAGGGATGATCTCATCTGTTCTCTAGACTTAGAGGCAGTTAGTTGTTAGTGAGCTCACTCAAGAGTTTGGAGAAGATAAACTTCTCTCAAACACTCTCCATATGCTGTGGCTAGATTTTCTTTTATCTCAGCAAGCTTAGTTGTGTGCTGCACTGTAGTCTGCAGAAGACACATATCCTAAGTTTCTAGTGGGGGGGGGGAACCCATCTAACTTACCAACAGTTCTAAATGTTATTATTAGGGAATTTTAGAGTTATGTGCATAAGAGCAAAGAAAAACCAAGTGTTGAAGAAAAATGTATGTTTTCTTAAGCAAATCAACACTGAAATACTTCCAGGCTGAATACAAGGCTTGAATGATAATTCGGAATAGTTCGTCTTTCAGCAAAACCGTAAGAATGTATCTAAACCGTGGAGAGTTGTTCTGAATGTGATTATGAATCTGATAAAGAAAAAGACTCCTGAGAGAAAATTGTCCTCATTATTCTCTGTTTTAAATTAGGAATTTATCTTGGGTAACTTTGCAGACTTAGAGCATCCTGGAGCATGGTTGAGGTCATTATAGTTCTGACCCTGTGCATAAGATGTTTTACTTTATATAAGCACATTACCCTTGCCGTGGGGACTGTAACTCTGGACTTCCTGTCTGTTGTTTACAATCTTGGGACTGCACGAGGTGGCTTGTGTATGTAAATGTATATGTTTTAAAGGGAAAAAATGTTATTTTCCTTTTAGGAAACTAACCTGTGTTCTGTGTCCTTTTGAAGCTTGCCTTACTTAAAATACAGTCAGGGAGAAGTACAGGAGTGCAAAACGTTTTGCTACATAAACATTTCATTGAGATGTAGTGATTTGCCATCAGCATAAAGGAGGGTTTGGTCTATACACAACAAGTCACTCAACAGGGTGGAGGCTGTAGAAGAGATAGGTAGAGGTTATCAACAAGCATGAAGTATAACACAGATCATATTGAAAACAGTGGTGTATTAGTTTTCTTACTCTCTGGTAGTACAGAAATAGAGGGGTTTGTTTCTTTTTTTTTTCTTTTTTTTTTTTTTTTTCCCCTTTAACAACAGACTGTGGATGGACTTTTCATCTTTAGCGGGCATTTGTGAATCACTGCATATGTAATTTAGCTTGCACAGTGTTTCTTTGCCATTAGTTTGTAAAAACTGCAAATGCAGCCGTTGTAAATGATCGTCAGTTTTGAGTCATATTTTTTTTGGTTTTGAATACATTTTTCATCACACTTTAGCTCTGACCAGCTGTTTCCTGTTTTCCCACCCAGTGGTTCAGCTGCTGAGGAGGAGATAAGTGCATCAATGGTTTGTTTCAGAATTAAAATTACCTTTATAAAATGATGAAAGACTAAACCAAATAAGTTAGACACCATTACAAGTAAAGTTATGCTGAAATTCAAAAGAAGAAGTATTGTGTGCTGTACCTAGAGGTTTCATATATTACGAAGCTTTTGCTACACAGGGAGCTCACTTGATATAGAAAAATTAATCCAGCATCGGAAACATCAGGGTGAAGCTTTATGTGAGGAATTTGGGTGTGTGTGATGAACTTTTTCAAGCAGTTCCAAGTTTTTGTGTTCATGTGAGAATATTTTGATTTATTTGATACAGGATCTGTATAAAGACCTGACCATTACATCATATTTGTCCTGTTCTGCTTCCCCCGCCCCCCAGTTTTTGGACTGCTTTGGATAGAGGATATGTTCATTTTTGTAATCATACAAACTATTTTTGAATTTTAGAACTGAGTTTGTATATTTATTCTTTCAGAATAAAGCAGGGCAGGTGTATCAGGCAAGACAGGGAACAGTTGCTATATTACCTATTAGGACTGGCTTGTGCAGTGCACTTTGTTTCTTTTTTGTTCATGGTGAGGTTACTCCATATCCACACAGACAGCAGCTGTGTTTTGTCCTGACTTCAGGTATCTTTTTTTCAGAACCTTTTAAAAAGTTAATTAACCCAAAGGGTATTTATATAGATAGTAATGAAAGTAATGCCCCCTGTCTTCAGATTTGAGGTTGTCACTGTGTAGGATTTTGGAAGGATCACTTATTGCTCCTTCTTACTTTTGTAGCAGGCTGTTCTGTGGCATCCAGGCTCACCTGTCCAATGCTCTGCTTTAGTCCTCTCTGTGACCTAAGTATTCAGATTTTATTTAGTCTGCACTCTCTGACACGGTAGAAAAGCACACAAAGATAGCTGATAGCATGCCAGCTCCTGTGGCCAGTGGATTGAGGGCTTGAAATATTCCTTACCTGTTAGGTCACTGAGCTTCTTACCAGTGAGTAGCAGAGGAAGAGCTGGGGCTTTGTCTACAGTGAAGGTCCCAGCTCCAGAACCTCAGGGGATATATTTGCTCCCATGGACAAGCTACTGTATCCCTCAACTATTTTTTTTTTTTTTAAAATTTTTACCCATTTATAGGCCTTATCCCATACCATTTTAAGGGCTCTGCAATCTTCTACAAATGCCAGGCGTAACAGCATTTACCTCAGGATATGATCCAGCTGTTGCCATTTGAAAAGACTCACCCCTGCCTCTCGCACTCACTTCATTTCCCTATGGTTTTTCCAGGCTCCTTCTCCCCAGGTCCCTTTTTATGGATGACTCCAAGATCTGCTCTCTCTTTCTAGTCTTCCTGACCTTGGAAGTCTCCATGGGGATTCTCATTAAAATTAGTGATGGGATGGGGGAAGCATTCTCCTCTCTCCCTTGAAAATGCTAATTATTTATAACTCCTCCTAACTGGTTTTGCTCTTTTTATTTCAAGCCTATCAAATAGCTGTTTGTTCTTGTCCCCTAGTGCAGTTCTTGAACTTACCCTGAGCTTGCTTGCTGTTCCCTAGGCTAGTGGTCTTTTTGGAGTCTCCTTTATCCTTCAATCTTTTATGTAGAGAAAAAACTTCCGAATATATTTCCCTTTAGCTTTCAACTACTAGATAGGATTTTTTCATGGCATTCATAATCTACTCTTCAGCTGAGTCTAATAGTTAAGGCTGAAATTCCTTCGTTGTGCAATTGTGTGGTCTTAAACAACATTCCTGCTTCTATGGCTTTAAGTCCAGCATTGTTGAGCTCATATAAATTCATGTGCAGCATCTGTACCACTTATAGCTATTATATTTCAGTTTTAACTTTTTTTTGGTCCTCTTTCTTTCCATTTTTTTTGTGGATCTTTTTTTTTCCTGTCAAGGTTAGTAAACAGCCTTCAAACTTTACATTGGTAATTGATATGCAAATGGTTGTACTATTACACTTTCAGACTGCAGTTGGCTTTCCAAAAGAGCTGGTATTTTTGGCTGAAGTTTAATGCCCATTTCATCAAACTATCATAGAGGGTAGTATATTTGTAAGGTTTTTTTCCTACTGCACTCATCAGGATAAAAAAAGAAGTATTTGCTAATTAGTATTTATATTAGGCATTAATGACCAGATTCCTCTGATCCTTGCTGAATTTAAATTTCTCCAGTCTGCGAAAAACCACAAGGAAAACAACAGCCAAGATGAAAGCAGATTCACAGGACATACCCATGTGGTTGTGACTCAGTGGATCCGAGAGAACAAAAACCGAAAAACCCCTTTTTTGTTAAGTAAAAGATGTGGAAATTGATTTAACAGTAGTGGGCAGAATTTGCTAATGAGATATGAAAGGTAGTTAACTGAAAGAACTAATGAAAAGGAGCTAGTGTTCTATGAAAAACTTGGAAGGAAAATAAAAGAGATAGTTGACAAAGAGTCCTTTGAGTTTTGGGACTTGAAAAATATAGAGAGGAAAAACCAACAAAATCTTATTTCCAAACCTAACCCGAACTAACGGTTTTGCTGGTTTTCTGTGAAACCAAGAGATATGTAAACCTGTGTTAGTGCTATCATGATGGTTATATACAAAGGCTACACTTTCAAGTAGAAATATAAACAAAATAAATAGAATTTGGAAAGGGGTTATTTGTCATCATTTGATTTCTAAATCATTGTGAACTGAGACACTCTGGCAAGGCTTGGTGTGACAAGGTCAAGCATGTGTGGCAAGACTCAGTAGTTGGGCAGTTTTACTAGCTTCTTGGAGTTTTAATTAGATGATATTTTATAGTTGCTTTTTTCCGCAACAATATTTTCTGCTATGGAAAGTATCTGATGAAAATAACATGCTACTTGTTTGGTTTTTTTTTTAATGGTTATTAGTTTAAAAAATTTGGACTTGCAAGCAGAGTTACTGAATCTCAAAGCTGATTAAAAATCAATTTCGAATTCTTACCTGGTCAACAAATGAGATTAAATAATGAAATAAAATGAAACTTAATTTTGGAAAGCTTAGAATGATGAAGTTCCTTACAAGACTAAGATGAGGCATATCAGAAAATTCAACATTGCTGCTTTTGCTTTCCAGAGACTTAGACTTTCACCTTTTTCCAGAGAGCTCCTGAATTTTTCTTGCTCATTACCATTATCATGATAGCAGCAGTATTTAACATGCACATACAAGAAAAGTTTTTGGTTGCTTAGGTGACATTTGTGTACCATTAATAGTGTATGCACCACAGCTAGGAAAACCATGGCTGAATCCACCACTTGGATGGATGAAATTTTGTAGTTTTTGACTGAGAAAAGATTATTTGCTTCATGTTCTACTGTGTTGGCCCCCATAAAGACAACCTAGACCATAAGTGATTCTCATTTTTGGAGAACAGAAGAAAAATTGGTAGTAATTTTAAAAAAGAATTTAAAATGAAAAGCCCAGTAAGCATTGCATCATCATTCTGTAGTCTAACTTAAGGCTTTGCTCCAGCCACTCCATATCACCCCTTTTCACTGCCTCCCTCTCCTCTGCCCAATGATCTGCAGTGTAGGTTCCTTTCAGTGTCAGATTTTTAACTGCTGCCTTCACTATGGTCCTTTTGTCAGGCATTGTGACTTTCCACACTGTGAGTGGCCTGAGGGCATTGAAGCCCAGAGCCCAATGCCACTAAAACTGTGGTTTACTGGGCACAGTTATTGCAGAGTTTTCCTTGCACACCCTCCACATCCACCATTTGATGTTCAGATTTAAAGGGAGGGAAGACACTGTTCTTCCTATTACCATACCTTATCTCTCAGTCTTGTCCTGAATCACATAATAGAGCTCCTCTTTGTGCCTGTGTCAGCTCCAGCTGCTTAGGAGGGAATCCCACAGCCAGACCAGGGACCTGGAGCACCTGCAGCTGCTGGGTGAGCAGGGGCTGGATGGCTCAGCATGCCTGCAGGATAGTAAAGCAAGTTTCCAGATACTTATTTTTTAAAAAATCCTTTGCCATGTTTTTTTGGCTAAATGTTAAGATACAAAGTCTTCAAGACCCCTTAGGACTGGGAAAAACTTCTTAATAACTTGTCAAGATTACCATTGTGGGATATTAAATAGTTCGGAGTATATCTGTCTAGAATAGATTCATCATTATTGTGTAACATGGAAAACCATATTGTTTTTTCTTCTAGATACTTGCCTCGTAATTTTTTTTCACAAGAAGAAAGGTCCATAAAATTGATTAAACACTGACAAAATATTAACTGGAAATTTGAAACCACACTGTTTTTGAAAGAAGGCAGTGTTGTTGCTACTGAACATTCTGCAGTTTAAATTTGTGTACCTTTTAATTTTTAAGTTATAGAAGCAAACAAGCACTATAAGCAAGTCACTAATACCTGTTTTTCTCTAGGAAAAAAGTACCTTATTGAACTACTTTACCTGATTGACTCTTTCATCTGATCTTCTGTAGTTAGAGGATCTCTTTATTAGTATGTCTATTGACACATGGTCCAGCTGTTGGTCCTCTGCATTTGTTAACACAAGATTTCGATAAAAATGAAGGGCGTACAATCAGTTATATTTTGTGTGTTCTGCCTGAGCCAAATTCGATCATAGGATTTGCTTGTATCAAGTGGCTCTGAGACCATGAGCCTTTGCCCATTCCCTGGTTCAAAGGCTGACTATTTGCTAACTGATGCAGGTTGCTACTGTCCAGCCAGCTGCTGTCATGTGGTCCAGCGTGGTGCCTTTGACTTAGGGGGATACCGTGGACAGATACAATTGGTCTGACTGACATCTGTCAAAGCATGAAGAATTGAATTACTCCTTGTCAGAGTTGATCCCCCAAAACAGGAGGGAGATGATCTGAGAAAGCTTTGTTTATACGGTAAAATTCCCATTCTGAAGATAGAATTCGTGCTTTCATACTATTCAAAAAAGTTGTAGCCAAAATTTTTAAATTGCAGATATTTAAATTAGACACCAAAAATTCATAATTGGATAAGACTATCAAGATTTCTAAGATCCGGAATGCCTTGTGTTTCTCACAGTCAGACCAGCAACATTTAGAAGTCTTAGGGTTTACAGGATTGATTTTGGGAGTCTAATTTGAAAATTTGGGCTAAAGGTCCACTGAAACACTCTCTGAAGGTGTTGACAGGGCTTTTACATAACTGTCATCACTGATTTGCACTTAGACCTGTTCTGTATACACGCATACATGCACAAACATACTTCAGAATCCTAAGTAACTGTGAATATGTGCTATGATACCAATATTGATAAAATTGTTGTCTTGCTAGAGTTCTTTTGACAATAAAACGTCATTAAAGAAAATCCTTCTGCTATATTTATGCTGACTCAGATCTTTGCAAGGATAGTTTTACAGGTATAACTTTCCTGGTAGAACTATACTGGCATCTACTTGCTAGTAGAGCAAAGGCTGAGGTTTCAAAACAACTCATAGATGGCTATATGTATTTTAAGTGTGGAAATTTAATTAATTTTTCCATACCATGGTTACAGCATGTATATTTTCATATGTTGAAACTGTGTAAATTCTAAATTATTATAGAAATTTGTACATTAGAAGAAAAACAAGCAGGAAAAATCTGATATTTGTGTCTGTTACTGAAGTTTGACTATATTTGAAGCAAAATGTGAGGCACATGCCATCTGGTGGATAAAACTATTCATACAGTTTTATTGGTAATCTTGATATATATATTTAACAGGAGGTTTCTATTAATGGTTTACATCCTTTTCTATTCTTTGCCACATTATCACTTTTAATTCGCATTGGTGGATAATTCTTTAGTCAGAAGTAAAGGGAAAACAATCCGAAAACTGAATTCAAGGCAAAATGGAATTCCAAACTTGGCTTTGGTGTTTGATTAGACAACTGGATGCTTGGAAGAATAACCCCAAAACCCAAATGGAAAGGTAACCATTTTCCTTCACTTTGAATATTAATTCTGGAGATTTAAAATTGTGTACCAATTAGTCAGAGATCTTATTGGATAGAGATTTCCCAAGCCTCTGCCTCACTGCAAATGACGATCTGTTTGACGCGTTGGGTGTCACTGCGTGACAGGTTGGATAGGTTGGATATTGCTCTACGTCTGCACTGGCGTGGCCGGTGAGGCTGGAGCAGCCTCTGAGAGCCCACAGGCTCCTGTCATACAGCAGGTTCAGGCGACTTTGCCTTGCACTTTGCCGGCCATTTGGAGCACAGTTTCATTAAGTACCATTCTGTACAGAAACCTGTGCTTTTAAAAATGTTAGACTGCTAGTAGATGCGAGTGGAGATGTGACTTGGGTATTTTACAGACTAGATTAGGCAGATACAGTAAAGATTGTGGCCAATATTAAATATTTTCGTTTTCACACAGTGCTGCATGGGTGCATGGCTTCATGATGCCCATTTCAGGACAGTTTACAGAGTAGACATAGCATGGGATAACACGTGGAGCAGATTCTGATAGAGAATTTCTGTTATATTGGTGAATAGTTTTTATTCTTTGCCCTTTTGTGGACATGAAGGAATCAAACATGGTGTTATCAACTGGAAGACTGATAGTACAACTCCCTTTTATCTTTAGACTGATCAGCCCAAATATACAGAACTATTTTTTTCTAAACTTATTCTTAGCATATTAGAAAATAATTGAAAAAATACTTCATAATGTCTTTCATACTGTGATTTACTACAGATTGGATCAAATAAAAGCAAGTTTGTGCTTATATTCTGAAAAGGAACAAATTATTCTAATACATTATAATCAGTGCATGTGTGAAATGGAATTGTCATCACCACGTTATGTCATTGTTCCATTAGCTAAAGAAAAGGCAAGGAAAGAGCTGAAATACAACACAGTGGAAAAAACAGGTAATACTATTGCTTCCACATGCTCCTGATTTCACAGAGCTAGTTCAGCTCTCTGCACTGTGCTGCACCACATTCCCCGTTCTGAAGGTTTATTAGTTCTGTCACAGTGCACAAACAAGAAGGATATTTAATTGCACATGGAAGCATTCATGGTTTGTTTTATTACTGGAAGCAACTGACTGCTTTAGAAATATTTTTAAAGATTCTTCTTGACAGTAAATTTACCTACAGTAGACTCAACAGACTTATTATATGTGACTGCATACTTCATGGCTCTGTTATTCTTCTTGTAACTAATTTATTTTTCAGCAAAGTTAGATAATGTTTAAAAATACAGAAGAACAAGCATTCACATTATTTGCAAAAATTAGAGTTGAAATGTGTTTGCACCATGTTATAACAGAGCTTTTTCTGAACTAAGCTGCTTTGGCACTTTTTTGTGTCAAATATTACACGAAGGAAGAACATTTGCAAGTTCACACTCCTTTTAACTGTTTCACTGGCCAGGAAATATGTTCAGTAGAACACTGACAAAATGTCCACAGGTTTGTGCTTCTTCACATGGTCCTGCATTCTTGTAGAAACATATTTATGCTACATTGTGAGTGAATATTCTCAGGTTTGTGCTGTGTGTCTTACTGTTTGATATGATTCAAATAAATGATAAAATGTTTGATATGATTATTTAATCTCAAAAAGCCCACAGCACTTCAAAAGGTCCAACAAACACTGGTATCTAAAGTTGCTTTAAAAAGATCCTTTCTCATAAATTTTTTAAGCGTTTTCCACATGCTGCTCTTTTCTTCCCGTGAAATACTGAATGACTCCTATCATATTGTATTAAGGAAAAAAATGTATTTTTCCCAATCTGGTTGAATTATGGTTAGCCAAAGGAGAAACACAAGTGAATTCTGGCCCAAAACAGGCCACTCAATTAAGAGATTTAACAAAAAAAGAAGGGTGCATGTGTAGATATATTTTCTTAATGGTTGTTGGGGAGAGTGTTTTCATGGTATTTAAAAGGCATTCAAAGATTAATTCAGGCAGTTTGTGGTGAAATCCTCCTCCACTTTAATTATAGAACTGGGCAGAAGTTTTCTTAAGAGCACAGTTAGAGAGTCAGGTCTTTTTCTACCCTATGGGACCAAAGCACAGGCTTTGTGATGTCACGTAGGTCAATTGGCCTAGAAACCACTTTTTATTTAGGAGAATAAGGTCCATGATGTATATGACATACCTTTTCTAGGATCCACCCCCTCACCAGCTTGGAATCCTTCCAAAATGCTTTAAAGTTGGGTTTTGGTGTTTTGCTGACTTTCTTCTACAAGCCAGACAAAATAATCTTTTCCTGAGGTGAATTTGCCCATCATGGAGCCAACCTCCCTTGCTTTTTGTTCAAATATGGCTTGAACAGAGATGATATTTTCTCTTGGATAGTCTTACGTCATGACAGTTATGTTTATATGAATATAAACAAAAAAGTTTTATTCTGAGCAAATTATCTGAATATAAAAGATTTATTCAATTTGCTTTGTGTTGTGATTAAAATCTCCTCTGTGTTCACATACATGTTTGAAAAACATTTAAAAATCTGTGCTCATTAAAATGTTCCTCTTGGCAAAATCATGAAAAGAAACATTTTTTCATGTAAAGAACAGTGCAAACACTAAATAGATTGTATTAAAGAACAATATAAAATGAAATTCACTTTTTTTCTAGTCTTCGCTGCTATGCATTTCAAGCAAGTTTAGGCTTTAAAGTTAGTTAAGCCTTAATACAGCCTGTGAATTTAAAGGGAAATTGGAGTATCTCTCCTTAAAGTCTACACTAGTGCATTTTTTAATCAGATTGCTTGTTGTAAAAGCCTGATTTGCCCATTTTACTTTCCACCAGTTGAATAAGATTGTGGGTGAAGCTTTTTTGCTTGTTTATACCATTGTCATGGCTATAGAAAGCAATTTTCCTACCAGTAGGTGGAATCAGATGAAAATCTTAACTTTTAAACACAGCATGTAGCTATATTTTCTGATCCAGCCGAAGGAAATCATCTGAGTGGCTCCAGTTTTGAAGTTCATAAATAATAGCAGCTTGCAAAAAACCATTTAGCTCATAAGAATACAAATTAGATCAACAGAAAGTCAGTGTTTATATTTAAGAGTAGTATGATTTTGACACTGGTTCTTTATGAGCACTTTTGAAGAGTACTTCTGGGTAGGTTAAAAATATTCTCTTACCACCCTCAAACTAAAACTTTCTCCTGGATGTCTTCTTACAGTCATATTGGGTTTTTTTGCACTGCTTGAGTGGAGGAAAATTCTGTTATTCCTTAGTATCCATAGCTTTTCATAGGTAGTTTCTTCTGCGTAACTTTTCCATAGAAATTTAGAATTAAAATCTTCAAACTACAAATACTGATCTGTCTGATACAAAAAAATGTATGGTGCCAAAAACAGGAACAGTTGGGCTTTGTAAACGTTATTTTAGAAAATAATTCTCATGATATTTCGAAATTTTTTGTATTAGATTTATTCTCAGATCTCTTATGAAGGAATTTGGGACTGTAATTTCTTTTATATATCTTGGAAGACTTCATAGGAAAAAAGAGAATAAAGGTGTACATTGTGTGTATGAAGTTTTGGCAGTGCTAATCTTTGTTAATTTTGTGTATAATTAAGGTAGCAGGATTGTCATAGATATGTCTCCTCTGAAAAATCTGAGTTTGTGCACAAGACTCAGTCCAAGAGTGACTGTTTCATACATCAGTTCATCTCAACTCACTGGAAAATGTAGGTAATCCCTTGGAATGGTCAGGCAGCAGACAGAAGTTCAGTCCAACCTTGTAATTGTGGCAGGTGAAGGAGAGTTGTTCAGCAAAGAGCAAGACACTGAAGTTAAAAGTTACAGATTTTCCTTCCGTCTCTTCCTCTGAATAGTTTTCATTTTGGAAATGCTATTTACATGCCTACTTTCTCCATGTCTGCTGTATTTGTAAAACTCTAGTGGTATTATGTACTGATTTGGGGGTATAGTTTGTTCTCCTCCTGGGCATTTTGGAAAGTAAGAGAAAAAAATTTACCCATCTAGTGCTTGTAAAACTTTTCAATAAGCTTTAGAAATTAGGAAATATGCAGGAAAGAAAATGTTAAGGTCTTTACTGATGGACAGTACAGACTTTCCACTTGGTCTTTGTAATCTACAAAAAGTGTAAGTTAGGCTTTAGTTTGTTTTTCTGAATTCTGCTAAAATGGCCTCCTGAATTTTTGCTTGCCTTCCTTCTTTACTGGTGTAATTTTATGAGCTGGAGAGTTCCCATTTATGTTCTTGGAGGAAATAATTTTTCATGGGAATGTTTTTCTCCTTTCACTGAGGAGACGCTTTCCGGGGATGGTTTGGATCAAATCATACAGAATATTTGTGATGAAAAGCATGAGTTACTGGAGCTCAAAATGCAGCTCACACTTTCTCAGTGAAAGCACTGGAGCACTTAATGTATTGCAAATGCATGACTTGGTACAGACACAGGTTCCAAAATGTCTAAGAAACTGGAGCCCTTTGAGACAAACCTACACAGACAAATTTCATGAAAGGTATGTGGGAGAACTTTTAACACCAGAGTTCTGCATCTGGGTTTTTCTGCTTTGGGACAGACTTGGCAATTAGACCAAAGGGGTTATGTTGGATGGTCTTCCTATATTTTTTTTTTCCCCCCAGACTGTATTCTTTAATTCGATTCCTTGCAGATATGTGCTCTCTCCAGTTCCATTCAGGCGGAGAAGTACAAAGCTAATGAGATATGTATTTAAGGATTAGTAAGGAATACAGAGTTTGCTTCTGTACCATAGCACAAAGTTTCTTTGCGGTGTCAAAGAAGGTCACTGTGAAATTAAAGCTATTTTAGAATTGACAGACTCTTAATTAAGAGGTCATATAGTCAGTCTTCTGTAGAGATGGTTTGTTCTCTTTGGAAGCAAAACAAAACTGAATCATAGTGCACCTTCACCTTTTTGTCAAGAAAATTCTGCAGCTGGGAACAATGTCACCTTCTACAAAAGCAGGTTGCACCATTTATGCCTTGTGCTGGCACAATAAACTCTAAACTCTCATCCCTCAGTCATTTTGCAGTGGTTTGTTTACCTAAAATTCCTTGACATTATTGGGAAAACAAAGCTTTTCTTCCTTGGACTGGAAGAACAACAAACAACAAAAAAGCTGTTGATGTGGGTTGGAGGGAACCGTGTTGTTCATCTGCTGGATTCCACAGATGAGTGGAATCTCTTGTAAATCTTCACATGCTATTAGGTCCGTATGTTATGGCACTGAAAAATACACAAAGAGTGTATTTGACAGGAAAAGCATTTGGTTTTCTTGATGACTCTGTGCTAAGACAAAGGGAGCAAGGATGTCTTACTGATGCCTGACTCCTGAGTGGTTTAGGCATGTCAATACTTACCTCGTTTCCAGCATGTGATACCAGAATTTCTCATATCTTAGACACGACTCAGGCCTGACAACTTAAATGAACATAGAATTGTCAGCTGCCTCCTCTCAGTCTTTTTTTTTTTTTCTTTTTTTTTTCTTTTTTTCTTGTGTGTGTGTTTGTAGGGAGGCACTTTTAGGGTGCTGTCAGTTTAGTTAGTTTGACAAGCCTGTTTGTGTAGAAAAGAATATGTTCAGGACCATAGGGACATGATGATCTCAAATTCAACTGATAGAGAGCATTACCAAACTATACATGGAATTTAGATAGTGGGAATTTAGATGGTGTTTTGTTCTTCTACACAAACCCTAAGTCCCCAAAGAGGAAAGAGAATTTCATTGTTTATCTGCCAGAAGTGCACTTAAATTGTATTTGAATAAATCTGTTAGATTGTTGTTTTGTTGGGACTGCCAAGAACAGATTGGCTGTCTTGAAGTATTTTTTTGCATAGTGGATCATGCTGCACATGAAAGAAGCTTAAAAGAGTAAAGCAGTTTCTGTGCTAGATGGTATCAGGGTTCACGCTAGTTTGGATAATGATGTGGTCATAGGCACTTAGAGTGAAGATTTTATTATGGATGCCAGGGATTAGGAATTTTTAGTTCAAATTTTATCTTTTGTTCAGGTGCTTTGTTCTAGATTCTCAAAAAACTCTTTTGCAGCATTTTTAGAGTAGTAGCTATGAAAGAATGTGAACCATAGCAGCATACAGGATATAGGTAAAGCTGCAGATCTCAGGGCTACTTAGCTAAATCCATTGCATGTTTTTAAAACTTTTTTTTTTTTTAACTTGTGTTGCCTTCTTTCAAAACCATTTTGCCAAGGAACCACTAATGTGTCCTTTAAAATGTCCATAGACTTGAAAATGTCAATGCTTTATTAACTAAATGCCCATAGATGCCTGCCAGTAAACTTCAAGTTTATCTTGGAATAAATTTTATTGTGGTTAAGAAAAACAATTAAAACTACTTGTCTGAATTTTATGTTCGTTCATTATATTAGGTTTTCTTTATTCAGAACAATGGTTGTTCCCTTATTTACAGTGGAAATAGAAGCTGCCACTGGGACTGGAATGACTATAGTAAAGATGGGTATCTTTTCATTAATAATCTCCCAGTAAAAGTGGGGCTACCCATAATGAAGAAGGTGGTTTTGCTGAAATGAAGGAACGGGTTTGTCATATAAGATGTCCATTTTCAAAATATTAGCAGGTAGAATATCTGTTGATGTTCCTCTCTGTTTCCAGTAAAACAGAGAGGAATTCGGGAGGCCAGCGAAGGAGGAATAGCTGGGTTTTGTAACTTGTAGTTGCAAAATGTGTAGGGGATTTCTTTGAGGAGCTAATCTGCGCTGCAAACCTCAGCATGGTTAGAAGTTGTATCCAACATGTTTTCTGTAGGGGAGATATCTATCAAAGATTCTTGATTCTTGACAGATGCATTTCAACAAGAGGTAACGAGTAGCAAGAAAACAGAAAGCAGAGCGTACATACCTACTACGTTGTCATTCTGTATAGAAACACCCTCGTCATTGGGCATAAAATAGGCAGGAAGGGACTGCAGCTATTCCTCTCACTGGTTACCCATAGGGACTCTCCTTCCAGCCTGCTTTTCTGTTGCCCTTTCGCTCAAATGTAATTGATTTATTTCTGTTTCCAAAGGATGTGATGAAACTGGTGTATGTGAAAGAGGTATTTACCCTGTTCTTCTCATGCTTGGTAATTCTAAGACGTTGTCTTGTAGACACAAACCTGGATAGGAAAAATGAGCCAAATTGTAGAATAACCTGAAGTCATGCTTTGTCAATCAAAAGTACATTTTCCCTGAAAATAACAGCCAAGATATTAAGTGCTGGCTTCCAGCACTTGAGAAAATAAGCAACCAATTGGTATTAGGGAATTTAGGTACTAAAGCAGGTGTTATAATATCAAGGCAATACCAGAAAATCAGTGATTTGAGTTAGAGAAATTATTTTTTCTGAAGAAAAGTTCCTCACATGTAGTTGTTGTATGATGTTTCATTATTTTTAGTGCAAGGAAGAATTCTGGAGAAAAATAGATACAACGTATTCTAGAAGGTCTTATTCAACCAAAGCATGCATATGAAACTGTCCTTGCTTCAGTTTTGGAACAGTGAGAAATCTGTACTGTAATGCCGGAGCCTACAGTACTTAAAATGGCTCTAATGTTCTTTAGGATGTAATGACAAAAGTGTTGTGAAGTTTTGTTGAATGTTTTTATACAACCTCAGCTATTTCCTGCTATTTTTGCATGACTTGCCTAGATGGTATGTTATATTTAATATATAGTCCTGATAAGTACAATAATATTAAAACACTTGTTCTAGTTTTTTTCAGAAATCGTTGTATCTGTTTTCTGTGGACATGAACAGTACTCTCTGCCATGTACCCTTTTTCTGTACTTGTTGCTGTCTGTGAATTATTGTAAGAGAACACAGAGGAAGCTATTAGGTTTTACTGATAAAAGTGCATGTTTTGCATGTTGCTTACTATTCCAGCACTCTAGCATGCAATTGTAGCATATCTTTTCAGAGTTTTTCTTCTGTGTTAGTGTTTCCATAACTAAGGGAAGGTATCCCGAAGTCAGTAAGTGGTGTGTCATGTTGTTTAAAATGTCTTCAGAAGATATACAACTGTCACTTCAAAGCTTCTGCTAGTCAGTGGCTTTCCTACTTTTACCTTTGTTATCATCACCTTTATCACACATTTCCTTTTTTAACCCTTGCATGACTTCTTGTTCTCACCTACTGTCATTTTTCAGTCAGTGTTTGTCTACAGATGAAGTTACTGAAGAGCATTATTTGAGGGTAAACCAGATAGTAACAAGGCCTGCTTCTGAGATAAAGTTACCCAGGTTACCAGATATGGATTTGTTCATGTTTATTTGGAGTGTGACGCACTTTAAGGACCCTTTCTGAGGAGTGTAAGACCGTGAAGCCACAAAGCACCCAGTGCGCTGCAGTACTTTCATATTGACTCCTTCATGTATACTTTCATCACCAAGAAAACAAATTTGAAAAACTCCTTAATTTGGTTCCTGCAGTAGGAAAAGTTATCTTTCGTCCAATTTGTGTTCCTCTGTGACCCTCTTAGTGTAGCATACAGTCGCCTTTGGAATTTTTAGGTTTGCAGAAATGACTTGGGAAACAGGCCTTTCCTTTCTAAACTGTGCCCCCTTGTGAAGAAATATGGTGGGTCGATAGGAGAGGACATTGCAGCATTACAGAGCAGTGTGGCAGCCTCAGCAGTGTGCTTGGGAACTGATTCAAGAGAACTGTAATTAGAAATAATCCTCTTGTGTTTATATAATTTGTTTCAAAGGTTTTTCGTATTAATCTGTATATTTTCTGCAGTAATATAACTGTATTAGTAGCTTAGAGATGAGAAGTCTAATGTGGGAAGAATTATTGTGCTTTTACTTACGGTGAGTTTACATTATGCCAGTGACATTATTTTCTGTATTTATAAATACATTTTAGGGATTGCTTAATTGCTGGCACTGTAAAGTAGGCTTTTTTCTATAAATTCATACAATAATAAGAGTCTAAGATGGTGCTTTCAGATAAATTTAGCATTGAATCATTTCGTTTGCAGTAATGTAAACACAAGCTCCAGTAGGTCAGGAAAATTAAATACTAAATGCTTCAGATTTTATTATCTGTGTGTCTGTGATTAAACTGAAATGCTTATGGAGTTTTTACGAGGAACAGATTTCCATTGACTGTTGGGAAAGTACACTTGTAGGAGCTGCAGAGGTGAGGCAGCACCATGTGAAATGCAGCCACGGGATTAAGATTTGGCAACGCATTTCTTTTCTCTCCGGGCTCTTAGGCAGTCTCTGTAGATGAGAACAGACTCATCTTGTATTGCTGGAAGCTAACTTGCACTTTCTGCTTGTCTGCTTGTTTCAATTTCTATACAATTCTGTCATTTTTCCTACAAGTTGATATGATATGGATGTGGTGGAACTCAAGGGGAAAAGGTATGGTTTGTATAATATAAAGTATAAAATAGTTTTTCTTACTGGAGGAATAATAGGAAAGCTTTCCTTCATCAGAAAGACGAATATAGTGCTGGAGAAAAATATATTCTTGATTAAGCAAGATATTTCTTTCTGGAAGAAAGAAAGTCAATACTTATCCTGCAGGTGTAACCAATTAGTAATTATGAAAAGTCTGTTTTTTCTTTTTGTATTTAAAATAGGCATACTGCATGTGAATGTTTACTAGCTTATTGTGTTTAATTGATTGTAAAGCCAGTTGTAGAATTTTAGTAATTGAAGTTATAAAAGTCTACTTGAATGCTTAGTATTGGGTTCTAACTCTATAAATAAAGTAATATAATTATAGGCTTTTCTTTTTCTTACCTTTTTGTTTTGATAAAATACTTAGATACAGTTAATGAAATTGGCATTAAACACCCCCAGTGAATACCTGATTCTTACTGTGACTTGAAGAAATATTGCATGCACAGCAAGGATTTATAGAAAACATTTGCTATTTTTTAGTAAAGTATATTGAAATCATAAAGGGAATATATAAGACTTTGGTTTTTGAATATTCAGTAGAATATAAATGAAAGCAAATTCTATACCTAGTGTAATCAATAGAAAAATGTTCAGTAGAAATATGATCAGGATGACATTTGATTAGTATGTATGTTTTTATAAATGCTAAAATACTCTTGTGTTTTATTTTCCCATCATGTGCATGTGAAGCTCAAATTACAGGCAGCTCACTACACAACAGTGATGATACTGAGAGAACTGTTTCCTTTTCTTAAACATATTTTGTACTTCTAAATAGTCTAAAAAACTTGAAAATTGTCTAATGTTTAAATGTACTGGATTAGTCTTCCAGTAAAGTACTATGTTTCAGGAATTTAAACTATGAACAGTGCTTTTGACTTAGTGCAAGCAATTTATTCTGTAGGTTGGTTAGTACGAACTACTAACTTAAGAAGTACCTTCTTCTAAAATTAACACAATGATGGTTTTTTTGGTAGGTAAGCTCTGATAAGTAGTAAGTTGTGGTGGTTACACTTAATGAACACAAACTCTGTATCTCTGTGCCAACTTGTCTTATTTTCACTTAAGTAGCAGGAGGAGTTTTTTCTCTCTGATACCTCTGTAATTTAGTGTTGTAGCTTTATTATGTTAAAATCAAATAACCTGGGAACATTATGACAAACCTTTGAGTCTTGAGTAAAGGGTTGAAATATGGATTGTTTCTTTGTGCTGCTACACAGGGATAAAACAAAGGGGAACCGATGGTTAATATGTTATAAATAATGTTAAAAGTCACATATACTGTGATAATATCTGGCAGCATTAAGCTGTGGGACTTATTTTTCAAGGAGCAGAATAATTGCATAGGAAGAAAAATTGTGTAAGCAGTGATAAAAAAGGTGAGCTGTGGGATATACAGATACAACAGTTAATTAAATGACCATATTGATAAGAAGCATGTATGTGAATATGGGCTTTTGCTGATGTATTACTAAGTCCAGAGAAGTAATGCCCTGTGAATACAGTAAATACATAGTTAGCCAGTCAGAAGATTAAAAAAAAAAAAAGAATGACTAGACTAAAATATTGAATTACAGTGACACATTTGTCAAGGACATATTCAGTTATCAAAAACATCTTAACTTAGTTTGTTGAATTGTATTTGTTGCCATCTTTACTTGTTCTTACTGCTCCATAAATTTAGAGAGAGGTCATGACTCTCAGCAAGTGTGTTTTTTGTATCAGTCATTTTAATAAAACTAAACTAGTGCCCAAGCTTTACATCTTAAATTTTCATAAGCAGTGAAACCTCCATCATTGCTTCATGTGGTCTTTGATAGATAAATCTTCATAAGCAGGTTTCATTGTAGAAGAATGTATTAGTACAATTGGTAAAATAATTTTTGGAATATAAAGACTCAATTTTAAAATAGGTTTTAGAATTATGTGTCTCAGATGGAAATTACTTTTTTTCACCGCAGGATTGCCCTTTTCTATGCTAGTAATATAATAGGTTTGTTTATTTATTGTAGATTTGGGGTTTGATGAGGCCTCTGTTACAAAAAATATATGTAAGTTTTACCCTCAGTGGAATAGTTGTCCTTGATGTGACTCTGAGAAAATAAGGGTCCAGAAATTATCTCTGCTTGTTTATTCTCTACTACAGTAAATAAAACCTTTATAACAGTATTTTTTTCTGCGTTTTTTTTTTTTTTTTATCCCCTCAAGTTCTTATAGTAGCACTATTTGAACAAAAGTTCTTCCTGCTTATTCTCAGAATGATAATACTGTGAAAAAAATGCTCTCTACAGATCTTTAGAATGTACTTGTCAAGTTGTAAGTATTTGGGACTTCAGTAAAATTTGTGCTACTACTAGACTTTCATAGAAATATACAATACTTTCAGCATTTTTCCATCCTTCTATGATAATTATTTAAAACGAGAGCAAACAACAGTTTTTTGCGTGGTACAAATTTTCCTCCCTCAAGTACATGAATACTTTATTATGTACATGAAAACTTGCTGCAGTTAATTCAAAACAAATCTGTACTCAGCCCTCCCAAAGCTGTTGTTTCTTACTAAGGTGAAGCTTTTGTAAAAGTTTAAAGAATCCCAAAATGGGCATGTGTACTTATAGATAAATGAGTCGAAGTTTTCTCAACAGTGGTGTGATAGTATGAAAGAGAAGCTTACAATAGGCATCTAAGTTTTATCCTTCATTTTGAGAGGTTAGGCTTACACACAGGTCACTTACGCATGTAATTCAGTGTAATATAATTGCAATTTATAAAAATGATTACAGCGAGCAGAGTGACTATGAATTTTCGTAAGGAAGCTCTTGTATATACAAAGTTTCGCTGAAGCTAATGCTAAAGCAAAATAAATCTCATGGATGACTAAACTGTAGTCCCTGGGTCTATAACAATCCCCAGAGAATAAGGAAAGTTAATTTAAAATATTTTTGTTCTTCTGGTCTTAAGCCAGATGCCTTAAATTCTGAAAATGAAGCCTCCAGTGACATTCCATTCCAGTGGGAAAAGAAAGGAGAACATATACTCTTGTCCTGCAGAAACTTCATCAACAATTACAAAGTGTAATTTAAATACGGAACTAATGCGCTCTCATTCCTAATCCCTTGTTCCGTCACTCTCTCTTGCTCAATCATTCTCTTCTCTTAGAACAAGCATATTTGCTTTAAAAAGCATGTTTTACATGTGATGAAGGAATTGGAACTTTTGAAAATTGCAGAACGTTCGATTATTTATTTTGTGATTTTTCAGGCAAGTAGAACTGAACTGGAAATACAATTAATGAATCAATGTCCTGTGTTTAGATCTTGGAATTGGCTTCCAAAACTCTATTTGGAGACATCATCAATTTTAACTTCATCATAGTGTTACCATCCTTTCATCTTTTTAGCAGATTCAGATGATATTCAGAAACTCCTTCAGTGACATTTACTTTGGTAGATAGAGTTTTATTCTAGTATAGAGTTGTCCTAATGTAAGTATGGCTATTGGTGTGTATTAGGTATCTATTATCAAAGTTGTATCATAAAGTAAAATATGATGTGAAAATTGAATGTGTTCTGCAGGACAGTTATTAAGTTTAAGGCAGTGGTTGAACACACCATCTGGAAACAAGGAAAACGGGAAGTTACTACTTTAGCTTACTGTGCTGTGTATTAGTTTTTCACTCTATCTTCACATTTGCAGCTTTCTTAAACTTTAGAAACTTTCTGTAGATACAGCACAGTCTTCCTTAGCAGCTAATGACTAAGCAAGATGAATAGTGTTGAAGGTACTGTGTTCCTGATTCAAGATACCAACATACTTCATTGTACTGTGATGTATTATTGTGATTGCTTAGTTTTAGCTAAAAATTTTATTCAAAACGTTTACAAGGTAGCCCTTTTTTATTTTTTGGGGGGGTTGTCATTAAGTGTTCACTGTGAGCAGGGATGAATGAAGGCTTACTTAATATCAGTAAAATAGAATTAGACACATGTAAAAATTAAGTTAAAAGTATCAATATTCTGTTACTTTAGGCAAGCAATGATGCCTTTTCTATTTCTGGGTAGTTTAAAAAAACCTTAAAGTGGAAAATGCCTCTTTATAGAACAAAGTTATTTTGTTTCATGAAATCATATTCTGTAGCCTGACCTAAAAGTCTATTAAACAATTCAGTCATGAAAACTCTGAGAATTTCCTGGCCCCTAAGTACTATCCAAAATAATCTTATAATTATTCATGTGACCCTATGAACCCAGCAGCTGAAGTACAAGCAAACAAATAGGCATGGATTCAGTGTCTACAAAATTAGAAAATGAGAACTAAGTTTCCTGTGCTAAGGAAAAGTTGCTGTTATTAGCTGTATGCCATGGATAGGATGCATAAATTTTACAGCTGTAATAATCTGCCTACCAATCTTTTACAACAATATCATTTGCAATTGGTTATAAATGAAAATATTCAGAGATACAACAAGGTTCTGTTGCACTTTACATTTATGGAATACTTAGGTTTCTGACTGTAGAACTGTGGACTGTTCCTGATAGATTTGAAAACATCGACCTTTCAATGTAAATCCAAAATGTAGAGTACAATAAAATCCCAATATGAGCCTTTTATGATACAAATAGTAATAGTGATTGTATAACTACAAAGACGGTTTTATTGCATGTACTTTGTGTTTGAGATTTGGCACATTTACTCTGAGCTGGAGACATTCATAAGCAATTCCTTTAGTCACAGGGGTGCAACACTGCGCTGTGTAAAAGCTGAATTAGCCAGTGCTGTGAACTTTAACCCTTACCATTAATTATCTTATGAATTTTAATATGAGAGACATGGGAATGGAACAGACTGTATGCTTTCTGAATCAGTTATTTAGGTATACGTATTAAAGTATTACTTTTAAAGAACAGGTAAAGCCAGAGTTTTGCAGAAGTAGCTATAGCGAAGTTTGACAGATAAGATTCTAGAAAGAAGATGAGAAACCAAACATGTAAGGGATGGTTAGGTATGGTCTTCAATAGCCAAAATTTTTGGGTTTTCTTTTAAGATGGTCACATTGGCAAGAGATCTCTTCAGTGTGGGTTTTTTTTTCTGTACTGTATGTTACTCCTCATACGTCTTGTCAGTTTGTAATTCAGGAAGCTGATCTTTCAAAGTTGTTTAAATAATCACTTTGCATGAGTGGGAATGCAGTTATTTATAAATGCATGAGTTCTGTGGAAGCCTTTCCTCAAATGGGAAGTTGTTACTAAGGTACAAAACCATACAGAGTTCTGCCTGTACCTGATGTGCATGGGGCTTTTTTGTTCGTTTATTTGAGAAAATCTAGACTTGCTGGCAGTGCCAGCACTGCACATAGTAAAAAATATTACTCCACATAGTAAAAAAAAAAAAAGACATGGGAAGGTGGCTGTTGGGTTCCTCTACTTTGATTGCTCGGTATTCACCTGTCTTGAATGCACCTACCACACCTTCAGTATTTCAGAAATGAAAAATATGAACATGGTGCCCGTTTGAAATGTTTAATGACTGAACTGAAATAATTTTTTTCTACCTTTGAAGAAGTACGCCTCCAAGGGTGTATTAAATAGAGGGTTTTTGTGGATTCTGCTAAAATTTCATACTATTTTTTACTTGCATTTGAAAAGCTGAAGTACCGAAGGCGTACGGTGAAAGGTGGAATTTACAATGAAAATTTGCATCTCTCTTAAGTTGAAATTATTGAATCATGACACATTTAATATTCTAATGTCTGTGTGGTTGGACTGTGAATTATTTCAGTCTGGTTTCTGACAAGGAGTTTTAATCTGAATTAGTCTATTTTATCGCGCTTGTAGCAAGCGTGGGTAGAGCCCTCCTAGAATCTTCGTTCGCGAAGCCTAGCCATGAGTCTATTTTATATAATGTACTTAGCTACAGTAAAACTTCTATGCTGAATTGAAAAGTCAACCTGCTAATCTTTTTCTTGTTTTAAATACTTTATATAACACACCTGTGAAGTTTTATATTAATGACTTTTTTTCCATCGGTAAGACATATCAAAAGTTATTATTAAAATATATTTTTAAGAGTTGGTAATGTGTGGGGCATATACTTTTGTGTTAAACACACAATAGGCAATTTTGAAAGCTGATAACTCAAGAAATTCCAATCCACATGATCAGGTGTTTGAAGATGTGACCCACATCAGACTAGTAAAGCTATCAGCTTTTCATTAAAAATCCCAAGGGGTGCTTTAGTTATGTGGAAATAACAGAGATGTTTGAATAGATTAATTTAATTTATTTAGTTACTAAGACAGCATATTATTTGTAAGTGAATTTTTTGTTGGAAGTTTGGAGGAAGTAAATAAACACTCAGGAAATAAAAAGAATACTGGCAACATGAAGAATTGATAAGGGTAAAACAGTAAACAGAAATTTAACTCCAAATAAACTGAGAAGTACTACAAAAATATAAATATTATGATTTAAAATGCAGAAGTTAACAAGTGAACTTAGTGATAAAATAATTAATAACTATTAAGAGATGTATTTTTTCACATACACTTTTGTACCAACAGGAGTATAAATAGCTGACCTGTCTGACCAGAAAGTGATATTTTTGTCCTTTTCTGGGTAAGACTACAGAAGTCTCTCTCACTGGCAAGGGCATTGTTTCACATTGCTGGAAGTAATGTGAAGAGCTCCTATGTTGTGTTTGGTGTCATCCTTTCATTTTCTCCTTAATCAAATTGAAATTTCAAGTATTATGGAAAATCTTTCAACTGACAGTTAATTAATACCTTGTCTTAGCTTCTGTTTTATATCTTAAGTTGATTCTTAGTAGTTATTTGGATCTGAAGTATATTCCCTGGCATGATTCTTTAAAAGCAGGACTCTCTGGGCTTGGCTAACTCTATGTGTTCCCATTAGACCAAACTGCCTTTTCTGTCTTTCAAATCTGTAAAGTCCACCTTTCCTTTGGTGAGGGCTGTTAAAATTAGTAATGTAACCTTACAGAAATAGAAAATTAGTAAGTAATAGCAACCAAGTTTATCAAAAGTGAAGATGATGACTTCTTGTAAGTCTGGACCTGCTGTTTTAGTTTCTGGTCATAAATAAATCCAGCTCTCAAATGCATCTTTAAAAAATGCATCTTTAAAAATGCATCATCATTTTTGTATGATAACAAATGAAAAAAATTCCCTACTGAAGACAGTGGTCATGTAGCAGAGCTGAATAGGGGTGGCTGATATTATTTCTGAAGAATGATGAGCTGTGTTTAAGGATTGCCTATGCAAGATGGTTTCATCCTCATTAAATTCAGTTTCTCCTCCTTGAAATTATTTCATCCTTAACAGGATGCAATTCATAAGAAATACTGGCTGGTGATGTAATGCACATTCTGTAATTGCAGTCGAAGCTGTACAAAGTTCAAAGAACATCAGTAAATGAATATTAGTATTTGGGCACATCTGTGCCGGTTCGCTCTTTTGGCAGCCTTCCAACTGCCATCGACACGGCTCTCCGTGTTACCAGGGTCAGCTCGTCTGTTCCCTGTGTGTCCTCTGCTGCTCTGTGCCATTTTGCCCAGTTACAACTTCCTGTCTAGAGTTTAATACACAGCAAAAATTGCGGTTGAGTAAGTGAGCATTACTGCTCGGTAGCACAGTACTGTTGTCTTGCACTCTGTCCTGACATTGTAAAGATCTTCATCGCCCTCACCCTTGAAGAGGGCGTGAAAGTTTGAAAAGCCTTTGAGAACAGACAGTGCAACAAGGATGTGGGTAAGACAATGCTGGAAGGGTATCCAGGGAGCACAGAAAAGCAAAAGAAAATATCTGGGTCTCCCACAGTGACAGTCCCTCTGTAACACTGGACATTGTTAGAAAAGCCATGAGTGAATTATGAGTATGCTGGGACAAGCATTGACCCCTACGATGAAGAGGTGCCTGAAGACCATTATTTCTTTCCTGTGGTATGTTCTTTCCTTCAGATGTGTGAGGGGACTGGACAGACTCTGGTACACACACCTCCTCCACCAGTTCAACACACCCTGCCCCAGAGAGAGCAACTTCCTTTTGACTCAGTGGATTTATTCCTATTGTAAGCAGAAAGTGATAGCATATGCTAGACTGTATCTTGGCATCATGTCCACTCCTGCCCCCCTCACTGGTTGCTGGAAAGTGAGGGCATAAAATACAGAGTTTGCTTTTATTCAATGCCCACCATTGCAAATTACGCAAAGACATATCTTTTTTGTAAAATCACAGTCTTCTTAAATGCATTGAAAAAAAAAGATAAAGCATAATGCAAAGATTAAAAAAAACAAAACATAATGAAAAAAAAAAGAAAAAAAAAAAAGTCCCAAAACCCAACGAAAAACTAAAGGAAAACCCCACTGTAGTTAATTTTACTCTATTTCCTTTCTTTCCTCTTCTACCAATTCCTGTTGACTGCATTCAAAGCATAGAATTGTAGAACATCCAGAGTTGGAAGGGACCCACGAGGATCATCGAAGTCCAACTCCTGGCCCTGCACAGGACCATCCCCAAGAATCACACCATGTGACTTAGAGTGTTGTCTAAACACTTCTTGAGCTCTGTCAAGCTTAGTGCTGTGACCACTTCCCTGGGGAGCCTGTTCCAGTGCCCAAACACCCTCTGTGTGAAGAACATTTTCCTGATATCAAACCTAAACCTCCCCTGACAGCTTCATGCCGTCCCCTCAGGTCCTGTCACTGGTCACCAGAAGGGAGAGCTCAGTGTTTGCATCTCCTCTTCCTCACAAGGAAGTTTTAGACTGTGATGAGGTGAACATGCCAAGTGACCTCAGCCACTCCTTGTATGACTTTTTCTCTAGGCCTTTCAGTATCTTCAGCATCCTTAATGCAGCAATGCTCAGGTTTCAGCTATCTACTCAGAAATGTTGCCCTTTGTCTTTCCTGATGCTTCCATGCTAGCGTGCTGCTGCAGTGAACAAATCTTTCCATTTCTTGCGTTCTCAAAGCAGTTCCTGTTTTTCCTCCTTATAGTGTCCCAGGCAAAAGATGAACGCCACCACCCTGAACGTGCCTGAACCACCTTATAATAAATACTGTATGTGTCAGGTACTGGGCAAAGCTGTAGTGGTGTTGATTGGTGTGTATGTATTTTGAGGAAGGCTTTCTCCCTGCCTCTGCCCCCTCTTCCCCAAGACAACCTAGTATTTCTAGTATCTGAGGTACACTTCAGATTGTACCATGGCACTGTATTCTTTTATTTTCTTGGCAGTTTTTTCAAATATAGAACAACATTTCAGCAGACTAGGGATATTTTAAGGAATTTTTCCATTACAGAAAGTAACATCTCAGCAGTCGAGATATTCTGTTTAAGCACCATGTGAAAATACATATAGAGGGCAAGATATGAGCAAGTTAAGATGTAGAGAACATTGTTAACCCCTGATATTCTGAACAGTGTTTAGTGAATTGCATATATTCCACTGTAAATGTGTGTTTATAGCTCCATCTTTCTTGCTGCTCAGTTGTCAAAACAGCCCTTAACTTCTATTTCTTGAACACAAATGCAAACCTGCACCAAATGGCTGTATTTTGGAAAGAATTACTTCAGGTGATGACAGTTCTTTTTCTCCTGTTGGTAAAGCTGTAGGCAGGCTGGATGGCAAGTGCCACTGCTGAAACTGCTGTCAGTTCTGCTTTGTGGGGCAGTTGTTGGCTTGCAAAGCCACCTGAAGGGTGACATTCAAATACATCTCTAAAAACTGTTAAGTATGAAGAACACATGTGGAGAAGTCTATGTAACATTTTATTTTATGACTGTTCATGCTTCAAGAATGTTGCCTGTTAGCCAGAAAAGCTGAATCATGAGATGCTGGGAGAGGATCTGTGGGAATTTTTGAGTTTGATGCCAACTTGCAAAACTGCAGTTGCTTCCAGATAGCTGTTTCCATATTTGCTGCTGTGCACCTAGAGATACACTGCAATGGAGTGTCACGACAAACAAGAAATCAGAGAAGCTGGAGATAGGTAGTGAATCTCTTGCAAATTTCAGTGATGGTACAATTTAGTAAATCTTGTGGATGACTGTCATCATCTACTTCATCTTGAATAGTAAGTTAGGAATGGAATTTAGTTGACCATAGATTTTATCTGTAGCCCTACTTGTTCTTATAAAATACCAGAACTCAGTGAGACACAGCCAGAAATTTGATCAGATCTCTTGGCTTGTGCTTATTTGGTCACAGGCAGCTAAATACCATGAAGAAGATAATGTTCTAATAGTCTAAATGTCTAGCTTTTGTACTCCAAACACTGAAAAACGTTTACCAAAATGTTCAATTTCTTGAAAGGATTTCTGAAGGCTTCACCTACTGAATTGCTAAAGTGATCACGAGTTCTCAGTGAATTAAGAAATAGTGCCACCAGAACAGACCTTTCTTCTGTTACAGCATCATCTTGATAATAGAAACACAACAAAAAGAAAGACGAGTGTACACGTTATTGTAGGCGTAACAGAAAATGCATTCAGTGCTTATATTTCAGTTCTTGTAATTGATACGTAATCAGAAATTGTCACAAGAGATTCATATATTTAGAAAGCCCAGGAATTAAAGATGTCTTTTTTCCTGAAAATCAGAAAAGTATACAACTGTGGTACCCTTTTCTTTTTCTTCCATGAAAGCTGTGTAGGAATCGTCAGTCTTTGATCTTTTTGAGTGCAGAACATTTGTAGTGAGACACAATTGAACCCTGTACTTGGTCACGTCCAGTGTCTCCTGCTGTTACTTTCTTCATTTTTTTAAAATGTAATTTTGTAGTTGGAAGCTTTTGAACCCATACTTAATGTGTAATAACATTCAGCTTCTGTCCTGGAACAGGTTAACTGTCCTGAAACCAACAGATGTTGTAAAATTGTAAAAAAAAAGAAAAAAGTACATATATCACTTTTCTTTTTAATAATTTTTTTTTAAAAAGTTGTTTATATGTATTTGTAATTTTGCCGAAGAGTTGACTTTTTGCAGAGAAATTTTGAGTTGGAATGAAGTTGCTTAGAGATGTTTGTTAACTTGCTGTTTAATATAAAATACTTTTCCTTTTAGATACATCTTTTATCTATGTTTTGTTGCAATTAAAGTAAAATATTTTTCAAAATTTTAGTTAGTGGCTTTAGCAGTAGCAATAGAAGATAGGATACAACCGCTTTTGCTGTAGATTTTAAAGTGTTCTTTTATTAAGAGATTATTTTTTCCCTTGACATTGCAGACACCCATCTGTACAGAATCTGATCTCTTTCTGTCTTCTGAACTAAATTTTGTCGTGACTTTCTCTGCAGAAGTTCCTGAGCTTTGTGAGGGTGCAGAAAGGAAGCTGCACTGCTGATGAAGGAAGCACTGTAACTAGTTTCAGTAGTGCTGTAAGCAGTAAGTGCACACAAGCAAGTAAACCTTCTCAGAAATGGGATCTCTGGCTTAGGCAGTGCTGTGAAATGGGAAATTTGTTTGGAGCTAGTTTGAGTTGGAAAGCCGCAGTGCTTTTCCAGGATGTCCAAGTGTCTTTGTACGTGGAATGATTACTCAGACTAGATAACTGTAAATGAAGAGTGGAGTATTTGCTGTACTAAATAGTGTGATTCATTTCTATTTTTGCACAGCAAGGCTTATTTTTGAAACTATTGAACTAGATTAAAAACAAGGGCAGTAATTATTCTCTTTTGGACTAGAAATCTGTATGAATTCTCAAGACTTGCCTTTAAATCCCAGATCAGTGGCAGACTTTTTTCATAGATTTCATCATTTCTGGAGGTCCCAATTGACAGTTTGTTCCAACATCTGTGAAAATCAAGTGGTTAACAACATTATTCAGGGAATATTTAAATGAGTGGTTTTCTCATAATGAACTAGATCAAAGATAAATGCTGAAAATATTCATGTCTGAAGTGGCTTTTGTATTTGTAACTAAAAGAAATGTTCCTTGGACTACTGGCCTCACTCTTGCTTAAGCAGAATAATGTTGGGTGGTGCTTTTAGATTATTTAGATGAGCAATATTGCAGGTAAGAATGTTGGGGAAAGTAATTTATTAACAGAAAAGTTGTTACAAAATTTGTTTATTTCCACTTTTAATACCTTTTTTTCCCAAAAGTTGCTAATATTAAGGAGTAATAGGAGACTATTCTTTCATTTTTGTTTAAAAAACACCTACCCCACAGTATCCCAATATCCTTAGAAAGAACTGGCCACTGACAAGTGCTGTCTCTAGGTAGGCAACATCATCACTAAAAAGCATTTCGTAATGTGTTATGAGTCTGTACTTTAGCAGTGATCTTGAAATGTCATGGGCTTGTCATTGTGGGTATGGTCATAACATGAGCGAGATAAAGCTGAGAAAACCCAATACTTCGGAAATTTGACTGTCACCATGGCCTCTTTTTTAAATTTTATTAGTAAATGCTCCAAACTGTGATGCTGAAGTGCCATCTTGTAAGATAAAACTGAAGTATCGATCAACTGTGCATTAATGCCTCATTCTTTTGTTCTGAGCAGATTCTGGTATGTGTGTTCCTCCTTTCAACCCTCTCCCCTCCGTGCAAGTTCACCTGACAGTTTATTTCTGCCAAAAGTGCTTTTTTCATAACAGACTGCTCTTTTATTCCGTGGTATAGATGTTTGAATTACATAGTAGAATTAATACATGTAAAAGCAATTGGAATGATCCTTGGTCATGTCTTCCAAGAGATCATTGTTAGCTTAATTTGGTCAATATTAGTAAGGGTTTTCTTTTGAAAAACCCACAGAGACAAAATGAAAAGTCACCATCAGAATTTCCTCATTTTAATGTAATTTTTCTTGGAGCAGAACAAATTTAGAAAGTGCAGCATTTCCTGTGATGCTAATTGTGTTTAGACTTGTATGTTCTGTAAAACCTTTGTGTTTTCAAAGGAGATATTTAAGTGATCTTCAAGACATACTGTCCTGAGTGTCATTACTTGTTAATATACCATTCTGGTTTACAGGCATTTAAAATTGCTTTAAAAACATGCACCAAAGGAAGGGTTTGTGTCGCAGGAAGGCTGTGCATGGGCTGTCAGCAGCCCTCCATCACAAAAACACTCTGTAGGTGAACAGCCAGGAAATCAGACTAAGATGCGTAGTACCAACTGAGCATACACCTGCATTTCAGTACTTCATTTTGGTCATTTAGGATATATTGATAGATGTTTTTAGAGAGAGTTTGGACAGATGCAGTGAAGTATTAAAGCCCCATTACTCCCTATTTTCTCTTATTTTTATAGTGTACCAATAAGCATAATTTTTCATGACTGTTCTTTGCGATGAACTTCTGGGGTACACATATTCTTTGTTATTTTAATAAAGTTAGATTAAGCTTGCTTCCTTATAATGGGAATTTTTGGCGGGAATAATTCTAGTTTCTGGGTTTCATATGCACTAAGCGGCTGCTTGATGTTTGGCAATATGATAACGCGCCTCCAAGTTTTAAGCTAAATACCTGAGGCCGAAAAAATACGACAAGAGAAAGGAAATATCACAATAAAAGATGCCTGTATGTTTAAGTAAGAAATCGGAACAAAATTATTTTTTATCAACTGCCGTGTCCAATATTTGCACTACAGCAGCACCTTTGAGCTCCAGCTAAATTTTGGGGGAATATCTGTCGTAAACTGTAGGGCAATAAGGGGCTATAGTGTTTAGGTTTCTGCCGTTTCTACGTAGTGAGCTTATAGTAATGTGTATGGAGGAAAAGACATATTGCAATTTGCAGTTGCAGTGATGATTAAACAGGAAAAAAGTAAGAGAAAAGTAAGGAATAGTTTCAAGACCACCATGAGTTACTTGTTCTTATAGTTATTTTTAAAGATATGTTTAATATCTTGACAAAATATGTCTGTTGTCACTGTAAGAAAGTTTTATTGCCTGAAGGTTATCAATCAGTTAACTAGCAGATACCATTTTAAGTTGCTACAAGCAAAACTAAGGTTTTTTTTAAGTAAAGTTTTGATGATTTATTGCATACATTATTAAGAGCTGAAAAATCTATTTTTCCATTTGTTTTCCAAATACGGACTTGGTTGTAGGATGGAATTCTGCCTGAATTTAATCTTTATTTTAATGTTAATTTTTGGTTTTGAATTCAAGGGTGTTTTTTTTTTGTTGTTTTTTTTTTTTTTTTTTTTTTTTTTTTTTTTTTTTTTTTTTTTTTTTTTTTTTTTTTTTTTTTTTTTTTT
>JAYRBT010000178.1:19590421-19614514 GCA_036023395.1 Myiotriccus ornatus | reverse complement strand
TTTTTTTTTTTTTTTGTTTGTTTTTTTTGTTTTTTTTTGTGGTTTTTTTTTTTTTTTTTGTTTTTTGTTTTTTTTCTGTAGTAGCATGAAAAAATTTATGTTGAAAAGAATTTTCATTTTCCTTTTACTTACCATTAAAATCTGCCTAAAAAAATAGAAAAAAGTAAAAATCTATTGAAGCCATAGTATACTTTCATTGGAATACTGTTGTATTAGTATGTGGAGTTTCCTGTTTCAGCTTATTTCTTATTTTAAAAGTACTTTGGGGAAAAACAGAGAAAAGCAAAAGTGTTAGAAGGCATGCTTTTATTGTCGAAAGTAAGTCTTGAATTGCTAGAGTTGCATACAAATGTTACCGTTTACATGTGTGCTCATTACGGTACATTTAATATCGCAGCACTTTTAGATTCAGATACTGTCCCGAATTTCTTCTGAGGTACTGCTTGATATGTAGTAGGTGAGACATGGCAGCATCCGACTGCAGGTGGCTTTGAAATCTTTAATTTGATATGTAAGGCAAAAATGAATGAGGAGTGATATGCCCTTGTGAACCTTTACTTTTCGACAGGTAGCTGTCAGTTTAGTGCTGTATTTCACTCCTTTTGGTTCGCATTCGTGTTTAGTTACGTTAGTCGTTCTTTGGTAGTGACGTGCATCAATATTAAGCCATCTGCAAGGATGGACTATAAACCCTGGCTTGGAATAAACTTCTCTGTCTCCCAGGCAAGATTAAGTTTCCCCAATTGCCTGATGCAATCTTTTTGAAAGGTGATTTCCCTTGTCAGTTTACCTGAGGGATATGTTGCTATTCTGGTTGTTTCAGTTCTTTGCAGTGGCTGACAAGTATACACGTTGTATTTTTTCTGTAGTTTTTCGTAACCTCATCGTGTGCAGCAGAGGTAACACATGCAGAACTTTAATACATGAAAGCAAACAGAATTTGAAAATGTTATGTGAAGTGCAGAGTCTTTGGAGACAGCTAGTGCCCTGAAGTCTACTTTATACAGAAGAGATTAACACATTATTCTATGTATAATCTCTCCAGCAAAACACTGTCGCCTACTTCTGTCAACAAATGGTTTCTTTGCTTTGGCAGCTGAAAGAAATTTTAGTTGTGTAGGCAACAGAACATGCCTTTATAAGTTGCAGAACCCAATTTTAAAAATATTTTGGATGGTAACTGCAGTTTTGAGAAGTTAAATTATATTCATTAACTAAATATTTTTTTAAACAAGCTAAAAAGACTAATTATGTCTGCTGTGCGTGACACACTCATAATCCAGGCATAAGGCAAGTTTACTGTTTCACAGTACACCTTTTGGAAAGGTACTGTTCCTTGCAGACACTTACCTAACTAAAAGGTCTGCATGTATCCCATCCACTTTGAGTGTACTTTCTTTCTGAATAAAGGTAGAGATGTGTACTTGGTGACAGTCTGAGTCCATGAAATTTATATACCAAAAAAAAGGAGGATAAAGATGCTCAAGCAGAGGTGTGATATTTCTAGAAGCCTCAGACCAAACAAGTTCTGGAGTATTTTCAGGGAGAAGGCAAAAAAGAGATACCACAACATTTCACTGTGTAAGGCTACAGAAGCCATATTTTAATGGAATTGAGTTACACAACCATAGTCAACATGTGAAAGTTTTGGTTTTTATTTTATGTTAATAAATATGTCAGTGTTCTTTTTCAAAAAAATGAATTACATTTCTAGTTAATAATTATATTTTCAATGTAAAATTTTACTGTTTTACCCAAGAAATGGGTAATACAAAAATTAAAGCTCAGATTACAAATATGTGCTTTAATATACTGGATTGTATTTGATTTTCTGCAATTTGTTTACCTGGATGAAAGAATTACATCATCGTTCACAGCTTCTGTTACTGGAGGGTGGGATCTCTTGTGGGAGCAGGTCATTTGAACCCTCATCATTTACATGGCAGAGTAGATCCCAGTCTTGGGGTAGAAGTGGATGGGTGTGCAGATCCCTGACCTGGGAGCCACTTCACTCCTTGGATACGTGGCTGGGCACGTGTGTGACCTGTGGTGAGGGCTCCAGTGCCTCTGACACGTGGTGTGCACAGACTGTGCAAACAGTTTCTTATCATCTGACTGAGCACATGTGTGCTTGCTTTGTAGGACTGGATGCTGTTTTGCTGTTCCTGCCATGTTGATGGATAGCTGTAATTTGTTTATGTTTGGGGAAAGGATGGCAACGAGAAACAAGGCATTAATTACAAAAAAAGTGTCATGAAGTCATCAGCTTGTTTCTTCTGTGCGTGTAAGAACTGGTGGGGAACAACCTCATCAAAATTGTCGTAGCACCTGTCCTAGTGACAGCTATAATGACTTTTCCCTGTGTTAATTTTTAGTAGTTTGCACTTTGTAATTACAAAGCACAGATCATTGAAACAAATTATTAATGTTAATCGGTAAGTCAGCATACAAGAATGAAAAGAATCAAGGCTCTCCTTGTATACTAAATGAAAAGACTTCTTCCAGATTCTTGCTTTGATCATTAGACTCTTTTAAATAAGCAAACATTACTTAGTTGCTAAGCCACAGGCTGAAGTTCATTAGTGTGTTATCGCAAATGTTGGAAAAAGAGTACTAAACCAATATTAGATAGAGGACCTGTGCGTAGGCTGGAAGTAATGCAATGAACGTGACACCAGAACATTTTGAAAGAGGGCTCAGAGCGCTTAAAACCATTTCTGTTTGCAAAACCCCACCCTACTCAGCAAGAAAAAGTGCCAACCCTAAGTTGATCTGTTTTTTCTGCTACTGATATCTCTAAGTGTTTTCTGGAAGTACAGTAGATTTAGTAGTCTTATAAACAATTTTGTGCATATTCTTTATTTTAAATTTCGACCAGGTATATTGATGTGGCCTTTTTTCAGTCTAATGGTTATCCTTAAAACTGTTTTTCATTAGAATGATTGTGACCATAGATTGAAAGCCAGAATGACATCTTATTCAAATACCCTTTTTGGGAGCCCAACTCAAAATCCTAACAAATCAGTTTTGGATACATAGATATTGCAGGTTATTGAATTTTACAAGAATTCATGGTCATTTGGAATTTTTTTGATGTTCTGTGTATTATCTTAAGCAAATGAACTAACAGTCCATGCTTTTGCATTCTTCACAGATCTTCAGTACAGTGAGAGAAGAAGAGGAAGGAGCAGAAGATATTCTTGAATATATTCCTCATCTTCTGAGAAAGCTCCCAACGTTTGTTAAAGTCTGTATTTGCAAAGATGATGGGTTTTGTGTAAAACCATGTATAGCAGATGCTTACTGTCAATATCGTGCCACTTTACAGAGGACTGCACTCTCTAACTATATAACTGGTGCTTTACTAGAAGCAACTACATCATTAGGAGCAAGAAGTGGGCTTTTAAATATCTTTGGAGGATCAACTGGAAGAACAATGCTTAAAGGTAAGAAGATTTTTTTTTTGACCCCTATCCACTTTAAGTATAGTGTGAATTGCAAAATTATTAATACTACATAATATTTTCTAGTTTATGTACTCATATATGAAGTTCAGATAAAAAAGGTTTTCATGTTTTCAAATATTTTCCTTTGCAATAACTATGTGTCATGATAACTATCTGTGTTAGTTTAATAAACTAAAATGCATGCTAAACTGAAAAGAGTCTTATTACAAAACAAACATCTTTTCAGGTTTTTTTTCTTGTTGGAATCTGTTCTTCCTGCATCCAAATTTAATGCCTAAGCAATTATTTTTAGGGTGTTCCTCATTTAACAAGTGCTTCTGCTCACAGGCTGACTTAGTTCAGGACCTGAGAAAGGAGTATATACTCAATGTGGTTATTATTGTTGTCATTATACAGCTAGCTGTCAGCATAGCACTGTGGGGTTAAGTATGTACAATTCACTATTGATTTATTGTTGGTCTTTTTTTGGATCTATCATTGGATCATTTCAAATAATGCGGGTATTGTGTATTTGGAAAATGCCTGTTGGAGGATGGATGTTGCATACTAAATTTCCATGCTGATCATCTTTCTACGTAGTAAGAATACCCATATATGATTTAGTTTGATCAGTTTTGGAAGTTAAGCAGATAAAAGCAATTCTTGGTACAAATGCATTGCGTTAGAAGATGGTTTTGCACAGAATGGTACCTGTATTATCAATTAATTTTTAATTTATGCCTAGAATATTTCATAAGTTACTCAAGCATTTGGAGATTTATCATCATTTGATATACCCTAACAAAAGGATGTTGTATCTCAGTCATACAGTGGTAGAAGTGATGCTTATGGATATTATGGTTTACCCAACTTTAACAGGAATATGACAAAATCAGTGCATAATTCTCAGTGTAGTTGCTTAAATAGTGTCGATATGGTCCTAATTTTTACCAATAATGGTATAGTTTATGCTTGGATATGGTTGTCTTATTTTTATCCCCAAGAGTGTCCCTTTCTAGTTTTAATTAGTCTCTCTTTAGGTGAATCAAATGATGGTGAGAGAGACACTAAAACATTGTAAGAAGGACAGGTACAGATGGCAAACTGTAGCATCTGAGTAAATTTCAGTAGTACGTTGAGCAACGTTACTAAGCTCCACATACACTCATAGTCTGTGGGAGACAGAGATATATCCAGTACAGTGTCCTATTTTGGTAGGGTTTTCCTTTTTATTTTGTTTGGGTTTTATTTGTTCTGGGCAGATGAGCGCTTTAGAAGAATAAATTCGTGTACATTCCTGTGACAGCTGGAAAGCAAGGTTAAAAGAACTGAGTCGTGCTTCAGAGCTGAGCTTTGAAACTGGAAGCAGCAGCAGACTCCCTGATCTGCTGATATGGCTGCATCTTTTTATGGAGGCTGGGCTAGTGACTGCACGAGAGCGCTCTGTGTACCAGCACACTTTGCACTGCACACTTTGGGGATCTCTGTGGTGGCAGTGTTACGCGGTGTACATTTTTGTTGTTGGATTCTGAGCCAAAGGATGTGAGACATTAGAGAAAAAGCTGAGGTCTGGAGCTTGAATGGCAATTCCCCTGGCAACCTGTGTAGATAGTAGAGGTTGTATTTACTGTAGTGGTCTAGGCATGATTTACTGTACTGGTCTCTGTTGAGGAAGAGATATGCTGCAGCTTTAGGATATTGAAGTTTTCTGATGTGAAAGGTTCATGTTCAGTTATATTGTGGTGATTTAAATATCTGAAAAATGACGGAGTCCTCTCTAAAAGCATTTACAGAGCATTACTTGATGATGTTACTATCTGAGCCCTGAGCCATTAGCATTAGCAAGGAACCCAGCTGTATTCTGAATTCAGAATTGCAGTTATCATTCATGGGTGTGTACCCTTTAAGAAAGAAATTCTCCTGTCCATATAGATTGATAAGAATCTGTATCTGTCCAACATCCTCTCAAGTGGCTGAATTTAACCTCAGCCATAAGCTAATAGTTGTTTGGAGGCATCGAAAATGGAATATATTGATTCTGGTGCGGTTTAACAGTTGTTGTGGTTTAACTCTGATAAGTAGCATCGTGCTGCCACTTGCTCCTCCACAATGGGATGAGGGAGAGAATCAGAAAGGTAACAGTGCAAAAATGCGTAGATTGAGCTGCAGGCAGTTTAGTAGATAAAGGAAAAGTCATGTACACAAGCAAAGCAAAATAAAGAATTAATTTACTACTTCCAATCCGCAGGTAGGTGTTCAGCCCTTTCTGTGAAAGCAGGGCTCCATCATGTGTGACAGCTTCTTGGGAAGGCAGAGACTGTAACTACAGGTGCCCTTCTTACAATTTCCCGCAGCTTTTATTGCTGAGCATGATGCATGGTGTAGAATGTACATGTATATGCATATGGTACAGAACAGCCCTTTGGTCAGTTGCCATCAGCTGTCCTGTCTGAGAAACAGAAAAGGCTGAAGCTGTGTAAGGACTGTCCAGCGATAGCTGAAACATCCCTGTGTTATCAACAATGTTTTGGTCACAGATCCAAAACCTCTTCCTTTTCTATTGCCAGTAAGAAAAAGAAAATCTAATTTGTGCACCTGTGTTGATCACTAGTACACCACTATGATGGAGAATAAAGGTTTTGTGGTGAGAAGATCACAAGCCATTTAGTAAATTACAGCCCTGACCAGTAACTTAGGTTCTGATGCACAGGGGACATAGAGTGGGTGGACTACTGAATTCCACTGAATTGCTCTAAGGGGCAGCCCATGTACGGAGTGTGTGGCAGCATATCCAGTCTTGTGCCAGAGACGTGCAATATGAGCACAAATGAGACTTTTCACTACTTTTCTTTCAATGTGTTTGCAATTTCTTGAGATGAAGTTCAGCACTCTCTTGCACAGTCTGTTTAAAGAAAGAGGAGCCCATAACTTTAATGAGAAGTGCCTTCATGATTTAAAAGGAAGACTTCTCAAAAACTTTATACTCTCTGTAGTTAGGACTTTTATGTAACATCTGCCCTGGAAATAGGGACCCAACAAACAGCGAATCCCTAATACTGGGATAGCCTCCTGGATTTGTGCCTCCCTAGCACCAAGCACATTGGGAGTTCTTTGTGTTTGGTCCTTCAGGAGTTACTTAGTGACCTGTGCAATGAACCTTACAGTCACAAGCAGTCCAGCTCCAGGGAATACTGTTGTAAGGTTTTGCTCGGTAGCTAAGGGCCTTAAATGCTCTGAGTCCCCAGGGCTAGGATGGTTTTGTGGGCAGATCAGCCAGTGTTAGTTCCACAGAAAGGCTTCCAAACATACCAGACCTCCTAAGCCAGAATTCCCAGTCACATGGATATGACACTGAGAGTCTTTAAAAACTCACATAGCGGCTGCTGTGTAGGAGATTCATCTCTTGGGCCTGGAGCAGTGAGCCTGCAAGCCCTGCTCTCAGATGGCTCACAGAGCTGTCAGGCTCCCGACTGAGGAGCTGCGACTCTGGTCCCGGTAGCACAGGGACAGTCTGAGAGTGGACTCCCGGGAACCACAGATGCCTGGAGTTCCCACAGCTAGTCAGTGACATTCACATCCTTGTCAGCATCTTTGTTGCTGCAGAGAACGTAATTTTCACATATGAATACTGAAGATATTTAGGCTGTACTCTTTTAGTACCTCTGTGTGTAACTCGGAATTTTTGGTTAGTAAAAAGTTTTGAGAGTGTCTTTCAATGGGATTTGGATTGAAACCAGATTTTTTTTCCTGTAGGAAGGAAATCCTGTTTCTCAGCCTGTTCTATTTCTTAAAAATTGATTATTACGGAAGTTTGCTCATAGTTGTGAATGGGCCAGAACTTTTGCTGGAATCATATTTGAAGGGACAGTCATTATCAGAGTTTGTGGTGTTGACATTTTTATGCAGAAAGTGAAAAAAAAAAAAAAGGGTTTATGTCTTTCTTAAAGAAGGAACTAGAGTATGTGAAAATGTTTGTACTTTACATTTGCTACCTAAATATAGAGTCATAGTTGGAAAGAAATTTGTACTCTTCCCTCCCCTGCACCCCCAATAACTTGTGTTTGTAATCTAAGATAAAGGGAAGGGAAATAGAAAGAGGTGTCTGAGGATGGAGCAGACTGCAATAATTTAGTGTCAATATTCTTTTCACTTCAGCACCTTTCAAAGCTGTTCAAGTCCGATGCCACCTTCTTTGATATAAATCAGACTAAGTGGTTGTTGTTCATCTTCCAGAGAAAGCTCAACAGGACTCGTTAAATACACAACAGCAGTTTTTGACCAAGAATGGAAGTAAACTAATTTGTCATGAACATGGAGGCAGACTGCATTGATCTTAAGAAAACATACTTAATTCATCCCACAGAATTTAGAGATTACCTTTTTTCTGTAATCAGACTTTGCCATCAGCAAGCAGGCAGCAAACAGGTGCCCAGATTTAGAAAGGCCAGCATGATTTTGCTGGTCTGTGTGTGTTTGGGCACAAAGGTTTAGACACTAGAGTGAGGGATAAATCAAAATGAGCTGAAATTAAGACCTGAAAAGACAAAATGTGTGTTAGGCTCAGAATCTATGGTAAGAATATGAGTCACGCAATACACTGTAGGAGAGGAAATCAAATACAGGAGATGGATCAGGCAGTATGTAGATAATGTGGCCTGAGGCAAGAGTGTGAGTCAGGTGACAAGGATGTCATGCCTGCTGTGTTGCCTCCAAGATGTAGGTCAAGAAGAGCAGGAACATGTGCAGATCAGCTGGTTAGGAAGAGGATGAAGAGGAACATGGCAGGAAGTACAGATCAAGGCTGAGATGGTAGGATGGAGGAGAAAGATTTTGGAGGACAGCTGTAAGTCTAGGGACATTTGGGACTGTCTGGAGCTGGCTATGATGATTGTCTCTGTAAACTGGCAGAAGAGAAAGGTCACTGCAGTCAGTCTCCTGGACCTGTCACTGTCTGGCCAGGCCTGGTTGCAGCCGGATTGGTCACCAGGGTAGTAGAGAAAGACTTAAGGAGGATCCTTGCCAATACTGGTTTAACAAAAACTTCCTTGAATCTATTGTGTTTAATATATTATAGGGACAAAGATTTAAGTTCTGCCAGCATAGCTTGTCTTGCCCTGGGTTCAGTAGGGTGTATTACTGCAAGATAGGCATATAATTGAACCAGGCAGTAGATTGAAGTTAACCAGTATAAGTAATCTAGGTAAAAGAATTAAAAATATTTTCATCTTTTGGGCATAACAGATATCATATTAAGGCACAGGAAGGTACATGTCTGTATGGATCTGGATATCCTAACCTGTGTATAGGGCTAAGCCGTTAAGAAACAGAACTGAGTTTCAGGTGATCTTGTATAGATTTCAGTTCCAATAGTACCATGTGGCAGTTTTGGTACATTGATGATCCTTTAACTTGTGTATCTGGATCTCAGCTTACAGCAATATTTTTGCCAATAGTCTATAGCTGTTATTTCTACCACAAGAAAGTGAAGAGTTGAAATACATCGAAGAGTCTGTGTTATTAGAGGCTTGTTGTGAGGAAGGGAAAGAAGAACATGCTAAGGTCTGCAGATGAAGGCTGAGAGAGCAGAAATTTGTGCAGAGTGATGTTTGGTTTAAAATCAGATTTCTTTTTTGTTTTTTTTTTTTTAATGAGGACTAATTAGTCTTTAGAAAAAATGAAATGGGATTCTAAGTGCAGATAGTTAATCCCTGAACTGCTTATTATTGTTTATTATTTTAAAGGTCTGAACATTTGTTTGAATGGGCCTTGTAAAAGTAGTGTCCATGGGAACTTTTAAAGTGTAGAATGGAACTTTTTTGGTATGTTTATGTTAACATGTCAATCATGAGCATAAAACCCCAAGGACTCAAGCATTAAGATGACTCAATAGTCATCTCAAAGATTCCCTTGAAGTTTTGTTTCTAGGAAACAAATTAGGAGAAAAATCAACTTTAGTAGGATAATGCTGCTTTATTTCTCTCCAGACAAATTTTTTTTGTTAAATTTTATATTATACTGTACAGGTTTTTTTGCAGAATTGAAAACATTCTGATTTTTTTCTTTAGGTTTTCAGGTATTTGCTTTTATAATTAGTGAAAAATTCTTTAGTATTGACTCTATAATGATGAGTAATATTTAATTTGATGGTTTATTTTGTATTTTTGTAGTCAGATAGCATTAATAAAATAGATATTTATAAATAAAATGAATTTAAAAGTTCAGTATTGTATCCTCATGGGCATCTTTACATTATCATATATAACAGGAGTTTTTCAGAAATCTAAGTGTACTGGTTTTCAGCTGGAAGTTGGAAACAACGCTAAATGGTCGTTCTTCCAATTAAGAAAGAATATGCTTGTATTGTCAATGAAAAAATAATGGTGTGTTGGCCAGGCTCCATGATCATTCCTCCAGTAGAGATCTTTCAGACGAGACGTATATTCTACCGTATAAACAAAGTGTCTCTGAGTGTACTGCTCACATTCCAGTTCTGCACAGATCACTCTCTCACACTTCCTGGGGAAATGGAGAAAGGTTCCTTGTGGCAGTATATTGTTTTTCAGTCTTGTGTACTCTAGCAAATTTCATAACAAACTTTTCACTGATGCAGTCCTGCTGCTTGTAAAAGCAATGTAAACTGTGTGCAGACAAGGCCAAGGTTAGAAGGAAGAAAAGAAGGCATAAAAATGCTAGATAATGACTGTGGGATCAAGGCAGAGTTACTTGACTACATAGAGTTACTACAGACTACGTAGTCTGAAGGCTGTGCTGTCATTTTAATTCCCCCTATTTGTAATTTCTTTACAGTTAATCACACTTCTGAAAGCCTCAGGGAGTTCTTCTTCTCTGTCTCTCAAAGAAAGTTTTTTGGATGATTGCCTAAGTCATAGCCCATTGTCCCATTAAAGCTAATGATGCTGTTGCCTTTTATTAGTCACTAGCGCAGAGAGCATAATGGCTGTAAAGGTAGGGCATTTGCTAATAAAGTAACCAGTGTCATGGTTTTTTTAATGCTTCAGCTGAAGTTTCCTAAAACAAAAGTAATTCCGTTTATTACTTTTGGCCTGTTTAAACAACACTGATACAAATATAACTTGAACAAAAGTTGAGTGCAGGCTAACTTATTTCTTAATATATTTAAAGACAAAAATCCAACAGAATTACAATCATTCTTGTTTATAACCGTGCTGTCAAAATCAAATGCTTTTAGTCTTAGCAGGATGTATGCTCATCCTTTATTTCTAAACTTCCTTCCATTCGAATCCTAGTGTTTCAGCTTTTATCTGGGAGGTGGGTAACCTGACCTTTCAGTGAGCCAGCCAAATGCATGTCTTCTTCATGGCTTACACAAGGCATGTCAGTTATGCATTTTGCCACAGTTTGTAGCTTTAAACTGAGCAGCTGTTGCCTGACTGTTAGTTTGGACAAGTGCAGCGTGCAGACTTTTTGTGGTACTGGAAGTACCTGCTCTTCTGGCATTTTAGGAGGAATCTAAGATTCAGTGGAAGGCACGTTTGCTGGTAAGATTTGCCTTTCTGTGGCCTGTAGCAGACGGTTCTGATTATATGTAGATAGTTAAATCAAAGTGATAGTTTTATTTCCAGAGTTAGAAATAAAAATTAGGTGACGGTTTTCTAATCTAATGTTAGATCTGTAATGGCTGTGTTCAATAACAGTGCTGTTTCTAGGTGGAAAAAGAAGTAAAAATTTAATGCAAATGATATGAAATAATGTCTTAAGTGTGTATTTTGTATTTCAACTTGCTTGAAATGAAATGTGAAATAAATATTTTAAGTAATTTAGGTAAAATACTTTGTGTTTATTTGATTCATATTGCAACTATTTCAATATTAAATTATGTTGTGAGACATTCCTTTGTTTCTTATTTCACAAAAAACAAGTGACTATTACAAAAAAAGCTGGACAAAATATAAATGCCAGTACTTTTAAAAGTACTGGAACCAGGTAATTATTTTTTTCCTAAAGTTTATAAATGACTCAAATGTTTTGAGTTAGTAATGTGTTTTTGAATGTAAATCCACTGCTGCTTTTTTCTTTCAAGGGCTTTTCTTCCTAGATCTTCCTTATACAAGTTTATAACTTGCAACCAATTTGTCTTTTGTGCTTGCTTAAGGCAGTTCATTTTTTTCCCCTTTCTGAATGACATGAGTGCATAGCAGCATGCAAATGCAATGCTTTGCTACTAATTGGCTATAGAGAAATTTGCCTTTTTTTTTTTTTTAACCTGACATGTGTAACTTGAATGAATGTTCATAATATTTTACTCTGTGAAAGGAATGTCTTTTATGTGGTAACACTCCCGTTTCCCTAATCTGGCTGTTAACTAAAGGCTATGACAAATATTCTCCATTCAAAGTGATATCATCCCATTCTAATGGAAAGGTTGTCTTGGTTGTCAACACCGTTATTTTCACCTCAGTGATTTGGACAGCACAGAAGAAAAAAGTGCCCTGTTATCCAGTGTATCTGTATCAATTGCAAAAAAATGGTGGTTTTAATCTGTTTATTCAGTCAGTGATAACAAATCTGAGATACCTCGTAGTAGTACAGGAAAGGAAAGGAAACTTATTTTAATTAATTTCAACTCAGAGCCTGCCTGTGATAGGCTGTTTTGTGATGTTTTTAGATTTGGTTTGAGATAGAATGGTGTAAGCATTTTTCTAAAATGAAGATGATATGAGGATTTTGCTTAGGGCATAATTGGTTTAGTTTTTATTTAAGGGGCTTCATATTGACATAGTTTTCTAATGTTTAAATATTTGCTTTGGAAATAATATTTGTGTATAAAAAAAGCATTGCTACGCATTTTAATAATTCTGAAATAAGTGATTTGCTAGTAACATTTATCAAGCACTAATTGAAAATATTTCAAAGCAACAATAAAAGAACTAGAAATACAATTTGATGCTAAAAGTACCTTTAATTTCTTCTTGTGCTTAATTTTAAGGTCTCTGCACAATTGTGCAGCAATTGTATATTTGTATGCTACATTTCCCGTGGACTTGGTACAACAGATTTCATGCACGTTTTCGGCTTTCTTGATGAAGTGTTGAGGTCTTCTGGGATAGATCTGATGCTGTTGCATTAGGTCTCCTGTCTTCGCTGCAATCCACGGACAGGAGTGGTGTCCTTTGAGAGAGCTTTTCTTTGAGGTGGAAAAAGAATTCTCAGTCTGGAAAAACTATTGCTTCAAATGCCTTGTATTATGTTCCTGTTAGCTTTGGAAAAGATCTGAAGTTATTCACCTGTTCAGACTTATGAATCTCTTCAGAGAAATGGAGCAAAAACTTAACATGAATATTTGCTTTTAAAAGTGGAGTAGTTATTGAAGTATCATAAATATGCGTGACTTATTCTAAAAAGCCTTATAAGATTTTTTTCAAATAAATTGCTCTTCTTCTGAGTCTCTAAAAGTTTTAAATTGGAATTCAGAAAAATTCAGATTTGAAACACTGTTAGTCTTTGGGATTTGATCCCAAAAATAGCTATACCTAAAGCCATTAAACTACATGGGTTTTTTTTTTTCTACTGAACTTTGTGTTCAGGAGAAACATTACCATTTCCTTCTACCTCCAGCTATGGAACTGCAGCCACTGGAACTGTATTGAGACTTTTGCAAGTCTCAGAAGGGCAAAACGTGCCAAATGTCCAAGTCTATTTTCAGGTGCCCAACAATCCTGAGCTGCACAAGGTCATGGTAGAATTTGTAGGTTAAAAAACTTGATATCTCTTTTTAGAGATCTTTAAAACATCATTTTAATTGGTGGATAAATTAAACAAAATATAGTGTTAGCAGAACTGCAATAAACCATTATGGCATTAATAATTCAAGCTAGGAAGCCAGTGCAGTAACTAATTTAAACTTTAAAATATTTTAATAATGGTTGATATGGTCAGAAAAGAATGCTTATGCCATATTTGCTGAGAAGAGTTAGTTCTGGGTTTGTGTTAGTGTAGGCACTTGACTGAGAAAATGTAATTAACATTTTAGGAAATTAAATGTGATGTCTGCTTTAAAGCACCATGAAATAGCTTTGTTATTATTTAAGTTTAACAGTGTCTTCAATTTGACAGAGAAAATGAACCTTAAAAATAGAATTTTCTTCTCGGTTGTAGGTCTTCATAATATGCTGTTCTGTAACTGCCATGAAGAAGAACGGATCAAATTAGATCACATAGTTCATGTTTACCTTATAGGTACAAAATTTGTGAATGTAAACCTCCTAACAGCTATTAACAAACCATTCAAATATGTGCATTGAACACAAAAAAGGAAGAGGTGCTGGCTTCAGGTACTGGTTGTCTTGAAGATAGTGGTAGGATTTGCATACAAGCTTAGTGTATTCAGGTATTTTCCATAACCATGTATAGAGTGAATTGCTCTAAAAAAGACATCAGGGAGAAATGAAAATATATTTAGAATTCTTGTTTGCAGAGATAGAGCTGCAATAGAATTAGAACAACTAGCGTGTCAATAGCTAGGAATTCTGTGTGCTCCCAAACTCCCAAAATATGAGACTTTTTTTTTTTTTTTGTGCAAAAGAAACAGCCAGATCCTTCAAAAAATGAAGTTGCTTTTGAACATTAAAAAAAAAAAAAAAAAAAAGTCTTGTTTTGCTTGTGTGGAAATATATGATTTGAAAAGAACAAATATAGATCAGCTTTGGTGTGAAAAGTTGATACTTTTTAGTTAGAAAATATAATTTATGCAAAAGCTAATAACTGATGAGCCAAAACATGTCTGTAAACTCAGTATAAATTCATAAGCATTATTCATTTGTGGAGAGAATTGGTGTTTGACATGCTCACTTTTGCAAAAATATGTTATTTTTAAAAAATACTGCTTATATTTAAAATGTTATATCTTTTAAAAAACATACTTTTTTCTTTGTGCTTTCCATGAGCTGTGTAAAAAGTGTGTTGTTTGACTTTGTTTTATTTGACTTGCAGCAGACTCTTTCAGACTATGATCCTACATATTTGGTCTCTCTCTTATACTGAAAGTTAAAACACTGCAAGTGTGTTGGGTGTCACAAACAAAACAAAACAATATTTGCATAGTTTGGAAGCACACTACGTTTTTTATAAAGGGAAACAAAATTACTCTTGTTGCGTTACTTTTGGTGGCCACAATGAATCGAAGTTAGAGCCACTTGTTTGATGGTACAATAAGCGTAGTATTATAATATTTTATTTCTCAATAATGGGTACAATATCAAAATTTATAGATTTATGAAGGTAACAGTTTTTTGATTCTACTGGGCAGAGAATGTTATCACTTTTTATGTCAGCGTGGGAGGACTGGCGAGAAACAGCCTGAAAAAAGCACTTGTTGGTTACAGGGCATCACAAGCTGTCTGCTGGTAGGAGTGCCAGGTTGTGATGATACATTTGCTGATTTACTGGGAGGCAAAATTAAGTGTCTCATATGTTAAAGCCGTGCAATGTAGTCCTCTGAGCCTTGTCATTGTTGACTGCCCAGCTTTAAGCACTTTCTATAGAGAAATGTTCAGGAGCTACGTGCTAACCTTCGGACAGATAATAATTACTGTAAAGAGAAAATAATCAGTTGTCCTTTAAGTCTTCTGGGAGTGGGACAAAAAATGGATCTGAACAGCAAGCACTTCACCGTAGGTATTGTGAGGGAAGGGGGATTTGACGGAGGAAGGGTCCAGTCAAACTGAAGGACTTCTTTTAGATGTCACTTGAAGAAAATGGACACAGGTGGTGTTGGCTGCCATGACTAGTAGGACAGAAGCAGTAAAGGTGATGAGAAAGGACATGCATTTGGCTGAACATAGAATAATTTCCAAAAACATTTCAAAAATCTTGAGAGGAAAAAAGTTTAGTGATTGCATGGATGATGGCATATCAAATTTTAAAATAGGAGGGCAATAAGAGCGTGTCGTTTGGGAAAGCAAGACAGCTCATAGAATTGCAAAGTCAGTGGAGACCTTCAGCTGGGCTGACATTCTTTTAGGATGTCATTTACTTACACCCAGTTGTCTGTATTCTAAATTCAGTTGTTGAAAGGCTGCAGTGCTACTGTACAGCCTTCAGAGGCTCCCTTAGAACTATCATCCACATGCACAGCTTTTTCCAGTGGTCAGTGACGCTCCAAGTCAAAGAAGGGTGACATTTCTAGTTTGGGTTTGTCTGTCATCAGGGACCAACTGTTTGTTCTTGTTATGCATTTTTCTGCTGGATTAAAGTATTTAAAATCTGATGTATTTCCCCTGTTGTAGATGCTTATATATTCTACTACAGTAAAGTCTCCTCCCAATTTCACTTTATCGAACTAAAGTTGTGCATTTCTGATCTCAATCTTTATCTGAGTCTCACTGTTAAAGCCTGGAATAATTTTATAGCTCTCTTTGCATGCTCTGTGGTTTGTTTGTATCTTTAAAAATAGGGAAAAGATGATTATACTCTGATTTATGTGGGAGGACCTGTTTTTGCCACCTCCTTTTTTGCCACCTCTGCCTCCTAAAAGCTTATAGAAAACATTTAATTTTAATGCTCTGTCTTATTTTTTCAGAGCCATTGCCTTTAGGAAAGCAAAATTCCTTTCCATGCACAGGATTTGCAATTCTTGTGTCTGGAATACCTCCTATTTCCAATAGATGTACCATGTGTACACTAACTTGACTACTTATTTCACTGCTTAACTGAGACTTGTAATGTAGAATGCTGAACTGCCATGTAAAAATTCTGGAATCATTTGCATTGGAAGGGGCTTTTCTGGTCATGTAGTTCAACTCTACACAAAGCAAGACTGGTTTATTTTCCTCGTTGTTTTATTTTCTCACTGTATTGAACAGTATTGTTGACAAGGTCCTAACTCCACTTAAATGTGAACTGCAGTCCAGGTAGCAATGTAGGAAGGAATGGAAAGAGAAGTGTTGATTTTTTTCTATGTACTTTTAGATAAGGAATTAATTGCATTTCAAGTCTTCAGGTTAAGGGAGATTTCTTGAAAATCTGAGGAAGGTCCTAGTTTTGAGTTTGTTTTTGGATAGCAAAATCACTAACTTTGAAAATTTTCATGTTAGGAAAGGACTGCAAACACCCTTTCCAGTATAATCTGCTAAAACTAATGACAAAGACACAATTCATTAAAAAGTCTTATGACTGTTTAGAACAGCTTTTATGTAGCAAATGTGTTAATCCCATGAAAGCCAAATGGACTAAATACTTTCATTTTTTACAAGATAACTAGTTACAGGAATATAGCTATCCTCTGTTTACATGAACACAATCTTGTGTAACCTTATCTTTAATTTAGCTTACGCTGATTCCCAAATGACACGAACTGAACAAAAACAATTATAGAAATTAGTTGCTTATATCAGGGTTTAGTCCAAGCAGAACTAGGACAATTCACTAGTGAGGCTGTAAAAATCTGGCATGGATAAAGTAGTACTTGAAGCATTTATATTTGAGGTAGGAAGAAGGGACTTACATTGAGGCAAGTCATAGATGTTGAAATCTCTGTTAGGAAGTTAAGGTTGATTTGATACTTTACGTAGTCTATTTTTTTACTGATTTTGACTTTCCAGTCGTGTGCCTGACCTGTTCTCTGCTGACTGCTGTATTCCACTAATCCCTATATGGCTTAAACTCCTGCGTCGTAGAACAGATTTCCATTCTAAGGCTAAATCACACAGGCTTCTCCACTCTGTCATTTAAATACATCTGACTGTACAGTTCAACAAATAATTCAGCTTGAAATATATTTTAGCTGTTTTTGCAGATCAGTTTTTACACATTGATGTATAGACATAGAAATAACCTCACCAAAGAAATTAAATTTACTGGATCTGAATTTTAAGTAATCTAAGAAGTAGTGTCCAGAAGAACGATTTGGTGGTTTATGTTCTGCTTTATGTAAGTGGATACTTAAAGTCATTTGGAGGAGCTGAGAATCTTATGCATATTTTGTTGATTGCTATAATCCACAGGAATTTTAGGATTTCCTTAAATGGAAATTTTATAAATTCATATAAAATTGTATGTTTATTGTGTCAATAAGTTCTTTGCTTTCTGGTAATTTTTAAATGTTCTAGTTTGTTCATACAGCTGTGTTTTTTCACTTAGTGAGGTTTACCTTTTGGTATAGGAGTAGCAAAAGTTTCAAGGATTTCTAGTAAGCTTAAACTTAGGTTCCCCGACGTATTTCATGGAAGTTAAAAGATGCTCTAACATTTGCTGACTTGTATAAAGAGGTGATTTTTCCTTTTGATTGCAGTGATTCCCTATGTGAATTTGTGAAAATTGACTTTCACGTGAATGGTACACGGTTGATGACTTTTTTCTCTGGATATAGTAGAGAAAGCTGTTTTGATAGCTCACCAGGAAGATGTATGGAAGGATCTTAAGAGGGAAAAATGTATTATATACAACATGTGGATGCTCAAACCACATGGTATTATGAAGAAAATTATTAGAATTTTGTAGAAACTAATTTTTCTTTTTTTTTTAGTTCCTTGTTTGGAATACTAATTATATACTAATTGTATACTGATTATTTCCTCTGGAAGTATTTTAAATGTATGCTAAGAGCTTTAATTTTCTACAGAATATAGATTATAATTCTTTTGACCAGTTATAATCACAAAGGGTAACACATTTTCTTAATATTTGCTGTTTCCATTTCTGGACTTCTTGGTTATACTGTCAGAAAAAGTATTTATTTTGATGGATGTCCTTTCCATCATAATTGGACATGTTGAACTTGAAAATCTGTTATTAAAACATATATGCAAACTTTCCCTTTGACCTGACAAAGCACTAGGTCAATGACATGTTATCCCAGCTAAACTGCTTCTTGTCTGTAATATTACAGTTTAGACTGAATTGTGGGTTGCTCTCAATAAATTCCATGGGTGCCTGGTAGCTCACCTGGCTGTGCCTGTGCTGCACAGCAGTTGTGGCTCTTCCTGGAGTGGTGAGGTAACCCAAGATGTGTACGTCATTCAGTCACTGGTATAGCCACTGAAAGTATGTCACTGTGCATTTGATCATATTGACCTGGGTTTTGCTGGCTTTTTTCTCTTTTTCCTTTTAAAATGCCTCTAAGCATCCTTCGAGTTGAGCTTCTGGCAAAGTCTTTGTGATTCCAGAAACCTTGCTAAGAATAGCTGCCTGGTAGCAATACTTTCTTAAAAGAAAAGCTGGCAAGATATAATACTTATATAACATCACAAACATGACTTACTATGATGGGAAGTTGTAAATTTATAACCTCTTATAAAAATAGTATATAAATTTCCTTTAGCTTCTCATCGGCTTCCTCATGAGAAAAATGAGCTTGTTAAGGATGTCTGCTGTTATAACCCCTTTGAAAATTTTCTTGTAATTGGTGTAATTAGACGTTTGCATTGAAAGATACCTTTCGAAATTACCTTTTAAAATTTGGAAATTGCATTCTAAAATGAGGAATAGCTTCTTTCATTTAATTTTGTAAACTCATTACACAATCCTTTTCTTTACTCAGTAAATTTAGCTATGGTGATTGGACTTTACCAAAGGGGTATCATTCTGCACTGAAAACTTGCATTCAAATTGCAATTTAGGAAAAAATTTGAGACTAAGGGTAACTAAGAGGGCTGCTGCTATTCTGGTCAGAGAGATTGGGTTTACCTTTTCCAAGCCAGAAGAGAGAGTACTTTACAGAAGAAGAAGCTGAATTACTTCCCTTCTGACAAAACCAGTCTGGCGATGATTTTATATTATTCCTCTGTAGTTACGGGCTTTCCTTTTCTCAGGCTGGCTTTCGGGGTTGTAGTTTAAGCCTACGTGAAAAATGCTAATTTGAATTTTGTATATTTACAGTATATATTCATCAATGAGCTTGGAGAAAAGACTGTGTCTGGAGAAAGAGAAAAAGAACATCCACTAATCCACCCCAAAATAAACAATAAACATGCATTAGGAAACCGTCTGTGTTTTTGCTGCACAGGTCCCTTTGCATGTTGTGTATTGTAGTTTTATACATGAAATGCTCTCCAGGTGACTGCGGCTGCCTGCACTGGCAAACACTTTTTGGAGGTTCCCACAGCTTTCATCTGGTGTGCATCTCCAACTGCTTGTTTCTTTGATATTGCAGGATCTATGCGGAAGAAACATCTTACGTTACTGTGATATTTTTATATTTTTCTTTCAAAGTATTTGTTAAGTAACATACTTTTTGTCCTGAGAGCACTCTGCCCATGATACTTGGCCCATGATACTTGTCAGAGAACGAGGAAACTCCCTTTCTAGTTTCTTGTCTTCACCTTGTATTCATTGTGTTGTATTCATTATGGCCTCTCACAACCAATAAGTTTTGAAGACATTTATAAGCTGTTAAACTCATTTTAAAGCTAAAGTACCTTTTACACTGCTCAACGTGAGACTATGCCTATATAGTAATGTGACTGTATTAATAAGAACTTTGAAGGGAGTCCACATTTAATTCCAACTACAAGAAAAAAATGTAAATGATACTTAGAGCAGAGTAGTTCAAAATAGTTCAGTTGGAAGGGACCTCCAAGATCATCTAGTGCAATTGCAATAGCTACCCTTAATTCTTTTAATTTGAATTTAAGCAACTGCACCTGTTTTTATCCAGGAATACACATAAGGATTACAGCAAAGGTATTGGCTATGATTTTACCTCTGTGTTTTTGTGCAGTCTAAACAGGAGACAGACTAAATGATATTTTGAATGCAGAAACCTAAGTGGCAGTAGCACAGCTCTGGATGTGTGGGGGTAGAGGAGAGGTAGCTGACCACCATGGCAGTGCTCTGCAGGACACGTGAGAAGAGCCATGGATTTGCTGCACAGCATTCCCAGTGGATATTGTGGCTGCAGTCAGGTTACTGATTGGGTCATCATCAGTTAATCATGTATTCATTTTCACATCTGAAACATCCTCCTCTCTTTTTGACTAGTTCCAGGGAATACTCTCTTAGTATGTCTTAAAATACTTTTAAGCCGTCTCTTTAATAATGGAATGCAAGTGCTAAATAGTTGTGAATTATGAGTATTAGCTTTGCCCTTTACCCTGTTGGGAAATCCATCAATGTATTTCCAGTTCATAATTTTTCTTGATTTTTGGCATCTTTTTAAATTAGTGTCCTTGCTTTATCCTTCATTTATTCTTGAGTGAGAGAATCTTTTCATATATTCCTCTACATTGTGAATTTTGAGCTTGGAGGTAGAATCACTGCAGTATTTCTTTGTAGCAGTACTATGCTTATTAACTTTGTTAAGTATTTTTCTAAATTCTGGTGCTATCTATACCAGCGCTTTGAAAGGCCATATTGTTCTTGGATGGTTCTTTCTGCTGTATATCGCTGACAAAAAGAATATAAAAATATTATCCAAATAGTTTTGTGATGTTCCAATACAGGTTTTTGACTGATGCCTTAGTACATCATGCTGTTTTCTCTGATGTGTCTCAGGGCATTTCAATGCGTATGTTTTTGTTTAAATACAGATATATTTCCTGGATTTTGTTTTTGTTTGAACTCTAAAAACCTTGGATATCAAATTAAATTACAGCTCATACAATAATCCTCCTATTCACAAAATGTTCTCAGCAGCAGCAAATATTCAGAGCATGCCGTAGAGTGAGTAATAGAATCCTCCCCACAGCTAAATGGCGAAGGACTAGATTCTGTAGGTGCTACAGTTATGTGCTAATTGAATTTGTATTATTCAAAGTGTAATGTAAAATAAGTGAAAAAGATTCCTTAGCAGATCACACAACAATCAACAGTATCTGCTGTTAGAAGTTCTAATCTTTCTCTGTTTTCTTTGAAATAATTATGTAGAGGACAGGTCTCAAACAAACCAGTGTTATGATCAGATTCTGTTTAGATCACTGCTGAAAGCAGGCCAGAACGATGAAACCTCTGAACTGATCAAACATTTTTCAAGTGTATTACGTTCCTTTAAAATTCTTCTGCTGCTAGGCTTCAGGGCTTAAACCAGGAACATCTAATCAAGTGTTGTTGTTTTTATTGGATGTAACTTGGATTAATTTTGTTCCACTGATCAGTAAAAATAAGCAAAATACCTTATGCAGCAGATCTCCCTTTTGTTTATGTGGGAAATCTGGTAGCATCTTTCAGGCACAAGTTGTCTTTTATATGAAGGCAAGAATAACGAATCATAAGAATTTTACACTTATCAGATCTTACTTAATTCTCACATTATTCCTTGACATAATTATACTTAAAATTAATTTCTCAGATTGGCAACTAGTCTTCATCTTATACCACTAACACCAATGGCAGTTTTAGTATTTGTTTCACTTGCTGTGACACTGAAGCCATAGTAAACATTCTCATTGTTTTTACCTTGAAGGACTATATTTACTGATTAGTTTTCCAAATTAATCTATTTTCATTTAAACAGTTATTTGAATATAGGCATTCCTGTGCAGTGTTTGTGTGACTGGACCGGATGGGAACAGACATTCCTCTTTCCCACCTATCCGTGAAGAGTCTCTGTCACATGCGCTCTGGTCTTCAGGATAAGACCTAAGTAGTGAAGATGATGCTTTTTACAAAATGTGTTTCTGAGAATCTGAAAGCAAAAAATGCAGTTTGAGTTTGTGGTAGTTGTTGAAAGTTGTACAGCCAAGGCGCAAACTTCAACAGGTGATTAACTAAATGCAGGGATTGCTGATGTTGAAGACAAATGTACTCAGGCTACAAAGGAATGATTTGAGGCTGAGGCTCTGAAACACTGGAAATGTCTGTTGCAGTTTTGCAGTTATTTACATTATGAATGCTATATTTTACTGCAGCTGCAGTTTGTATAGTCTTTCAAGTTTAAAAAGTTCCTAAACCAAAAAAAATATAGAAAATCAGTGTCATGAGCTGCTGCTTTAATGAGTACTTAATTTTATATATATGTTATTTTTAACGCCCTAGTTTTCTATAGTGTATATATATTCTAAAATTACATTTTTGTTTGTATTTTCTCTCATTCTTACTGATTTATAACAGAGTTCTTTTATTTTTAAAATTGAAAAATTGATTAATTTCTGCTTTATGTAAATGGAAAAAAGTAAAATTTAATTTTAACTTTCTTGAGCAAAATATTCAAATATTGGAACCTGATCTGAGATTCTTGCACTGTGTTTAACCACTGGATATCTCTCCATTGCAGAGTTAACTCAAAGTTGTATTCATTTTATTTTAATTTTGTTCTGTCATTGAGCAACAACTCCTGCTTTGATTTTGAATGTGCTTTTTATCAATTTTGAGGGTGAGGTTAAAGATTGGGTTCTGCTTTAATTCAAGCAGTAACTAGTTCTTTTTTCAGTGAGAACTGTACAGTTCTTTTTCTAGAATACTCTTTTCTTCCAAAGTAAACTCATAAATCTTGCCTTTTGACCCTTTCGTTCTTATGGGCTGGAATTTATCTGTTAATTTATAGGTGCATTTATTTAGCATCTGAACTTAACATTCCATATGCTATGCTCTATTTATATCCAGTATTTAAAAAGGTCTTGAATACAGATGCTGCACAGAGAATCCTCCTGCTGCTGTGTTGCTCAAGTCAAAATCCTGTAGAACTACCACTGTGACAACGTTTAGGAGAAAGATTTGTGAAATGTATGTGGAAGTGGAATATTTATGAAAACATTTTCAGGAATTTTGCAGAGGAGGGAATTCATTAGATGGGACTTCATTGCAGGAAAATAATGAAAAGCCTGAAAACAGTTCAAGAGCAAGTGTGGTGGTGTTGTGTGAGTCTCTTCACGGCCTTTTCCCAGATCTATTGCACTGTGATATAAAGGTGTAGATTTAGAAGTCAGTCCTTATTGCCCACAATCCCTTCCCCAGCCTTCATGAGGCAGTTGCCTCTGACGCAGTGAGATCCCATACCTGGTCTTGCACAGCGCGTGCTGCAGCGTGCCAGAGCAAGGCAGATGGCACGTTGATACCAAACGGCTTTGGAGATCTAGTTTTCAACCAGCCAACCAGACACTCATAATCTATCTACCAAATGTAGAACTAAACTTTCCTGTGGCAGGTGTTCTGAAATCAGGATATAGTTTAATGAATTATGGCAGTAGGTGAAGGTCCCCTAAAATAGCAGGTCCCAGGTGGCCCGTTGCCATACTTGTTGACTGGAAGCAATAAAGCTGCTTTCTGACGAAACATGTAGATGGTGGATCTCTTCAGACTTCTGGCAGTACTCACTGCTGATTCGTCACTCCGTAATATCTGTAAGCATGTCTGTGTTCAGCCAAACCTTGCGTAACACCAGGTGCCCTTTGGAGCTGAGCTATCCCTTTGCTACCCCGTTAGCCTCAGGGTCATTTGTAAGAGCACTGCCTTCAAAGCCTATTACTTCAGGTGCAGAAGAAACATTTGCTGGCTGGAGTTAACCAACAATATCACACTGATTCTTATGCAGATATTCTGAAGGCATGGCTAGTCATCCTTTTCTGCATGAGGATGCAGTCTCAGCTCTTTGATAGTTGACCTGAAATGGAGAGGAATTGGAAAATCAGCATCTAATGGGATAAATTTTGTCCTGAGATCATAGAATTATAGAATCAGATGGGTTGGAAAGGACCTCTGAGATCATCAAGTCCAACCCTTGATCCACTACCACCAC
>JAYRBT010000178.1:19541519-19580623 GCA_036023395.1 Myiotriccus ornatus | reverse complement strand
GGTGAAGAAGTCTTGTCAGAAATGGGTGGTCTGTTCCATACCGATGAGAATTTTAGCCTTAGAGTTCCTTTTGATAAAATAGTCAGCATTATCTTTTAGCCTTAAAGGTTTGTGACTTCGCAGTTTTTGTAGTCTGTCATTACTTCTTTGATAATGCTACAGGATAGTTTTTTATGTAATTTGAATTAATTCCTAAATATTCAGTGCGTAGATTCTATGGCATTTAGTGAAATAGATTATTTTAAATATAATCTGGAATAAGTTTTTAAAAACATAGATGTTATATGTTTAAACAGAGTTATTGTACAATACTTACTGCTTGTAATAAATCGCTGTTTTGCTATATGCTTTATCTTGTGGTGGAGTATATCAGTTGCCAGAGCCAATCACCAGCGTGAACTTTCAGAATGTCTTTGTTTATAAATGGCAAGAAAATTCTTGTGCAAAGAGTCATGATTTTGTTGGCTAAAGTCAGTGAGCACTTGCTGATTTTTTTTGGCATTGCCTATAGAAATACTGAAGTGTATTTATAATGTGGGAGCCAAGATTACTTTTAGGATGACAAGCTTCTGATACGTAATGGGGAAAAAACAATTCCATGCCATTGTTCTGTTAAATAGCAATTATGTTATTTGAGGATTTTTCATAAAGCATTATGCTTTTTAGTATTTTTTTCTGACAGTATATGTTAATGAGGAGCACTTCATAACACTTGTTTAAAATGTCAGTCAGTATATCCTGAAGATTTTGGGCTACATGCATTCAGTATCACCAACTGTAAATAAAGTCTGTAGTCTAAAGTTTCATTAAAACTGTAGTTGCATGATAGTGGAGACTTGGGCACAACTCATACTTTCTGTTGAGACACAGCTGATGCTTCATTTGCTGCTAATAATATCAAATTGATCATACAGTCTTATTAGAGCAAGACAGTAGACCAAGCTAAAGGCAAATATTCTTTCCTTTACTAAATGTAATTAAAAGATGATTCTGAATTAGTGGCCAGTGTGGGAGGATTGAAGTGAAATATAGTGACATCTACCTTTACAAAACTATTGGCTTTTGCATTCTCTAAGACTGTGCACTTTATAATAGTTGTAATATATTTTTCTGCTCTGATAGAGCCCTGACTACCAGAACTTTAGTTTCCATGGATGTAAAACTGTGGGAAGAAAGTGTTAGGGAGGTTCTGCAGTTATCAGAGCCTTGGTAGCTGGGAACAAATTAGAAAAGTGGTACCTAAGTATGTTTTGGGACCCTGAGAACTGTAACTTACTTTTTTCCTTCTCTCCTTGTGGCCTACTCTGACTTTCTCTTCTTCATTTAGTTCTTTTCTCTGATTCCTGTATGACATGAGTTCACCCTGCTTCTTTACCTTGAGTCATGTGCTCTTACTCAGTATCATATGCTCAGTCTTCCTGGGATTCTGTTTCTTTTCCTGTGTCTTTACCCTCCCAGGCTCTTGCACCTTTATGGCTTTTACTTCAGCTCTTCTGCCTCTCAGAAGCAAAACCACCACAGAAACACGAGTCCAACGTACATGTTGTAAATGTTTATGTAAACATTTAAAATAATTTCAATCATTGCTTTATATAAACACTAAAAGAGTCTCTTTTAAGTTGATCTTTCTGGCTACATCTTCAAGTAACAGAAAAGGAATAAAACTTAAACCTAAATGAAACATTTCATTTTCCGTGCTGAGTTATGCATACGAATCAAATGCGATGTCATAGTTGGAATGCTATATGGAAGCAATATCACCAAACTTAAAGATCATTCAAACAGCTGACTGAAGATAGTCCCACTACTGAACTAAAAATGCAAAATAAGAAGTTGAATATGTAAGGTGATTTTTTTGGTAAGATATGATTGCTATAAAATAAGCTAAGAAGGTAAAAAAGTTAGAACCACTCCAGTATAGCACTGCTACGGGGCTGGGTTCATCATTCACTAAGTGATTCTTATATTCAGTAAAGTTAATTAAAAATATGGCTAGTTAGGACACGTAGAGATGATAGTTTTATTTTTAATGGTTTAATTTTGTAAGGTTTTTTTCATTGTTCATTCAAAACACAAAATCAAACCTCACTAGCAAAACAGAGACATATCATTTTACTGAAATAATGGAATGTAAATAAATATTGCACTCTGTCTCTTAGTTCGGCATTTTTTTGCAATGCCTAAATGGGTTTGCATAATGCTTTTAAAAAGACTGTGTTTGTACAAATATCAAACTGTTTCCAGTCCTTGTTTGGAATTGTGTTTAATCAGATTTAAAATGGTAAATGTTCTCTGTAAGGTTATATAATTTCACTCAAGCATGTAAAGTAAACCATCTGTGCATAAGATATGCAATTTTAAATATTCAGATTTTAAAAATGCACCTGAAAATTATTCTGCATATTATATCAAAGCCAAAAAAATTTTAATAATTAAACTTCAGTGAAACCCACCTAAAAAACTCCAGTTCTGTGTTATACACTGTGATCCTTATATTCATCTGTAAGCACTGGTAGGTTTGTGCACAGTTAGCAATGCAAGGGCTCTTATTACAGACAGCAATCAGTGCTAATGCTGCATGCTGCTAGTGGGTTTTAATTATTTTTTTAAAGGGAGAAATTGGACTACACTGATACACTCAGAATTCTGCTTTTAAGCAAGATAATGGATGCTTTTCCCTCTGCCATAAATACACATGATATCTGATGAGGGGGTTATTTTTTTGCATGGATTTTTCACGTTCTTCAGATTTTACTTAAATTTCTTGCTTTTTATCAAACAAAGTTGTTAAAACCAGAATGATTTGATTAAATGGGTTAGATTGCTATGCTTATCTTTTGGAGACCTGAAAAATCATCATCTTGTTTTGTGTTCAGAGACTTTTCACACACAGACTTCACTTCATCAGTATTAACATTTCTTTCTTGCTCCAATGTAGGCAGTAGTTAAATCAGCTACAGTTTATTATAGAAAGATATTATGGCTAATTTTCACGTTAGGTGTTGAAAAGGTATGTACTGTAATCTTACTTTGTGGTAAATCAAATGATTTTGTTTGCTAGCAATGGTGTTAAACTTCGGGCAGAGATCTGTGTTAGCTAATTTCACCTCTGAAAGATGTGTTTCTCAAGTATTTTGAAGTTCCTAAAAATGTAATATAAAAATAGAAGTCATCATTTCTTCTACGTAGCATCACCGACTGAAGGATGTAGCTTTGGAATTGCTGTAAAAGCCTTAAAAACTTAAGCACTTGGGAAATGAGTGTCAAACACTACAAATGACAAAATACTGCACTTTGTAGGTGGAGATTGTTAATAATTTTCTCCCTCAATACCTATCCCCACCGCGTTTACATTGTGATAAAATATAAACAATAAATTCATTCCCATTTAAAAAAAAATCATATAATACATTCTCTAGAAGCTGTATAGAAGATAGTAAAGAATTATATGTATGTACATATATATGAATTAGTATAATCTTGAGTATTGGAAGAATAAAATAAGAGAATGAGTAAATAAAATCCATGGCAAGTTTAGGAATAGAGTTAATAATTCAACGTGTGTTAAACGCTGTTCCTTCCTGTGTACTACAAGTAGCAGGGCTCCCGTAGGGTCCTGTAGATTACACTTGAAAAGACTTTAAGGTCATGTGCCATAACTTCAGGATCAAGATCCATCATGGGAGTCTCTTTTACGTCCTTCAGATTTTATTCATAAAAGCGTCAGTAATAAGGTCTGTCCTGCCCCTGACAAATTGGGAGATTTTTGCCTTCATAGAGACCTGAAATCAGTGGTATTTCAGCGATTAGGTAATAAAAAACATAGACTCATATTATTTTTTTAATCAGTGGTGTAGATTTCCCATGTTTAAAAGTAAAAAAAAATTAATGCTGAGTTATAATATGCCTTTCCAAATGCATTAGCAATATCTAACTTGAATTTATTTGAAATTTTTGATCAAAGTAAGAGAAACTTAAAAATGTTTAAAAAAAAAATCATTGAAAAGAATAATTTTTAGTGCAGTTAAAATAGTAAGGGATGATACAAAAAGATAATTTCAGAAAATGTGAAACTGTACAGATCTTTTTGTCCTACGTGAACACTGCTCAGTACAGCTTGCATTACCCGGACATCTGGTGCAGGTCCTGTGTGCTCAGATTCAGATTTGAAGGAGACTCCTGTAATTCTGAAAATTTGCAAATAAGGCTACTCTACTCTGTGTCTGAAATGAATTTGGCACAATGTTCTCAGTACTTCTCTGTATTAGGGCACCAGAAAATATTTAAATCTTAACTAAGTTGTATTTGATTCGATTTTGCTTGTTTAGTACTTTAATATTACTATGCAATAATCCTGAGGGACACTGATTTTTATCCATCTGAATGAAAAGACTGATGTTGTTATCAACTTGTATGAGTGGATCGTGTTTTAATTTATTACTTTTCTTGTGTCTTGTAATCATGTGGATTATAGTAACAAAGCCAGGATACATTTTCTCATACTTTTCAGGCTCATCATCAGTGCAGCGGAAATCTAATTATAGGTTTGCAGTGGTGACTTCTGTTCTGAAGGGAGTTTAAAATGAGTTATGTAAACAGAACTATGTAAGTCAAGTGTGAAAAAAAGTAAACTAAGGAAATAATGATTACTATGTTGATATATACGTTGTGTTCTGACGTTAAAGTGCTGTCTAACATGAAAATGTGGTCCAAAAAGCTTTACTGCTCAGTCTGAGAAATACTTGCAGTGTATTTTGGTCTCCTTGGCAAGGCTAATACTGTGCACTCTTTTGGCTGGGATGTGCTGTCTGTGGTCCCGGTGCTACTTCAGGCACTGCCTGAGCTGTGTAGCAGCAGTGTAGTGGAGTGGCAGCTTGATAACCAGGCATCTGGCTACCTGGTGCTGCTTCATCCTCAGCTGAGGTGTTCCTCAAGTGTGATGCAGCTGGGGAGGTAGCTCTGCGAGCCAACCAAGAGGGAGCTGCTGGAAGAGGAGGTACTGTTCTGTATCCAGCTGGCTGAAGTGTCCAGAAATCAGAGCCTGCCAAGGTGGAACTTCCCTTTGCTCCCTTCCTCCTGCTAGAAAACCCCTGATTTTGGTGACAGAGAAATTGTGCCACTTCAAAATACTGTCTGTAATATTTGCTTGTCAAAGTGGAAAAAACAGGATTCTGAATTCAACTTTCAGATTAATTCCATAGCCACAAAGAAATAAGTATATATGCAGAGTTGTCCTCTGCTTTTCATCTGCGTGAGGTGCATCTAGCTCAGGTGTACATGGACAGCATCTGAGGAGTCCCGCTTCTGAACTTCCATTTGAATGAAGATCTTGACAAATTTGTTATTTCTTGAATACTGTCAGTGCAGAGGAAGCTTATGCATCCCAGGCAGCAAGAATTTAGTATATGCATTGTCAGGTATTTTGGGGATCCAGTGGCAGCTACACAGACATTTGAGAATGTCACTGATGATGGAGGCATACCTTTGAGGATATACTGTACATTCCTCACAAATTTATCAGTAAATCACAAAATTAAAGAGTATGTTTTAATTGATACACTTGTGATTTCTCTGAGCTGTCATTCTTGGTCTTTCCTGAAGATTGCAATCCTTTCAACTCACCTGCAGTGAGTTGTAACAACATCTTTAGTGTTGTTTGCACATCAGTCATTTTGGCTGTGGCCATTATGAGTAAACACCTCAAATTAATGCCAAGCTATTCCAATATGCATTTACTGAAGAGCTTTTGAATATTGTTCTTCACGATAAACTTCTTGGGTCCATCAGTTCAGTCTGCCAGGGCAGAATAAAACCTTCAGGGATTTCAGAGCTGGGAAGTGACCTCAGCCAGCTGAGATTCAGCTTTGATTTTCTGCACCTTTAAAGCCTATTGATTCAACCAGATCTCCTATCTTCAAATTTCTGTAAGTAAAATCCCCCAGGCATTTTAAGTGGGTAACTGATAGTTCTGCTTATTAATTTTGTGTTTGTTTCCTAGCTGGGCTTTAACTTTTGGGAAAGGCCTCCACTGTGCTGTTATCTGACTGAACTCTTTTCCCTTTCCATCTGTCTTCACTAAAAAAAGTAGGAGTAGAAACTGTTGCAGATGTTAGGCACAGCACTCAGCAGGAACTTCACTGAATGAAAAGGGATGACATTTGTGCACAGCTCGTTTCCTCTGCTCCCTCCTTTCTGACAGGAGTGTTGCATTTTAATCATCCCTGTTCTAATCTCGCTGATGAATTCTCCCAGGAAACCAGTTTTGGGGTACAAGGCTAATACATGTTTTGAGAAGCCCATAATCCCCTTTTCTAGGGTCTGTATGATGCATTCAGAATAATCAATCAACAGTCTCTGAATATTTCATAATAAAACTGAACCAGCAATAAGGTCAATTTATACTCCTGGCTACTGCTAGGTACTCTATAAAAGTCATAACAGTCTGTAGCACAGTAGTACAGGAACCATTCTGTTCCATTCCTAAATTCAACATATGAAACAACATGAATTAAATTTTTCATTATCTGCACCTCGCACTTTCCCTGATCTCCAGGGAAAATGAAAATACGAAAGTTTCGAAAACAGGCAAGTTTTCAGGAGTGGACTTTATTTTTAGATGCTCACTCAGTTTCTCCCCTGATTCTGCCCAAACTGTTATATCTGCCTTTGCCCATTCTGTTTTAAAATTTAGACACTTTATTTTTCTTTCTTGTTTAGTGGAAGATTCTTTAAATATTTTCTATTCTTCCAGTAAGTCTATTGTTGTCCTGCAAGAGGAGTGAGCATAAACTTCATGGTGCCTTTTGTACCCTTTTTTTGCTTGTACATGTACATACGGTATCTGGAGGCTGCAAAGGCTTGTCCATGCTGCCATTTATCATCTTTTTGTTTGCTTTTACAGATTGTTTGTAAGAGTTCATCATAACTGTTTATAGCAGTCCTGAACTCTCTATTAAATAAAATTTCAACAAGTGGTTGCCCTAGTTTCAAGGTTTCCTCTTAGTGGGGAGTCTGAAGTCAATTGCCTGTTTAGACATTCTTTTCTCAGTTCTGAGACTGTTTTCTCCTGATCATTACATCTTTACAACCTCAGATTAAAACATGTGTTTAAAATTATATTATTCTTTAAAATGTTTAAAATCATATTAATCAAACTGTCATTACCACACTTGGTATTTCATACCAAACAAGTATTGGGTTTTTTCTGTGAGATTGCATGTTTAGCATTTGCGTTCCCTAACAGAGCCATTTCTGGAAAATGGGAATAATATCCAAAAACAACATGTAATTTTATTCCAGCATACACAAACAAATCTGTGGCAACCCTGAATTACAGACCTGACTGTTTTGTTTCATGATTTCTGATTTCTAATGGATTTATTTTATTACCTTTTATTCTGGTTTTGCCCTTATTTGACCCCCTTGTCATGCAGTGCTCTGGTTTTTTTTTTTTTTTAATTTTTCCATACCTTCATGCTCTTGAGGTATGCACTTCTTTGTTGATTGATTTTATATTTTAGGAATAGCCAACTGAACACTTAAAAGTAAAATTTCAGCTGAATTCAAATTCTCATTCTGAGCTGCTGCAGTGATTAGTCTGTTGTCCCCCGATCCACACATCCCATTAAAGCATTCCCATATTCATTCACTGTCCTCAGTGAATTAGGTTCTTTAAGAATTCAGTCCTAAAAATGTGATTTTTTTTTTTTTTGGTACAGACATATATTGCATATATTGGAACTATGGCTTGTCTTCTCATCTGGACATTTCTCATGTATTGCTCTTGATTGATTTGGGCATCAGAAAGGTTAAATAGTAACTTAGATTCTTCATATTCTTTGACTGCTCTCCCTCAGGAGTGGGAGGGTCAAAAACACTGAGTCTGTATGGACATGCCTGAAGGGAAGCCCTATATATTTTCAGTGGTTTTTTTTTCCTGTTAGTACTAATGCATTTACATTTCATTTCACATGCTTGGTTTTTAAAACAAAAGTCTATGTCTCCTGAGGGGTGAACTAGCATTTTCTAATTTTTTTAAGCATCTCCTCACACTGGTATTGTCTGTAAACACTTGAATCCTTCAGGACCAAAGAATGAAACTCAGTGTCAGTAAACATATCACGTTTATTGCCCCCTAAGTGTTTACACAATGACAAAAATCAAGCCTCCAGAGAGTCATATTGTAAAAAGAAACAGTTGGTTTAAATTAGGTTTCCATGTGAAATATAACTAATTTTTATGGATGCTGTGGGAACATAAACTGGAAAGAAAATCTGCCCACTGATAAAATGAAGATTTGATTTTTATTTGTTTAATGCAAACACAGTCACGTACTGATTTCTGATTCTGGCATTAATTAGTCATCAAACAGAAGTTGGTCATATGGTCACACTTAGAAAGGTGGTGTTTTTTTTTTTGTTTACTTCATTTGTGATCACACAAACAGATAATGTGAATTATCTTAAATGTTCGATGCATATAGAAATTAGCAAATTTGTGCATTAAATAAATCTACCAGTTTTGTGAAATTAACCCAAACAAAAAAAATTCCAGTTTATCAACTTCTACTACCCGTGTTGCAAGAACAAAGGTTATTCAGTGTGAGGCTGAGATTTGTAAGCCATGTAAATGAGAATTTACACTGCAGATCTTTCCAGCAGCTTTAGAAACCAGCACTAGCTTAAACTGTCCATTTTCTTCTGTAGCCTCAGTGCATATTCAGAATATCTTATATTAAGATGTAGTAGTTCTTTGTTTAATAGAAGTTTTTCTAGAGCAGTTAATAATTGAACTGTTGTAATGTGGATATGCCTCTGTGTAAGTTGTGTTTGCAATGCAAATGTGATTTGGCCGTGAGTGTATAGGTGGAATTTTGACTGATAACCTCCTGATGGAAAAAAACCCTACACCAAACAACAAAAAACCCCCACATTATCTGTCAAGTATATATGAATGCTCCAAGTGACGTTGCTTTGTTTGACTGGACTGTCTGGTTTATTTTACAAGGTGAGCTCGTGGGTTACCTGGCTGATCCTGACTGCAGGTTCTATGGAGGAGAAACGAGAAGTCTTCTCATATTTAGTACATGTGGCAAAATGCTGCTGGAATATGGGCAACTACAATGCTGTAATGGAATTTCTGGCAGGGCTGAGGTACTGGCAACTCTTTTTTTTTAAATGGCTTTTCAGTGATAGATTACACTTCAGCTTCTGTTAAGCAGATGTCTCTGGAGAACAATGAAGTAAACAGAAATCTGTGGCTAAATCACATCATCTCAAGTGACTTTCTAGTAATCCCTTTTGGAAAAACGAAGCATGCTAAATGCTTTTTTTTCTCAAAATACACTGGAGAATCTTATCAGTTCTCATGATACACGCTGAATATGTTGCATTAGAAAACATCCTTCTATTTTTTTTTTTAATAGAAATTTTTTTAAATGTGAGAAAAAAATGGGAAAGCAGTTGTGGTTTATCTGGTGAGCTACAACTAATGTAACTTGGGGTAGGAGTCTCCAGAACACAAGTGAAACAATTATGGTGACATTCTAAAAGGATCGGTCTTAAATGAAAAAAAAAAAACAACAACCCCTTAAGAACAAAAAAACCCCAACAAAACCAAACAGTCAAATCTGGTTTTTAACCCCTCCAATTAACATATACAGTAGGGGGTTAAAGACAGTTCACTGCTTGCTTCCCTGTGGAATTACAGGTTCACCATGCAGGGCTGGGTGAGCCAGAAAGCAGTGCCTGAGGACTGGCAGTTCACAGGGCAGCAAATGGGACCAAACGAGGAAGAGTTAAGATCAGATTTCCCTTCTCTTAGCCTTAACCCTCCTTGTATATAGTGTTTGTGTAACAAAGCTCTAAAGTGTTTGCATTGCTGTTTCTTGTGGTTTAGTAAGAATTCTCATTGAGCTATTTGTTTGTATTTTTGGTATATAAAACATATTTGGAACACTCACAAGTGTGGGGAATACATTTCAGCAGAATACATCCACAATCTGCAAGCCATGTGAGTTATGAGGGAAAATGCAAAGCCAATTAAGGGCTTAATTTTATCTCTAAAGCATCTGCACAGCACAAAGGAAAGAGAGGAGAGGAAGGCCAGTGCTGATTAGCAGTGTTTCTGGGACAGGGACAGAAAGTGGGGTTAAAGGCATTCTATTGTGAGCATTTCTGTAGACCTTTTGGTGTGTTTGAAGCCAGAGGTGGGCAGGAAGGCCATGTAATTGCACAGACATACAGCTCAGATGGTGAGAGAACTCCTAGAGGTACTCACAGTTCTTGGAGCTATTTCTGTTTGAAATCAGAGTTTCTTTTCAGCTGCAGCTCTGCACTGGTGCCTGAGACCTGAAACCTGGTCTTGACTTCCTTTTTTCCATGAAAATAAATAATTTGTTAGCAAAACAGAAAAAAAACCCCTATTTAATTTTGTAAAAATACATTTGATTAAAAAACACCAACTTTTGCTAACTTAATGGATGGTTCATAAAATAATTACAAGAATTTATAAGAAACAGTCTGGCTTCATTTCCTTAATCTTTTCTTATTTCTTTCTAGGTCCTTAGAAATTTTAGGCAATGACACAATGCAAGTGTTAGAAGGCCTGCTGGTAAATCTTACACAGCTGGGCTATTGTTAAAATGTGACCTGTTACTCCAGTAGATCAGACTGCTTGTGTCTCCCTTTTAGCTTTGTTCTTTAATAGTTCTGAGGGCAGAAATATCTTAAAAATAATGACCTTGATTTCATTAATTCATTTGTTCATTCATTCATTTCTGAGCAAGGATAGTTTCCTCTATTACATATATGCTGTGGGTGTTGGACTTGAAGGTAAATTGTTTAAAATTTCTTAAGTACATATTGTGAACTCTTTTTGCAATAGGTCAAGAAAAGTCTTAAAAATGTGGCAATTTATGGACCAGTCTGATATTGAAACCATGCGAAGTCTGAAAGACGCCATGGCACAACATGAGTCGTCATCCGAATACAGGAAAGTGGTCAACAGGGCACTCAATATTCCAGGCTGTAAAGTTGTTCCTTTCTGTGGTGTATTTTTAAAAGAGCTTTGCGAAGTTTTGGATGGAGCATCAAGCCTCATCAGGCTCTGTCCACGATATAACTCCCAAGAAGAAACATTAGAGGTAAATGAGATAAGTGTTCTTATGTTTGTAGCCATCCAGTGCTTTATTTTATGTAATTTTATACAAAGGCATCATCTAATTAATATTTTCTAAACCAGGTAGTTACAAGACTGTTGAGTTACATGGACCTCGATTTAATTTCCATAGTTACTTAGCAATTTAGGTTTGGTTATTTATATGTAGTTCAATATCAGAGTACTGAGAAATTAGCATTAGTTGCAAAGGATCGTGTTTATACTTTGGGTAAAGTAAGTATGTAGAGCCTTAATTATTTTCTGTTAAATACTCTGACCTTCCACTTAACTCGTTGTGGATTGGAAAGTTTTCAGTTCCTTAAAAATGGAATTTAGTAGTACAGTGGATCAAGCTTCTCCTCCATGGAAAGAAACAGTTCCTTTGAGTTTTATCATTTTGGCTTTAAAAGAAAAATGCCCCTGTTAGATGAAGAGATTAAGACTGAGGCTTTTTAAAAGTTTTCAGGAATTACTGTAATTTACGTTACTTGATTTATGAAGTGATTTGGTCTATTTTGGATTGCAAGTGGGCACAAAATCCCACTGGAAGCTAATAGGAAATAAACGCTAAAATATTCTTAGTTGTAAAAATTTCTACAGTGAGAAGTAAATGACACAAGATTCTATTTATAACTGTACTAATCTTTTAGATATCTCTAGTTTGTTTCAGATTACAGTGGACAAGATAATTTCTTGCAACGAGTAGGTCAAGATGGTTTAAATAATCCAGAAAAGGAATCAACAACAAACAGTATCTTCCAAACTATCCGGAGCTGCAATCGCAGTTTGGAATCTGAGGAGGGTGAAGAGAATGTTAGTGAAGGGAGCAATTCAAGAAAAAACTCTTTGAAGGACAAAAACCGGTACCAGTAGGTTTCCTTTTATTTACTGTCATCAATTGTATATTTCATGGTTTTAATTTTTAATTTCCTTTTACCAAGGCTTGCTTTTAGAAATAAGGGCAACTTTAACGCCTTCTCTTGTATTTATCTTCACATTCAGAGCTTTTCTTCCCTGCAGTTACTCTTAAGTATCTGATACTCAACTGCTTGGAAACTCTCTGTATAGTTATACTTTCCCTCATGATGTAATTACTTCCTCTCATGATAAGGGTAAATCCTTTTCGTCTTACACATAGAACTTTAAAAATCCACAGTTACAATTACAGTTTTGATCTCTAGTGACAGGAATAGCACCAGGACATATTTGTTGTCAGAGCTCAGAACATTATATTCTGCATGTTCATGCAGTGTTCTGCCCCCTTCAAAATAAAGGTTATTTATTATCCTTCAAAAGACCTGCTCTTTTAAGGACATGTTAGTTTGAGGCTTTAAAATTTTGTCAGGAAAACATTTGTGAGTACACATTTTGAATTTTCAGGCTGCTGTAGTCCTGCTATTTTGCAAAGAATTTTACTTTATTATGTTCCATGTCAAAAGTAGTCTCCAATTTCACTTTGAAGACCTGATATATTCTGTACTGTTCACCAGCAGGATATATGGTAAATGCAAAGTTTAAGATCTCACATGATCTTCTAGAATGTTGCTTTGCAATGAAGTCTCATTGCAAAGCCAGTGTAGACATAAGTGGGTCAGCTTTAAACTAAATAACAGTTAGACCAACACCAAATTAAGTAACATAACTGTACTGTTCTGAGGTGAAACACTGTAAAATTACATGAGGGTTTGCATAAAAACAACCTTCTTAAGTCACTGCTTGAGTTATTGTATTGATAATGTCAGTCAGAAATCCATATGTTCAGAACCATCCAACGTTTTTCAGTTACTTAAACAAAAAATCTAATAAGTGGCTGCCTGAGAAGCAACTACCATCTTCCTGCTTAAAATGCATTTATTTCATTAACATGTAATTCTAAATTTCATTTCAAATAAATAATCATTATTTCCTGAAAGAATGGTTTCTAATAGAATTATTCACATCTGGCTTTAGTTGCTTCTGGGAAGTGGAGCAATAGATTAAGGCAAGAAAGACAGACCCACTTATCTGTCCATTTACGTTATCCCTTAACTTACTTCAGTCCAAGTACTTTCTTCTAGGCATAATTTTTTGTTCATTAATGTGCTTTAAAATCAACTTGCAAATCACAGTTCAAATGGAGAATAAGCTAGGCAAATCAACATTTCACTAGGATGAACAAAATAGAAATTAAATGTAAAAGAACAGTATGGAGAAAATTGAGGGTTTTTTTAATGTGTTTATGAAATAATTTCTTGGTAAATTAGTTATTTGTGCTTTACATTTAAATATAATCTAGTAATTTCCACTCTAAGTAGGAATTAAACAAAAAAAAAAGCCAATATGAATTGGAAATGAAAGTTTAAAATTCAGATGAACAAAACTGCAGACAGATATTTAAAGTTATGTTTCCTGATTCAGAGCTACTAACTACTCAGTTGGTAGTATCTGTACTTACGATGCAGTAAATTCTGATTTTAACAGTAAAATGAGTTGTAGGAGAATACTTCTGAAACTACTGATTTAGCTCAAGTACTTCACAGACTAGAAATTCCTTATTCACTTGCCATCTCTTTCCTGGGCATGCAGAGAGCTGGGTAAAGCACAGGAACAAACTGGCGCAGAGGCAGAAGGTCCATGTTGTCCTTCTTGTATGGAGGCTGTGATTTTTGATTTATTTTTAATTCTATAAACAGATAAAGAGTTCTAAGGAAGAAATTTAGTCCTCTTTCTTGTGAGACCTGTCATATTTGCATACAATGTTATAAAATCCAACTTAAATCATGAATAGTATTACCTGATAATTGTAGTGATGTGGTCATAAAGGCAGAAAAAGACACTGCGTAACATGTTCCTCATTACTTCATAATTGCAAGCAAGATTTTCAATTAGTTTTTCTTTTGATGATTTGGATTAGCATTGTGGAACATGAACACACCGAAGCTGGTAGGTTAATTTGATTTGAAGAAAATGAAAGGCATCTAATAGAATCAGTGGGCAGTGGGTATAATTAGTTTCCTGGTTGAGTAAGCAAATAAGCTGTATCGCTCTGTAATCAGTGACCCATCTAATTGCCCTGAATTTCTGTACATGCCAGATAAATATCAAACATTAATCTTTATTAGAACTCTATTTTGACAGTTCTCAAATAAGTAAAGGTAAGCAGGAAAATACAAAAAACCTCCAAGTTTAAAATACAGTTTTTATGGAATTTTTACTCAACTGATCTATTAAGATACTCTAAACTTTGATGCATTGCTTTATTAGCCTGATCTCATCTTCACTTTTAAGCTTTTCCAGTTACAGTAAATAACCTATAAAATAATAGGGGGAAACCTAATTTTTTTTTTCCTTTTTGCCTACCCTACAATTTTCTCCTCTGAAACTGCAACCTGTCTTACTGTTTTCTTATCTTTTCATCTCCATGCATCTCAGTGCAGGACATATAAAGAAAGCCTCTGGTTCAAACCGAGTTCTGTAAGTGTGTTCTCAGTAATCGATGGCTGTGTCGCTTTGGGCAGCTCCTGTCAGAGGTTCTGTTTCTGTACATGGCTATGTGTGTGTGCCTGGCTTACCTGCTGCTTTACAGTTTAATCTGTGGCCTGCAACGTGCTATCAAGTGCGAAATAAGGCATAAACAAAGTTCTGCTATTTCTGTCTCCGCTGTACTGGGCTCTTTCAGCCATCCACATCTTGTCTCAGAATACATTTTCTAGCATTTTTACAGAGACTTGTTTGATTGTTTTGAGGACATGGAGGAGAAAGAGCTGCTTCAGTTGTTTGTTTAATTTTAAGATGTTAATCTTGTATATTAAAGGTATATATTTCAATTTACATGTGTCTTGTAAGACTATAGGAAGACAGTTTATATCAACTCAGTTACAATGCATGGCCTTTATTTTTAGAAATATTTCTTAAAGAAAATAGTTATTCTGTCAGTCCCCTCACCACAAGCAATAAATCCTCAGCCTATTGGCCACTTTTTTATAAATTTGGTGAAGGGTTAGAGACCTCACCAATTAATAAATTAATTTGTGGCCCAGGTAAAGAGTTTTAGGGAAAACTAATGGTCATCTGTAGAGTTTAGCATTGGGAGATGGAGTATGTAATTTGTTCTAAGTCACAGCATGAATCATGTTTTGCTCAGTTGGTAGGACAGGGGCAGGAACTGAGAGTACTGTCGCAATATGAAGGGGAAGCACAGAGGGTATTAGGACAAGATGTCTTGAAGGATATGTAGAGGAAGATGGTTTGTATTTTACTGGCTGGATATCCTTAGGAAAACGTGCTTCATTAGTTCTGTTGTGCACAGAACAGTTTGTTCTTTTTTTATGTTCACTGAAGGAGTATCAAAATATTGAACATTTATGCACTCATACACATTAGAACCTTGTTCAGGGAAGGCGTTTTATTTAAACTGCCTCTTCTCTTAGTTCAGTATTGTTGCTCTGTATCTGCTGTTTCTAATTATGGCAAAATATTTCAAACATTTCAGTTGCTGTATGCAAGTTTCATGTTAATATTTTCATTAAGTAAAATTAAATTTTCTGGTGGAAAGTATCTGACAAAATTCTTCCTGCATTCTTTTACGGAAGGTATGTATTTTAACCACTATTTTATTAGCGTTAATCAGAGTATTATATAGTGTGAAAGATCTGCATATTAAATCAGTAATAGAACAGAGATTAGAAGTCCTGTCTTCAATCCACTAGATTCTGCTAACAGTTTTCACATATGGTACCTGATATTTCAACTGAAGCAATCTTATGCTGTGAATTTAAAAACTTTAATCACTTGGCTTTAAGAACTAATCTTTATTGTTAATGCAAAGACATCTTTATTGTTAATGCAAAGTTTGGAAAGTTCTAAGAAAATATAATTATATTGCTACAGCATTTATTAATTCAAAATTTCATTAACATAAATTGTAATATTGTAAAAGCTACAGAGGTTCCTGTAAGTTGCAATTATGGTAATGATAGTATTCTATTTATTTAAACTGCAGCAAAAAAAAGTATTCATCAACCATAGCATAAATCAGCACATGTATCATTAAATATAAATCTCTCGTCTTTGCTCACATGCAGATTTATAATTGGAGATCTTTCAGATTCTGAAAGTGACATATTTGAGCAGTTGAAGGAATGGGACACAAATTCAACAGAGGAGCAACAAAAGGCTTTCTGCCATGGCATAGAACTCATTCCGTGGTACGTGTTATCTATCAGGGCTGATGTCCATCAGTTCATGCAACAAGGGGCAACCGTCATTCACTATGACCAGGAGACACATCTCTCAGCACGTTGCTTTCTTCAACTTCAGCCTGACAATAGTACTTTGACTTGGACAAAACCCACAACAGTTTGCCCTGCAAATGCTAAGGCAAAACTGAGTGTGCTGGGTAATACTGCTGAGCTTGGTAAATACCAGTTTCTTGGTAATACTGGACTGGTGGAAGGTTTTTTGGACTTGTTTTCAGCCAAGGCTGTATATATGGGACACTCGGGCATTGATATGCACACTGTGTGTGTTCAAAATAAACTGTGTAATATGTCCCTTGAAGAAAATGGTATAACACTACTTTATGGACTTCAGACTACTGATAATAAGTTGCTGCACTTTGTTGCTCCAAAATACACTGCCAGAATGCTGTATGATGGATTGCTGGAATTGACTAAAGCTGTAAGAAAAATGAGGAAATTCCCTGATCAAAGACTACAGTGGCTACGGAAACAGTATGTCAGCCTTTACCAGGTAAAAGATGCTGCGATTCTGTATAAGAAAATTTCAAAGCTATCAACAACTTAATGTAATCAATTAGTTTCTGTTGTAAGTAAGGTTAGATTAAAGATGAGCACCAAATCTCCAACTTTGTAACACTGCTTAAGTCGATAAGATCTGATTCTCCAAACAATGTTATGTCAAACCTTACAAGTTTTGAATACACTGGGGATAATTATTTTTCTTGTAAAGCTCTTCATATGTTTGGAGTTTTGGAATAAGTATTTTATTAAAGAAAGACCAATGACAGTACTTGAAAAAGAAGCTGAAATACAGAGTGATTAGAGTTAGAGCCAAAAAACCCCCACAAAGCAGCAAACAAAATAGCCCTTTGGTATCCATGCAGTAATTAAAAATTGCCTCCTCTTGATGTTTTGTCTTTCACTGGTTCTTCAGAGATTTCTATATTATTGCTTTAAAAAAACGCGTCTGTTCTTATTCTCCTTGTTTTGTTAACACTGAGAATTTTTGTAGGAGGATGGGAGGTTTGAAGGCCCAACCTTGGCTCAGGCTGTTGAACTGTTCGGAGGCAGACGATGGAGTGCAAGAAACACAAACACAGGATCTCTCACCAAAAGCACTGAGAAACCTAATGTACAGAGAAACAACACTCTGGGAATAAGCACAGCTAAGAAAAAGAAGAAAGTACTCATAAGGGTAGAATATTTTGTTATTTGTGTATTTTGTTGCTTATCTGGCTGATTTGTTTCCTTCTTGCAGTTACTGTGTAGCTAACTGTGTTCTGAACGAGAGGAAAAAAGTTAGATGATAATTTTCAAACTGTTTATTGCAGTTTCAGATTTTGTGGTTATTGTTTTCCAATAGTTTTGGTTTCTTTTCTCATGCTTGAAGCATTCTTAGGGTGTGTAGCTGCTGGGGCTAGCAGAAGGGGACAGAATCTTCTTGCAACCTTGAGGTATTGCCTCAGTATAAAGGTAAAATATTGGTAATAAGAAAACTACTAACATGCAAAGTGACATCTGGAGGCTGATGTCACTTTTTAAAATAATTTTTATTTTCATATTTCCTGAAATATTACCATAGTTATTCCACCTCATGTTAGCATGCAGTTTTGTCCTGTGGGTGACAGAAACATGACCTAGTCTGGCAGTCTTCTCTTTTTTCCTGGACTCAACTGCTTTCAGCAACAGGCAGGAGAGAGGATAATGCAGGAACTAGCAGCTCTACACTACCCACATGTTCTTCTAGTGGGCAGGTAGGGAAGATCCTTAAGTGAGAACCACCATCCTCTTTAGGGCTCCTGTGCACCAGTGCAGTAGTGTAAAACCAGCTAAAACAATGTAGAGAGGCTCAATCATTGTCATCTTCTGGGTGATGTCAAACTGAGTAAGAGCTAGTGGTCCCACACTTCCCTGTGTGTCCTGTTTGTCTCTTTTCTACTGGTATTGGCCTTACAGGAGTCTGTTTCATGAGGAATAGCTGATTTATCTCATGGTTTTGTTACAGGTTGAACTACAAAGAATGGAAATAGTAGTGGGTTTGGGATGTTTATTGTGATGCTCATTATTTCCAGGGTGAAAGTGGAGAGGCCACTGATGATGAAATGGCAACTCGGAAGGCAAAAAGCTGTAAGGAATATCGTAATAGAAGTGGCTCAGATCCTCAAGATATTGATGAACAAGAAGAAGCAGGTAAGTCTATTGCTTCAGTGCTTAAAAGTCCATCAGGTTTTTGTTCAAAGTCTTTTTATGCAGACATTTTTTTTTTTATGTTAAAAATGAATTTATTATGTAAACCTACTTTTGCAGTTGAAACTCCAAATGCTTTAAGCTTTTAAATTAATGTCTGTAGTTGTTAATGATTGTTCTTCCACTTAGTTTCAGTAGCACTCCCTTTCCATTAAGATGAAAAGTAAGTGTTGCTCAGTATGTCCATTAAGTGTTGTTCAGTATGGACTTTTTTGGCTGTTTTGGGACAAATCTAGAATGCTGTTCGTGTCTTACTCTGCGTTAATGAACTGGACAAAAACATTTTTATTAGGCCAGATGTAATTGCGATGAAAATTTTTGTTTTCTTCATAGATCAAAATATTATTATTAATGCTTCTCCATCTAACAACCTGCCATCAAGAAGAGCTCACTCTCTGACAGCATCTGGGTCTCCAAACTTAGGAGCTACATCACCTTCACCAGCAAGACCAGTCTCCTCTCCTGTAATATCTTCAAGCAAGAGTCAGTCTAGGTAAGGATTTAAATCAATGCTTTGATTTAAAAAGAAAAGAAGCTACTGTTACTTATCATCAAATGTGGGTTTTGTGCCAAACTAGCAGAATCTGACAAAAACAACACCAGAAATGCCATTAGCTTTTTTGTAGACATCTAAAACACATTGTAGGACAACATAGGACATTTAAGCTGAAATACCATGAATCTGAGGATGGCTCTGTAGCAAGTCCCCGAGCAGCATGCTTCAGTTTCTGTGTGTTACAGAAGCGGATTGGAATGCTGTTCCAAAACTACACAAATATGGAGTTTAACTCTTTCCCAAGATCTTCTCCAAAACGTAGTTATAGACATGTTCATAATGAAAATCAACAGCAATGTTCTAGATGTGTGAACTGAAGCTCTGAGGTTTCTCAGCACAATTCATTTCTACCTGGGGGAATAATAACTTTTGCTGACATTCCTGGTGGTGATTGCAGTATTGTCTTGGGAATCAGAGGAACAGATTTGAAATCTTTCTCTTATAAGCCTCTTTTCCTTGAATATTCATCCTTTTTATGTCACTTAGGCAGTGTAAAAGCTCATTATGTTATGTGCAATGGCACCGTGCACTATTGTATTAATTGTATAAATAGTAATGTGATGGTAGTGATTACAGTAATAATAATAATATAACAACCGTAATGTGTCAGGGATGTGGATGGTACTTTATAACATACAAGAAGACAGTCTCAACAGAGGCTTTCTAGTACCTTTTAAGAGAATGAATACTGAAATATGGTTGTGAATATGAATCTTCAGGGTTCCACAAGAGCAATAGTAAACAATGGAAGAGATTACTGATGTTGGTATAACATTACTTTTGAAAAGGTGTGTCTTGTGGAATGATTCCTGTTGTGTATTTCTTGGGGATTTTATTTATACTTAAAATGTTGGATTTAGCAACAGGTGTGAGTAGTGGACAAATGTGGTTGGCTTAACACTGCTTTCCTAGATTCTTACCATGTTTTCTACTTTTTGTTCCTTACTATCAGTCACAAACTTGAATTTGTGTCTCTAAGCTTTTATCTTTGATTGTGGGTTTTTTTGTTGGTTTTTTTCTTTAGTATTAGAACAGATTTCTTTTACATTAAACTGAAGAAATACTGCTTTACTACCTCTAGAAAATGCTTCTGTGTTTTGCTAATCTGCTTTTTGCTTTTATGCCAAAATGCTTGTTTTTCTCTAAAAGAGATTAAAAGGCTCAACGGGGAACTCACATTCCCCGGGGAAGGACAGCTAATGTTCTTTTAAATCCTCGCAGTCCTGGGTTTCTGTGCAGATCCCTGCATAGCTTTGCATTGTGGGCCTCCCGAAGTTATCACAGGTTTTCCCTGGCAAAGTTTCCTTGGCAACTCCATACATCCCTTGGTAGAGCAGAGAGCTCCTAAATTTGCTATGACACTTCTTGCTTAAACTTGCTATGACCCTTCTTGCTGAAATTTGCTGGGGATACAGCTATATGGCTCTTTCACCTGTCCTGTGGAAATCTTCTCAGATCAGACTTACATGTTTTACCAGTTACCTTGACCTAGTTTTCATGAGCCATTAAGAGATTTGGAGCATTGGAGAGAGTTTTATTCGTGGCATTTAGTCTGTGGACCCTTGTTAGGTCTGAATGGTGCTTGCCAGTTTTCATGTATGTGGAACTTCACATGTGCCTCAATTGTGATCAGTGAGTCCAAGCTTTCAAGTAGTTGGCTCTCTGCTTTCCTGCAAAGTCTTGTGATCTTCCACCTTATATGTTTATTAATTTACTCCTGGGATATCTTTTACATTAAACCCGCTGGTTGCCTCCAATATAGAATTTAGATGCTCTTCTGGGAATAGGTGCTCCAGAGACTTCTGTAATTAGATGCCTGGATCAAAAGCTTACTCAGTCTCAAACCATCAAACTGTCTTGAAGGACACAGCAAGGTTTGTACCTTCAGGCAGTCCACCCACAGTCATGGCATGTCCTATTGCTTTGTGTTGCATTAAATGTATGGCAACCTGTCAGGCAATAACATGCCGTAGCTTATTTCAGCTGTTTCAGGTATAAAACACACCAAACATGAAACAGTGGCAGAATGGGTGTCTGTCACAGCACAGGTAGAACTGAGGGAGGAGCAGACTGAGGCAGTGGATCACAAGCTGTGGTACAGAAAGACTACAAGCAGCACAACGTTTTTACTTGAAGCTGCTGCCCTTAACCCTGGTGATATGCAAGCAAAGGAAGCTAATGATGAGATGAGCAGAGTTTAGTGATTCAAATTAGCATCTGAATTTAGGCTCAAACACTGACAAGGTTTCGTAGTTGGAGGCAGTTTTGGACATGAGCTGGTTGTGCACATTAGGTGAGCACGCAGTCCCTCACAGAACCTGGAGCTTAGGAGAGCAGTGGGCAGAGGGTCCCACCAGCAGCACAGAAAGCTTGAGCTGGTGACAAGTGATCACTAGGTCCTGCAGTGTAGCAGGAGGAGAGCAAGAGAGATTTCTAGTTCTTTTTGCGTATAGTATGTGCATCATTTTACCTGAGCAGTAAATTAGAACAATGTCTCCACTAAATGAGAAGTGCTAAATAAAATAAAATATTATAAAGTGGAAAAAAAATCTCTAAATATAATGATAAAAGTTGAAAAAGAGGAGGACTCGTCCATCTTTATTGTATATTTTATATGATAGTAATTCTTACAGGTAGAGAGTGAAAAATGGTATTTTACATATATAACTCATAACCTTGATATTCCTGATGTCCTTACAAATAATTTACGTTCAGATAAATCCTTGTACAATCCAGATGTCCGGATGATTTCCAAACACAGGTAGCCTGCAGCTGATTTTGTCATTCTTTCAAAGCAGATGTGCATATGACAGATTTCCAGGGTCTTTGGAAATTAGTGCCACCTGTAAGGTGGAGGAAGCAGGAGAAAGAAATATGGACCACAGGAGATGGAAAACTAGAGATGTGGGCTTTTTTTTTGTGAAGAGAGAATAAGCTGGCTCTCTCATTAACTGTATACAGGTGTATTCCAGACTGCCACTAATTGCAGTTTTGGTTGTTTTTGATGGTGAGGTTTTCTTAGGGTTTTTTTGCCTTTTTTTTTTTAACAGCCTGTATTACCCATGGAATGACTCTGGAAAATAGTCTTTAGTGATCAGATCTAGTAAAATGCTGAATGTTTTCTTCTACTGTTGGTCTTCCATTTTGTACTCTACAGATCCAGTCTGTTTTCTGGAGTCCAGAGACTTTCATCATCATGGTTTATTTTTCTTGTCTGTTAAAAATGTTAGGAATTATTTAATTTAAAAAATGTTATATCCAGTATGTCAGTACTTGCCATAATGATGTTAAACAAATTGATTGTTATCCACTAAAGTAGATGATTTTTTTTTATACTTTCAAGTCACATTCTGTTTTCAATTATATGCATTCATCCCAGACCAGGAGTAAATTGAGGATTCTAATCTAACATATTTGGGTAAAAAGTCACCTGCTTGCAGGCATGTCTTCAGGAACACTGGACAACAAGCTGGTCCTGTTTTTCCATCGCAGCTGTTGGAACTATTTGTACTGAACCTGATGGCAGAATTCATAGATTAATGGATTTGTGTATAACATTACAGAGCAATAAAGTCTGACACACAGTTGCCTTGCCTGATATTTTTAAACAAATACTGTAACTTCTGCAGTTATGGTTCAAACTAGCTAGTTGTTGGCTTAGATCCCTCCCTTTTCAGGATGGTGGTGCTGGCGGATCCCATTCCTGCAGTGTGTGTTCATTGCTGTTTAGGTCCAGGAGGGGGCTCAAGAGCTCAGCCCCTCATTGCAGTTTACTACATGTAATTTACTAAGGATTTGTTCATGTTTCTCAAGTGAGGGCCTAACTACACTTACAAGTGTAAATCCTGTAGTAGCCTGAAGATTTTGGGAAGTGACTTTTGGAAATGTACTGGTTTTATTTCAAAAACTTTATTCAGCTGCACAACTTAGATTAATGATTGCAGTTACAGAGCAATTGGCTGGGCTTGGTATTGCTCAAATCAATTAAAATAAATAGCACCAAACAGCTAGGGTTTTTTGTGATCATGTTCTGCCTTTTCTCTCAAGAAATCCCAGTTTGCTTTCCTTCCTTCAGTCCACAAAGCTGAAAGGAGGAAATCATTAGAACCTCATTTGGTTCTAATGGAGAGTAGCCCTCCAGGGGCTACTGTCCAATCTTAACAGAAGAAGAAGAGGACTGTAGTTTGACCTGTCTTTGAGATCTCTGATGACAACCCCAAATGTTCTTGGGAAGTATCCAAGGAAACCCATGGGCTGGGAAACAATGAGAGCTGAATGCCAGGAAAGGGGAAGGGTTATACTTCTTAAAATCTGCACCTTCAATGCTGCCAGATATAAGAAACTCCAGGTGCATAAGGAAAATACTTGGTTTTCTTGCATATCCAGTCAGAATATTAACATTTTATTTTGACAGCAGACCTTTAAGGAATTCTGCTTCCATTTTATTTTTTCCATAGCAAATCTTTAATGAACTTCATAAAGAGCCCGCATTACAAGAATACTGGCATTGTTTTCTTTAAAGGGAAAACAAAAATGCTTTCGTTTGTGCCATATGCATCAGGCTCTTTTGCACATGAAAGCTTTAAATACCACGCATATACATTATTTGTTCTGGCAAAGTTTGCAGTTGTCTTCAGGGAAAAGAATAGCTGCTATAAAACAAGAAGGTACAAACTGTCATTCTGCATCTTACAAGATTCTGCTTCATTTGCTTCTTCCAGATATTGGTAATAAATGCATTAAGGACAGCACAAATAAACTATTACTACAGTAATGCATAATGTTTCAATAAGTAGGAGTTTAGTGTACCCAAACTACAGCAGTCTTTTTCTGATTTAGCACGTGGAGCAGCAGTAGCTGGCATGGCCGCGTTAAAGGAGGAATGAAGGGGTTTCAGAACTTCATGGTGTCCGATAGTAACATGACTTTTGTGGAATTTGTAGAGCTCTTCAAATCTTTCAGGTAAAATGTATCTTTATTTTGTACTGATTTCATTAATCCAAGTTTATAAAAGAGCAAAAATTGAACCCTCCCACTCTTTTTGCAGTGTCCGTAGCCGCAAGGATCTGAAAGACCTTTTCGATATCTACGCTGTGCCTTGCAACCGATCTGGCTTAGACCCTGCTCCTCTTTATACTAACTTGAAGATTGATGAAAATAGCAGTGGATTCCAGCCTGATTTAGGTTTGTTAAAGAGGAAAATTGAGCTGTTCGACTGCTGAGCAACTTTGGTTATTGACCTTAATAAAAAGTGTCTCAGTCTCGAAAAGAACCATCAGTTATAAGTTTAAGTAGAGGACTGCTGCCACGCCTTCACTAAGCAGGATGTAAGACAGAAATGAAGGGAAGGAAAAGTATTCTGGCTTTCCATTTGCCAAATATATTTGTAACCAGTAGTATCAGAGGCATAAAACTTGTTGCTGAGTGGCTGAGCTCAAGCATCTGTGCAGGTTTTAGCAGCTCTGGAAGAGCTATAACGCTAAGCAACCACAGGGAGGATAAATGAGGAGGCTGTGGCCTGTGTCTCATTGGGCTGATTTTTTAACTTATCTGGTTTCCTAGTGGATCTGATTTATGTGGGATAAGGGGAAGGAAGCCTCTGTCCCTCTTTACATTCCCCGGTTACCCTAATCTAAGTCTGAACTTTGGCCACATTTAAAGAAAACAGCCTTTCTGCCAAGCATCTTGTGGGGAGGGTGCAGAACAACTGGCACAGGGGACTGGAAGAAGATAAACAGAGATTGAACAGGAAGGGTATGGGGTTGTGCACAGTGAAGGAAAGGCTTTGAGGCTGTTTGTGGTGGTGAGAGGAAGCAGGAGAGCCCTGGGTGACAGTGTGTGAGAGGCTGTGGATCCATGTTCAAGGTTCCAGGATTTTGTTCACAATAATTGAACGCTTGTAGTCTGCTCCCATGGACTCTTGTTCTTTTATAAGTGAATAAAACCAGGACGGGCTTGTTCTAATTTACTATGTCAATGCTAAAATATTCTGTCAGATACTCATGCACCTTGTGTATTGCATTATATTCTACACAATATATATAATACACATAATTATTTGCCTTATATTTATATTCCCTTATTTTTCTTTCAAGATTTGTTGACTAGAAATGTTTCGGACCTTGGTTTGTTCATTAAGAGCAGGCAGCAGCTATCAGACAACCAGAGGCAAATATCTGACGCTATTGCTGCTGCCAGCATTGTTACCAACGGTACTGGAGTTGAAAGCACATCGCTGGGAATATTTGGAGTGGGAATCCAGCAGCTGAACGACTTCCTAGTGAATTGCCAAGGAGAACACTGTACCTATGATGAAATCCTCAGTATTATCCAGGTCTGTAATGCAGATATCTTGTAATTGCTTTTCACTTGAACTCCTGTTACTTCTGTTTTCCCCACTGCCGTTGTCTGCCAGTCAGAATAGCATCTGTGTGGATATTTCCTTTCACACTGATATTGTCACTACTGTTTACTTCAGTTTGAAGTTTAATACTATCTTTATTTTGGCCTAGAAAATTTTATGGATGTCCATAAATAAATTCATTTTAAAATCATGCAAATAAAGAGTTTCATTGGCTATGTGTGCTTTAGCAGGGAAGGGATGTCATCACTTGGGAAAAGTATTTGTGACATTCATTGTTTTCTCCTTGTCTGTGACCACGTTTGATTGAGCTTAACCCTAATTTGGAACTTAAAAAAGCACCATTTCCTCATATTTTTATTTTATTATAAAAAGAATTCCAGAGCAAACATCGACATTTTATTCCCTTTTGTACAATTGCTGAAGATTTTAAGAAGTATGTAGAAAATTTTTTATTTCTCCAGGCATGCATAATTAATATGCTTCCAGATTAACCTACACTTGGCAGTTAACAAAGGCTGAAAACTCTATCTTTCAGCTATCAACATATAATATAAAACTGCAAAGTTTAAAAGACAGACATTCTAAAGAAACATCAAGTTAGAATACCACAAGTCTCATTAATTTTAGATGGTGGTATGTTGTGTTTAAGCATAGTAGATAGGAGTGGGATGACTGATCATAGACCCTTATTAATTTCAGCTTAAGTGCTGACCCTGCTTTGAACAGGAGGTTGGAATAGATGACCTCCCAACATCCTTTCCAACCTGAATGATTCTATAATTTACAATTATGAGTTCAATATACTTGTTTAGTGATTTGTAAAACACAATTTACAGGCACATAATTATCCATAATTATCCTTAACCAAAGAGTGGTTTCACATACCAGCTGATGAGTGCTATGAGCAGACTACACTATGAAAACATGACAAAGGCATATTTCTAAGAATTGTTATGATGTATTTCTTAAATTTCTTCCTCCTTGTAGAAATTTGAACCCAGTGTGAATATGTGCCAGCAAGGGCTGTTGTCTTTTGAAGGATTTGCAAGGTAATTACATATGTATTAATTTATATATCTATATGTATCTCTCAAGATGACACCAGTAAATGGATGTTTGTATGACAGTCACAAAATGCTCAGCACAGCATAAAATTTCCTCACATCTTCTCACTTCTAGATTTTTGATGGATAAAGACAACTTTGCCTCCAAAAATGATGAATCACAGGAGAATGCTGAGGACTTCCACTTTCCTCTCTCCTATTACTACATAGAATCTTCACACAACACTTACCTTACTGGCCATCAGCTTAAAGGAGAGTCCTCAGTAGAGCTCTACAGCCAGGTATGCAGGATTGGATCACTGTGCAGCTTTCGGCATGAACTTGTTTGTTTTACTGGCAAGTTGTAGAAACATGACCTTTTTGCTTTGAAAATCTAAATGTCCTAAACCTCTGCTTGCAAAATGTTGGGAAACATGATGTGTGGGAAAGCTGCCTGTAAGCACAGTTGTGCTCAAATGCCTTTTCTAAGGCAAAAAAAACGGGCTTAGTTTGAGATTCATAGCATTTAGACACCAGTCGGTCTGACCCAACCTACTAAAATTAGACTTTCCCACAGGAAAGACTGATCTAATATTTTAGTTCATTCAGATGTCAAAAACACTACTGAAATACTGTACATTGCACTGCTTAGACGAATTTCAAATGGAACTTCTACAAACATTACTTCTAGGAATATTCTACAGGTTTTTAGACTTCATGCCTTACTGGTGGTGAGCAGGAACAGAACGATCTCTCCCTAGGGCTTTTGGTTCTGTGTTTGTTTGTATATATATTTTTTCGTGTCTGTGTTTACAAAATGCTAGAGAAAGCATCAAACTTCCTGTCAGTAGTGTTTTCATTCCTTTAAATGTTAATGACGCATCACTGGAAAGGGCTCATCTGGTGTTCCATGTGCTCCTTCACCTGGGGTTCTGAGACAGAGGGATGAGGCTGTGTTAGGAAATCCTGAATAACATGATCACGTTGAATAATGCAATTGAAGAGATTCCTGTAGTAGCACTACCTGATGATGTGAGTACTGTGTTGGTAATAGATGACAACTGACATAGGGCTCAGCTGCCTTCAAAATTTGCATGATTCAGAAAAGCTTCTCCCTGTTCCTCAAGTCAGCAGCTGAAGGGGCACTTTGTTCTGGCTCAGTGTGTCTGGCTCTCACAGAAGTGATGGTGTGCCAGCTATGGACACAACTGTCTGAAATCAAATTATTCAGGTTTTGAGTAGGAGGAGTAACTTGTTCTTTGTTCCTGTATGTTTTTGCTGGAAATGGGTTGTATTGTTGAGATCTCTCTATTCAGTAAAATATTTAATTGTAGCACAGATGACAGGCATGCTAAATATTGATGGCAATAATAAGCTGGGCTGTCAACAGATGGGCTAGCTTATCTTTCCCTTCATCCTTTGCTTCCTTCAGTGGTTTTCTAGCAAGTAGGGCTTTCTAAAATAAATAAATGAATAAATGAAAAATGGATATAAATTAGATTAATATAATTGATTAAGATGCCCTGGCACATTTCCATTCTAGCTATACTCACAGAAGTTGTTAAGACATCATTTTCAGATAATTTATAAAACTAACAAAACCAAAAAGAACCAGCAAACAAACTGGAGCTATCCCCATAAGCTGTCATGGGAGCAATGTGGAATAAATTGCCACGTTGCCTTTCAGCTGCTTTTTCAGGGAGAAATGTAGAAATGTTTCTCTCCCTCAGAAAATTAGGCTGTACGTTAGGAACCACCTTCTGCAAAGAGATTCCCTGTATTCTATAAGACACCATGAATTTCAAAGCTTTATGGTAATTCTCCTAAGAACATACATGCTTTCTTAATTCTCCATTTTTTTTTTCAATGGGAAATGAGGATTTCATTTAGGGAATGCAGTTAGCTTCTGTGGGCTGTTTGCTTCACAGAGATTGCTCTTTCCAGCACTCTTGCTGAATCACTGGGCTTTCACTCAGCTCTGCAATGTCTGTCTTCTGCTTTGATGGCATGAGACTGTGACTTAGATGTGCTTACACTGTTCAATTCCATTGTAGGTTCTTTTACAAGGCTGCAGAAGTGTAGAATTAGACTGCTGGGATGGTGATGACGGGATGCCTATCATTTATCATGGTCACACTCTTACTACTAAGATCTCTTTTAAGGTATGCTAAGAACTGCACATAGATACAAAAAAAATGAGAAGAAAGTAAGTGTTTTTGTCTGTAATAAAGGAAAAAATTTGCAAACTAGAAGAATACAAATCCTAATGGGCTAAAGCCTAGTAGAGTATGAACAATGGATTGTCAGACATGAACTCCTCAATGCCAAAGATTATGCTTTTTAAATTAATTTTTGTAGCATATATACTGTAATTTTCTGTCTTTTTATTGTCAGTGTAAGTGGCATAAGTAGGTATTACCAGTCCTGTTGTAACAAGATGCTAGCTTGTTTTGAAAACAAATCATGGAGCCTTTCTCCTTAGAGAGGAAAACAGATATCTTCCCCTTTCAACTCACAGTAAGCTGACTGAATGCTGCAAAATAACCCCATGCTCTGTCGATGGCCCTTCTCTCCCCCAGGAGGTAGTTGAAGCTATTGATCGCAACGCGTTCATCACCTCCGACATGCCAGTCATCATATCCATAGAAAACCACTGCTCTTTGCCTCAGCAACGCAAGATGGCTGAGATCTTCAAGGTAGGCCATAAATTGCAGTAAATTGCTCTGAGCACATGCCTTGGGATTTTTCGTAATTTATCACATGTTCTTGGTATTTCAGAATGTATTTGGAGATAAGTTGGTGACAAAGTTTTTATTTGAGAGCGACTTTTCTGATGATCCCATGCTTCCTTCGCCTGGCCAACTGAAAAGAAAAATCCTGCTTAAAAACAAGAAACTGAAAGCCCATCAAACACCAGTGGATATACTGAAACAAAAGGTGAAGTCTTTCCTAATAGCAAGGAGTGAGACCTAACTTTGGCTAGAAATAATTAATTTGTTTTTGAAGTTTGTGCTATTCCTGTATGAACAGCAGAATAATCTAATGTGTATTCATGCTTGGAAGAGTCACAGTGGATTGCAATGATTTCAAATAAGTAGACAAAACCTAAAGTAAAGTATAGGTAGAACATAACTAAATTTTAGTGTATATTAGTTTTATAATACTTCATAATATTATGATTAACACTACATGCCCTATATGATAAACTTAAATGAATTTTCTCTCTGAGTCTATAACATTTACTGTTCATGTTTATTGAGAAATAATGATATGCATTAAGTATGTGTGTATATTTAAAATATGTAGTAATTTTTGGTAGAGTTCTGCTTTGTTTCTTTTTTCATGTTCAATCCAGGTAAATACTCTCTTCCCTAATCCCTTTTCATGAGGGACTCTGCTATTCAAATAAGTGCTTATACCTATATGAGAATTTTTTTTATTTCTAAAAATTAGGACTGCATCTGTAGTCACGTCAATATAACAATGTCTATGGTTAGTCAGCAGTTAGATTGAGTCCTTGAAAATGTAAACACGGTTGCATTAGACTTAAATTCTTGTATCAGAATTAGTAAATCACACTGATTCATACCAGTATATGGACATGCTCCATCTTTTGAAAAAGTTTTAAACTGTTTCTGGAACAGCATACCTCAGACTGCAAAAAAGCAGTCTTGCTCTGAGTGATGTGCAAAGTGGAAATTTTCCCATAATTAATTAGTTTTCATATCTTATCCAGTGTTTTTCTTCCAATACCGGTTTTCTTTACTTTCACGCCCTTAAAATGGTATTTTAGTTTGATCTTAACAATCTCACTTATTTCTCGTTCAGTGCTTTCCTATAAATAAAATAAGATGCAAACAGTGATGAAAACTCTTTTGCTTTTTAAAAGCACTTACCGATAATGTACTAAGTGATTCTGTTGTTGTAGGCTCACCAGCTGGCACATATGCAAGCACAGGCTAGCAATGGTGCTAGCAACCCCACACCTACCAATGAAGAGGAAGAAGATGAAGAGGATGAATATGACTATGACTATGAATCTCTCTCTGATGGTAACAATATTTATTCATTTATTTATTACAGTGCTGTTGCTAGAACTGTAGCAATAAGAATGTAAATATTCTAGTTCAGAAATAAGGTAGGTAAGTTGATTTTACTTTGTGAGAGGAAGATGTACTAAATGTCCTTGGTGGCACTTTGGTGCAGTAGTCTCTAATACTGTGAAATTAATTTGACTGTGTAGAGGACTTGGATATGATTTTAAGTCCAACCATTATATGTTTTAACTGTGCATTGTATGCTAAATTCTAGTGTTTATAAATTACATTACTTATATAGACACTTGAAAGCTGAAGTTAGCATAGCCCTGGCATCTGCATGATCTGTGAAGTACCCACTAGTTACACCTTAGGCATCAGCTGTCATAGCAAAGGTAGAGAAGCTGCTGAGCCCTTGGTTTATTCAGTGAAGCTGGTTTTATTGAAGCATCAGGTGCTCAGTGACTTGCCTTGGAAGTTCATGGGCTGTCTACACTTCAGCTGTCCTACCCTTCAGGTACTGGCAGTTTAGCATAAATCCACCTTTGGGAGCAGTTTACAGATTGGATTAATGATTGGCATGCCAGAAGTGATAACACATATTGCAGTTAGTAACTTCTACGACTTCCTTGACTCCACTACAGATGAGAACAGAATGTGCCCCACTGAGGCAGCTGAGCTGAAGTCATGCCTTTTTTTTTTTGCTTCTTTTGCTGTGGGACTGGTTGATTCAGGTAGAGAAAACAGCTGGAGTCAGAAAATGTCAAAAAATATTTAATCCTCTCAAGTTTTGTCAAAGGATATTTGTCAGAACTTCCATGTATGAATTGAACAAGCTGAATACATCTAAATGGATTAGTTGCTTTTTTTAAATAGCAATTTTGAGAGAATATATCAAAGTAGATCACTGTGGGTTTACCCAGCAAGACAGCAGGGATGGTACAAGTGAAACCAAGCTCTGGGTAGTTAAACCCTGCACTGTTGCTAAACTCTGTAAATGAGTCACAAAACTGACCAAGGGGACAAAAAGTTGCAGATGTGCTTCAGTGTAGATAAATATAAGGATATTTGAGGGAAAACCTTTAAACCTTGTTTATATGATTCTAAGTTCAACGATGGCAGTATCAGGTTCAGGAATCATGGAAATACTGGAAGTTCTTTGAAATGCTCATCTTGGTGTTCAGTGACAGCCAGAAGATGGAGATGATCAGGGACAGTGCTGAAAACAAAACATCTTTTGGCTTTTATATAAAACCTTAATATGTTATAACTTGAGTTCTGTCCAGTTCTTGCCTCTAGATTTCAAGAAGGATATGATGGGGTTAAGGAAGTTAGAGAGATGGGCAGCCAAAAAAGTAAAGCAAGTGCAGTGGTGGCCTTGCACGAGTCTGAGAAGGCTGGAATTCTCCAGCTGGTGGAGAAGGGGACTGAGAGATGAATTGAAAGCAGATTTACTAAATCGTCAGGTGATGGATAAGGGGAGTACAGAACTGTTACTCATTAGATCTAGGAGGTACTCAGTAAAACAAGTGGAATATCAGTCTAAAACAGGTAAAGTATTTATTTGTGCAGCTGGTAGTAAACTTCTGGAATTCGCTGCCATGGGAAATTGCAGAGCCCAATGGCATCAGCATGCTGAAAAAAAATGATTGGAGAAATTCATGGACAGATTTATAAGCAAATGTCATGGATAGGAATATTTAGTCCAACAGCTCTAATATTCAGCAATTGTGCTTGTTGGGGTGGTACTCAGGAAGTGGAGCCGGTCGCTCTCTTTAAATGGTATCTCCTGTTGCCACTGTCAGAGAATGCTCAGCTAGATGGGCAATTGGTCTGACAGAATTGGGGGTGTTCTCCTGAGTAAACAGTGGTATACTTCACTCACTGAACCTTGAAGTCTAGTGGGGAGCTGTTTAAGTTCTAGGTGCCATGTTCAGAGAAAACATAAGGGTTGAGCATGTCCTGCAGCACAGGACTTCTTCCCAGATTGTCTCTTATTTACATTACTTACTATTTAAAAAATAGGCACAAAATTAATGAACGCAGTTCAGAACCTGACACTGCTTGTGCAATAGCAGTATTATTTAATGCTAATATGAAAATTTATAAGTTTGATGTCAGAGCTGCCTTCAGTTGTGTTTTGCTAGAAAGCTGACCTAACTGGCTGCTTGAGAATACTCTTTGTATAGGACAGGGTGGAGATAGTGAAGATTAAATTGCTGTGAAAACTTAGATCTTTGCTAACAGGCTTGTGAAGAAAATACTGCAAAATAACTGCAGTAAGTGACTTTTGAGCAATGTTCTAGTTGAGAGAAGGTTTGAGAAATCTGAAGCTAGCAAGAAATATTCACACCTTCCAATACAGGAAGAAATCTGCATTGTGGTTTAGTACTTTATTACAATAATAATTCTTTGGGGTCATTAATTATGTTAATATTTTGGCAAAACTAATCAAAGTAATGGTCTGTAAACTTTCTAAAAGGGATTCAGTTTTATTTTTCTTACTGACATATTTTTTGAGTAAGGCTAATTGTTTTACAACTGACACTAAATTTTCATTTTTCTGGCTGTAAATCTTAATTTCCTTTACTCTTATTCCCTCTCTGACTCGTTTCCCTGTAGCTGATGTCCTTAATGCTTCTCCTGCTCCTAACAGCCAGGAAGGTAAAAGCCATTCGGTCGAGCATTTTAACTGCATGAAATCAGCATTGCATCTTCAGCCTGTTCAATGTGACAATGTGAATGTGTGGTTTTTACTTCATATTGTAAATGCAATCAGATGTTTTTAGATGGCATTGTTAACTGGTCAGGAGCTGTTAGAAGGCTGCATGAGCAACACTGGTTATGCATAAAAAGATTATGGTCAAAGCATCAGGAATAAAATAAAACCATTCCTTTTGTGACAGTTGCAATATTTTGGTCCACAAAGACCAAATTAGTAGGTATATTATTCTTTGATAAACATGTTGCTTTGAAGAGATATTTCTATAGATGGAAAAAATATTTGTGCACAGTGAAAGTAAGGAGAGGAAAGCCAAAACTTGCTGTACAAAAGCGTGTACATGTTTAACGTAGTTAATTGTGTTTGGACATTTTTTGTCATTCAGAACTTCCAGTCGTTTTCAGATGGCAAACTTAATTCATTAGGTGGTTTGGTTTAAGGATCTGTTGAACACTAAAGGATTGGCTTTAAAGGAAGTGCAATGTATTAACCAAAGCCAAGTATTAAATTTTTGAAGTAGAAGGTTACTACTAGAAGATGATGCTTTGACCAGCTAATGCGTTATTTTAGCATCTGGTTATTCATATAAGATTCACAGCACTGTCCACAAATATTGTTAATTCCAAATAAATTTCCAGTTGAAATTGTTTGGCTTTATGTTTATTAAAATCCCATTACTTTTTAGATAACATTCTTGAAGACCGACCTGAGAATAAATTATCAAGTGATAAACTGCAGTTTGAATACAATGAAGAGACTGCCAAACGACTAAAGAAGGCTGATTGTGCCACTTACAATAATAAAGGAAAGGTAGTTCTGCTTTTTCACCCCCTTCTTCCCAGCCACACTTTGATATTTAAACAGCTTCAAAAGGATTTGGACAGTTTAGGTAACTGAGACATTACGTGACAAATGTGCTTTAAGGAAGATAAATATGGAAGGAAAAATGTGCTTTAAGGAAGAAAGTATGGAAAGACACAAATGCTCAACATGCTGTTCAAGTCCAGAAGTTATTGTATATAGAGGCTGTTTGGCTGAAAATTTAACTGTTGCTGGTCTCAAGGAAAGCTTCATTGAAATGAGATCCAGGAACTTATTTAGATATTTAATTTCCATTAATATCAATGGAACTGAAGATTTCATCTGAATCTTCAGCATCTTTGTGTATCAAAATAGCTTTAAAATACCACAGTATGATATCAGAGAACCACAGTACCTCTTATTAAATCATCTGACAATGGAACCAGTGCATTTCTGTTTAATAAATTGCAGTTTCTTCTAAACATGGGTATGTTTTGTCTAAATGTTTGTAGAACTGACTGTGATTAAGGCCTTTGCACGCTACTGCGGAACCAGTAACGAGTTGCTGCATAGATGTGCACGTGGCAGGGAGATCTGTTAGGTGAAGACACAAACCATACAGGAAGAAAGAGATAAAATATTTTAAAGACGTAAGTAAGATATGCTAGAGTTCTTCCACATTCAGTAATATTATTATTATATGATCTTGGAATTGTCACTCAGGTTTACGACATGGAGCTGGGTGAAGAATTCTATCTTCCGCAAAATAAGAAGGAAAGCAGACAAATAGCCCCAGAGCTGTCAGATCTTGTCATTTACTGTCAAGCTGTAAAGTTCCCTGGTAAGTACACTGCCCTGTTTTATTGCTCTAAGCTTTCTCATTCTTGGAGACATTATGTTTATGTTTTGAATTAGTTTGAAGTAGTCGAGGTTCGTTCTTGATGATTTGGTAGTCTTCATAATAACAGCTCCTGGCTGAGAAGTAGTATTCATAAATTATGTGCCTAGATACTGTTTGTCATATTAAAGTGTTTACAAAAGTGAAATTTGCCAGTCTTCACAACTTAGACAACTGTTTCAGGGCCAAATGCCAGATGACAGAAAGCTTCATCTTAAGAGCTCTGAGTTTCCATGTAAGGACCCTACTGAATTAGGAAGGAAAATATCCTTAAGACCTTGGAGGAACAGCGTGTCACATTTCTTTAAACGACCTCAGTTTAGAGCGTTTCACCTTTGCCGACACTGCATCATCTGTTCTTCCCTAAGGGGACAGGAGAAGAGCCTTTTCATGGGGTGGGTGAGAACAGCTGATTGCACACTCACACACAATCTTCATGGAAGGAGTTAAGGAAATAGGAGTGTCTTCTTCTGTACAGTAGGAAGAATAATGTTTGCAGAGAAAAGAAGAGGGAGTAACTGAAGAGATCAACAATAGTTACTTGTTCAGTACTGAAATGTGAGGTTGGGTATATTTTGGCTCGTACTGTGTACATAAATACTTTTAAATTGAGAATTTATTGTTTATTGATATGTTTAATGTTTTGAATGAAAAATCTGCTTTTTAGTGGCATGGTTCTCTGTGGAAAAGTTAGCAATTCTGCCAAATTATGATCTTATACAAATAGAACTATAATCAGATTAGAGAAGCTAACCAAACATAAAATAGTGTCAAATAGGCAAGATAAACATGCTGAAAAATGGACAGACATTCTTTGATAATCCTCTATAACTTTAAGAATTGTAGGTGTCACTTGTAAAAATAATGACTTCTAAAAATTCAAATCTGATACTCTTTTTAATGAAATCTGCAATGAGATATCTTTCAAATAAAATATTTTCTTTTAAAGAAGGATATTTAAGATTAAACAGAGATAGTTTGAGTTGTTCCAAGCATTTTGTCACACAAAGTTCTGATGTTCTAACAAAACTTCGAAATATTTCATTTTTAATGTAATTTTAGTTATAAACAAAATACCTGCTTTCCCTATCAGATTTCTTCCTCTTGCTTTAAAGGGGTCATGAATAGAACAAGTAAGAAAATGAGCTCTTTCCACAGATGAACGCATGAAGCTGTAGAAATTACTTTTCCAACAAACTTTGTCTCCTTTGAGGCAAATACTGCCTGCTCTGTGAGTAATGTAGACTTTCATGACCATGGTGCCACTGACTGGATTCCTCTGCTCAGGCAGAGGGCACAGACACGGTGCGGTGCCATACCCCAACAGTGTCCATTAATGATGGAAATAGGGCTGGGAGATCCATGACTGTGCAACTCTACTGACTGCATTCCTAACCAACTCAGGAAAGGCAAGACTTTTGGAAATAGGGATTGCAGAATTCATGTCAGTGTCTAATCAACGGTGTAAATATTTTATTTCTCCTGTCTTCATATATTTTTATTCTGTGTTTACACTTGCCTATGTCCCTGAATGTTAATCACTGATTTGTGACTATAAAAAAGGACAAGGACCATTATGTTCACTTATCCTAGCCTACTGAGTAACACAGACTTCCCTAAGCATTTCCTGGTCAAAACAGAATTTATCATGTGGAGAAAATAACATTTCTTGTTTGTAAAATCTCTGTTAACAAGGAACCCACCACAGCTCTTGTTGTTTCTGTGCTTTCTGACCGTTACAGTGTGTTGGATGTCATCATACCACTGTCTGAGAGGGTGAGGGTCTGTTCTCTGGGGTCTCACGATGAGGGCAGTGAAGCACACCTGAACACAGTACTGCTCTAACCCACTGGCACATGGCTCATTGCCTTGGTGCTGAGGATCCTTCCACAATGAGAACAGAAACTGAGTACATAAAAACAGAACTTGCACAATCGAGCAGGGAGTCACCTGAGCTAACTGGCATGAAATTCAGGCAGCATCTCCACTGTATCAAACCATCTGCCCCTGTGGTATCACTTTTTGAGAAATTAAAGTGAATATGAAAAGGGGCACCCTACATACATACAAAAATGCTGTAAATTCTTTTTCAAGGTCTGCAAACCTGCAGAGACTGTCTGTTGGTCTGAAGTATGTGGTGAAAAGGTGGGAATTACAGTTTAACCTGTTATGTCAGTGTGATTAGAATAAGAAGGGCAGGGAAGTTTGCAGTCATCTGGATTAAAAAATCTAAAAGCAGTAAAGCAGTGTGCCTATATCTAACACGAGAGACAGGCACTAATCTCTGTAAGCCAAAGAACATAGCACAGGGGTTGTAGAGAAATACAAAACATTCAATCTGTCATTATGGTATTATAGTAGGATCTGTGTATAGTATGGTGGGATCTAACCTGGTCCTACTTTGATCAGAGAGGTGGACCTGATTAATTCCATATCCTTGTCAACCTCCATTATTTTGCAAATTTATGATTCTATGAAGAGGTGAAGTTGTATTTTGGAGTCAGGTTTAAACTGGAGTGCAAAAAGGAGTTTGCCTCTGGGAAGAGATGTGTCACATGCAAAGCATGGCCATGGGAAAGACTGGAAGAAAACTCCCAGGTGCAGCTTACCCTGTGACCATCACACTGGGTTCTGTCAGCCCTGGTGTTGCACTGCACTCTGGTGATTTATGAGGTTAGCTTGTTTTCCTCAGTGACTGTCTCCACAACAGGATTTTGAAACCTGGATCTTCCTTGCCAAATCCGTTTGATCCACTGAAAACTGAGATTAAATAGTGCTGGAAGCACACAGTTCATAACTCTTCATTCTTCTAGTCAGTTCATATTCCTTCATCTCAGTTTCTACCATCTTCTGGGGTTTATGTGTATGCTTTGGCCCGAAGAGACAGTACATCTCCAATGCTGAAAACATTTTTATATATCCTAAATTTTACTAATCCAAGGAGTTTCATTGAAACTATATGCGTATTTTTACTAAGTACATGTTATACATGGCATAAAGATTGAGAGCTGAAAATTTACAGCTGTGGCCAGACTTCAGTAGAAAAGAAGCCAGTGTATCCTCTTTGTGATTTACTATTTGAACTGTCTTTAGAGAGGTGTGAATTGATGTGACTTAATGAGGAATGTTTTAGGAGTCACAGTTAGGCAAATAACAGTGTTTATTCTGTTATATTCTATATCACAAATGTATCTTGACTCTCTGAGACCATCCTACACCTCACTGCTGTGGGCAGAATAACTACTGTGCATTTTGACTTTGACTTACTTTAATTTTGTCCGTCCTGTGCTCTCTCCAAGTCAACAGACAGAAACTGACCTTAAGTGGGATCGAGTCTGTTTACTTCACAGGGATTTAGGTTGTGATTTTAATGATTGTGTTTCTAGAATGCACAAGTTTGAATAATAGCTATGCTATAGCTTTCCAGCTTCATTTCTAGTACGTATTGGCCAATAAATGTGTAATGGATTTTGCACAGCTAACTGTATTTCCCAACACTGAAATACTAATAAACAGGAGAAGATAACTGTGAAAACATCTTGAAGTTAAACTCTTCTATCAACAGCATTTGGACTTTTTCATTTATATCTTTGAATCATAGTCTTGCATTTATTTAATTATGTAGGTATCCTATCCCAGATGAATTCCATGATATTCACTACTGTTTAGATTTATTGCTTCTCTAGAAAATATTTTTATTTTAAAAAAATTATTCTAAGGCTGAATACATGGGACTGTTACTGCAGATTTTTTTAGTATCGATTAGGACCATTTGGTAATTTGAGAGAAAGCCACTACCTTCCTCAAGCCCAAAAAGTAAAAGGTAGAAAAGTTACATCACAGAGAGAGAACTGTATATGGTATTGCTTCATATGAGTTTCTATATAATGTATATACACATACATATATACATTATATATATAACCATATATAATATATACATATATAAAGGCATCTATATATGTAAGGATGTTAAAATTAAATTATGGAGAAAAATACGCTGCTTGTTCTGTGTACTATATAACAGGAGTATTCATGCCTTCAAAAATAATGTAAAATA
>JAYRBT010000178.1:19509280-19541419 GCA_036023395.1 Myiotriccus ornatus | reverse complement strand
ATACGATGGAAAATGTCATGCCCTCTTGGTCATGTTTTTTGGCTCATTTATTTAACATTTATGGGAACAGGCTTGTCAACTCTAAACCCATCTGGCTCTAGCAGAGGAAAAGAAAGAAAAAGCAGGAAGTCCATTTTTGGCAACAATCCTGGCAGACTGAGCCCTGGGGAGTCAGCTGCTCTTGCCAAAGCATCTGGAAAAGGTAAAGTTAGCATCTTCTTTCACCAGTCATGTGGAATGACTCTGTAATCCAACACATGTACCAGACCAAGTTGTTAAAGATCAAATACTTTGCAATGTGTAAGATGTTGAACTTTGGAATGGTTTTCTGTTAGTGCAGCAGCTATTAGAGTAACACTGTTATAACTGAAGTGTTGAGTGTGGAATGTTAAAATAGGATTACTTGGTCAGAAATATGATGACCCTAGCTCATAAACAATTCAAAACTAACATACATTTTAAGTGATGTATCTTAAAGTTTATACTTTAAAAAGTATAAATGAATATTTCCAAAGTACAAATGGAAGGCAGGACTGTTGGGCTGGATCCAGAAAAGAATTTTTATTGCCTGAAGCAGGACTTAGTTGCCTAAAATTCAGCCAAGTCCAAATGTGTAATTGTGCAAATCAGACTCTGCAGGTGATTCAGTTTGTAAACCGGGAAATTGTGCTTCTGCTTATGAACAGATGTCAAGAAATACAAAGAAAGTACAGAAAAGGTTCTGGAGACCCAGATCCCCTGCCTTTCAAGTGATTGCCATAAACACAAAGTTAGAATTGTACCCTTTCTTGAACTTATTTTCTGGCTCAGGGAGTGTTGCATTTCTTGCAGCCCAAGGGCACGGCTGCAGCAGACAGGTTAGGTTTCCTTTTAGAGGCCAGTATACTAAAAATGAAGAAGTCTGGTGCCTAATTCTAAAGGATGTAACTATTTTGCTGTCTTTGTCCCCTAAGTCTTACAGTCTCTGCAGATTGCCTGTTTGGAGACTTAACAGATGGCTTTCAGTCTTGCCTCCCTTCCTCATGTATAAATGGGAAGAAGGGAATTTTATTTATTCAGGCAGACACCAACTAGATATTTATTTATTTATTTAGCACATCTAATCATGGTATTACTTCAGTACTTAAACATTATGTTTCCTCTCATTGATTGCTCTTCCTCTATAAGAAGGAATGTGACATTTACCTTGAGTAGTGTCATTTTCCAGAATCACCCTTTTCTGCCATAATTAAAGCACATGCTCCACTAGAAAACACTGACTTTTTGGAGTCTCTGGCCCTGCAGCTGTAACTCGAGGGTACTGTTTATCCTTCAGGTCCTTTGGATGTGATGCGGCAAACCTGGGAAGATCCTTGCTCTCCTTACAACTCCCCAGCCTCTCTCAGTGCCATCATCAGGACGCCCAAGTGCTACCACATCTCCTCGCTGAACGAGAACGCTGCCAAGCGGCTGTGCAGGCGCTACTCCCAGAAGCTGATCCAGCACACCACCTGCCAGCTCCTGAGGACCTACCCTGCTGCCACTCGCATCGACTCCTCGAATCCCCATCCACTCATCTTCTGGCTCCACGGGGTACAGCTCGTGGCTCTGAACTACCAAACAGATGGTATGGGTGCATGAGCATATTTTAATACATTCAAATGCGATATAAGTCCTTAAACTGTGTGTTTGTATTTGGTGCTTGCTTTTCCCTGCTCTCACGAGAGGATCTACTTGTCTGTGCACCCCAGCACAAGCAGGTTCATACCACAACAGTCTGGTCCTTGGGAGGAGTGATCCCAGAGTTCAGGAGTTTTATGCCAGTGCAGCAGATCCTGTTATAACACAGAAATGCCTGGAAAGCAAGACCTTCCATTTTTATTTTATTGCTGAAGGTTATTTTTTTCTCCCCAGTTCAAGAAACTGTTACTCCTTTCTGATAACTTCAAATATAAAAGGGTACTGAACTATTTTTAATTTGAAAGTGCTGCCATGGATGCTGGTTTAATGTTGATCAAAATATTTTTGGACTATTGCTATCCTGTCTTGTGTTCCTTTACCTTTTCCGTGGGGGATCCATTAGATCATCTACAAAGCTACACGGTCAGTTCTTTTTCATTCTGCAGTTCAGGGCACACACCTAGAAACTTCTCAGAGAAATGGTGTAGGCAAGCCCTACAGTTCAATAAAGACAATGGAAAGGGATAGAAAAGAAGGAACTGCTCTCATAGTTTTGTATAATTATTGGATAAATTGGATACATAAATTCCAGCTATCTCTGAAAATCAAGAATGAAATTATAGTACACAACTAAAATAACTTTTAAAAAATACCTAAAACATGACTTTGGCTTCACTGTTACAGTTTTTCCATTGCACCATTGCTCTCTGTCAGTTTTGGCTGCTTTACTTTCACAGATCTTCCTCTGCAACTTAATGCAGCAATGTTTGAGGCTAATGGTGGCTGTGGATATGTTTTGAAACCTCCAGTTCTGTGGGATAAAAATTGTTCAATGTACCAGCAGTTTTGTCCATTGGAAAGAGATTTTGATAATAAGGAGCCAGCTATATATTCTTTAACAGTAAGTACATTAAAAGGGAATTTCATACAGCCAAACAGATAGAAGTAGACAACACATAACTACAGGCTTTAACCAGCATTACAGTCATGCTTCTAAATGGAAAGATTGAACCTTTAATTGTTGCTTGTACTTCTGAAGGTCAGCATAACTAACAGAAATTGGAGGGGGAAGGAGAAAAGATTTGCCTTTTTTTTTTTTTTTTTATTTTACTTTATTGGCTGGCTTGTGTCCATAGTTACTTTCATTGTTTCCTTCACAATATTCATCGAAACCCAGTCGTGAAAGAATTTGGCTTGGGACTAAACAACTGTGTAAAATTACACGTATTGATGTTTGACACATTTGTGAACACTTGAGAAGCTACACAAAAAGGCCAGTATGAAAAGCTGTACTGAATCTTAAAAAAAAAAATAAAAATTATAAGTTATATAATAAGATATATAATTTGTGGATTTGCGGCCAAAAAAAAAGTGTTCTCAGAAGCTAATCCCTTCCAGGAAATGTGTCAGAAAAGCGAGATTCATAAGAATCAGAATTCTCCCAGATGTGGTAATTACACACCTAATTCTTGTGTTGCATATGCCAAAGCAATCCAGACATCAGTGTCATCACCCCAGAGTAACGGAGAAGAAAATGTGGTCCTTTTTGACTACATTACTGGTACATTCTTTATGGATTAGCTTTCAGATGCCATGAATGGTTACGCTCATGATACAGTGTGTTTTTTTCAGAGGAAAGATGCCATAGTAGTGGTGTTGGGCGTGGGGTTAAGGCAGCTCGGCTTCTGAAATTACTGCCCTGGCAATTACAAAAGTAGAGAGTGTCGTAATTAAATCAGCACGTTAACAAACTGTGCCTAGGAGTGTGCTAAACAATATTTAGCAGAATCGTGACAGCAAAAGGATCACTCCACTAATTGGTTTCTCTGTGTACTCCTCGGCTTCAGATCGTGTCTGGGCAGAACGTGTGCCCCAGCAACAGCACGGGCAGCCCGTGCATTGAGATTGATGTGCTGGGGATGCCTCTGGACAGCTGCCACTTCCGGACAAAGCCCATTCATCGCAATACTCTCAACCCCATGTGGAACGAACAGTTCCTTTTCCGGGTTCACTTCGAGGATTTGGTCTTTCTCCGCTTCGCAGTTGTTGAAAATAACAGCTCAGCTGTGACGGCTCAGAGAATCATTCCCCTCAAAGCGCTGAAGAGAGGTACAGTACAGTTTGTAGTGACACCCTGTGCCGGCAGATTCCTGGAATGAATCTGTCCAGAGGGATATTTTTAATCAGCTAGTTGCATTTTTCTAGAGGAGGAAGGGAGCAAATATGAGACTACATGCCATGTCCTGGCAGTGCAGTGCTGATGTAACAGACTCCTGGGGAGCCAGCAGCTGCCCCAGTGAGTTGTAAAATGTCCAATCCTGTGATGTTGTGGAGACAGGGGCATCTTACACCTGCTCCGATCCTGAGCTGTGCTTTTGAGGTTATGTTCACCTGGAGACTGGCTGCTCCCTTAAGAAGCATGGAGTGGTTTCACTATTGCCTTGTCCTTTGCCCAAGAAACTGCTGGAACGGGTGAACACTGGGCAGAGGGGGATTGCACTTCTCACAGCTGTGGCTGGAGGAGAGTTGAAGGAAGGGTGAAAGACAGTGAGAGAGATGAGAAAACATCACTAATTCTGTGACACCTGGGAGAGGGAGTTTCCACGTTGCCAGTAGCTCTTTCACATGTGGTTTGTGTCACTGTAATACCACACAAATGTCTGTGTTCGCATATGAGGAGATCTGACCAGACATGCATTTTCCCGGTGATAATTTGACCTTGTCTCATTCATATTCTAATATTTAGATATTTTATGTATGAATACATTGCATAATATGGCAAAACATGAGCCACTCAGCAGTTCATAGCACTTGGGTTACGCTGTTGTACAGCATTAATGCAGTGCTATTACAGTGCCTTAAATCCTGTTTGGCAAATTGTAGCTATAAATACAGCAAATTTGAGTTTTCCATTTATAAGACTTGTGTCCTAGAATGTGGTGAAATATTTACAGATTTTTCCTCTTCAGGCTACAGACATGTCCAGCTCCATAACCTGCACAATGAAACATTAGAGATTTCCAGTTTGTTCATAAACAGTCGGAGAATGGAAGAAAGTCCCTCTGGAAACACTGTGCCTGCATCTATGGTAATTTAATTTTTTGTGTCTGTGTGAATTACCTGTATTCTTGCCATAATAACAGCCAGACTGTTCAAAGGTGTTGGCCCTTAAACCTGCACATTGTTCAGAAGTACCCTGATGCCTACTTCTTTTTGGCTTTGATGGAAGTAAGATTATCCACCTGGCTAAACCTGTAGGGAGGTAAATTCGAAGTCTGGCTTCTCTAGTGTATTTAGGCATAGCACAAGAACCCCTGGGCTGGAGGAGTGTGGTTAAGCAGTAAGGTCCAGTGCTGCCTCATGCATTCTTTTATGCATGAATTGTAAGCAAAGCATTTGGGGGGGGGGGGGAAAAGATGCAAATTATCAACAACTTTGGAATAATGAGAATAAAATTGAATTTTATTACAAGAAAATAAAGACTCTGTATTTCCATAAATACACATATTTATATATGTGTGCACATATTTTATATGTACAAATATGTATACATACACACATCTAAAAATATGTATGTATGTATTTATGCATGCATAGATGGATGTGATTTTTTTGTTAATATTTTTGTTAATATTTTTTTGTTAATATTATGATGTCTGGGTTACTCATGTTTTGGCAACTTTAAACTTCTATATTATCATTATGCTGACTACTCAAGTGTTAGATAAAACCTGCTGAGCTCCTGTGTGCAGATGTGTTGCTGATATTATCCTCCTGTGAATACATGCCAAACATGTATCTTGGTGAATTACTAGGGCAGAAAGGAAGAACATAAATGGTTTGGAGGTTAAAAGAAAGCTATAGATTTTCACCCAGTAATCTGTATGCTGAATCTTAATAGTCTGAGCTCAGCTACAATGTGTAATGAGTGATGGAAGTCTGCCCTTCCCTTGAAAATCTTCCTTTTTCTTCTTTCTCTTCAGCTTCCAGGTAGGGTGGACTCTTTTGGAGGGTTTGTTAGTGTTTTTTTAAATGCCTCGATCTGCAGTGTAAGAGCCATGTACTACCTTGATAGCTTTGCTCTCTCAAGGTCATTACAACTTGCATGTACGGTTTCTTTTAAGCAACCTTTCACATGCCTGCGTAAGAACATTCAGTAACCTGTTGAATGTTGTCTGAACAGCTGTTTAGCCCGGGTGAAAGGAAAGCTGCTGGGACTTACAAAGTGACGGTTCATGGAGTTCCAGGCCCGGAGCCTTTCACTGTTTTCAGTGTAAGTGCGGGGACCACGGCTGCACAGCTGCTCCATCAGGTAAGCTTCCTGCTGACCTGCAGATCCAACTGCAGGAATCCACATGAACATCGTTCTGGGCATTAGTCTCCCTGCATTTCTCTCAAGCGGGGTCGTTGGAGTTCATCACAGCAAGGAGGTGCTGTTAGAAATGTGTTGCTGTGGAATGGCAAACACAGAATATAATCAGTGAAATGGCTTATCATTTTAGAATATATTCCCTAACAGTATTTTAATATTTGGGCATATGCAGATGTGAAAAACAATCTTCCTGGCCAACAGAGGCAGTGGGTTGTCCTTACGACAAGGGCAAACATTTCTGCAGAATTCTTTGAACTTGAGCACCACAGGAATACAGAGTAAAAGTTAGAGGGCCAAGTTCATGAGTAGAAAAACCAGTTAACTCAACAGGGATTGTTATTCTAGCAGTGGGAAAAGACTGTACTGTCCTGGGATTATGAATAAATTGTCTGGCCAGCCAAACAGGACAGAAATAAGCTTAAATAGTACTGCCTTGTCTGGGATAACTGAACTGCTTGGCTATACTAAAGAGAACAGGACATTACCCTGGAGTAAAATATCTGAATAATAAATAGCACATCAGAAAGCCTGCCTGCACTGTCAGAACAGTTATTGATTCTTAAAGCTTCTGTATTCATTCTCATTTATAACTACTAATTATGCAGTGTTTATATTTAGCATTCTAATTGTTGTGTGTTTATTCTGATCTGTCTTAGCTCTTGGCTACCATAAAAGGCACCGAGTCATGCGCTGCAGACTATTTTCTGATGGAAGAGAAGAGTTTTATATCTAAAGAAAAGAGTGAATGCAGAAAACCACCATTCCAGAGAGTGATTGGTCCTGAAGAAGGGCTAGTGCAGCTTTTGAACAGTTGGTTCCCAGAAGAAGGATATGTTGGAAGGATTATCTTTAAAACCCGAGAGGAAGTAAGTCTGTTTTAGATAAATTGTTATTTACAAAGATAGCTAAAAATAGCTCTTAGGTCCAGGAAACAAAAGGGTGCAGTATTTGTTTCACTACTTGGTGAGTAATGTCAATGCTGTGTACCTTGTTTAAAAACAAACGTTACTCTTGAATGAGCAAGGACAACTAGACTTCATGCACCTGTGTGGCACTAACTGGACCTCTCTCAGCTTTACTATCAGCTGTGTGATGTTTAATCGTTGTCACTCAGTCACCAGTTCAGTGCCGCTACCTCAAGTTTTTAGTGAGAGTTCTAATTTAATGCAAATCTACATTATGCCATGATAGGAAATTAATATAAAGAAAGATAATAGTTAATACCAAGGGATCATAGATAACAGAACTCCAGACAACCATTATCAATCGTTTTGGATATCAGCAGCTTCTTATCTGTCTAGAAAAATTAGAAATAACTTTAATATTAGAGAATAACTCTAAAAGGATAGAGTAAGTCTAACAGGACCACAAAGGATAATTAAATTATTAATTATAAAAAAAATAATTAAATAGGTGATTTCTTTTAATTTAAAGGAGGAAAATGGACTGATTACTTCAGTTTAAAGTGTGAGCAAAACATCTACAGCTTGAAAATATGCTAGTGCCCAGGCTTGTGAGAGACAGAAAAAGCAGGAGGAAGACACCTAATGATCTCATTTTTGGACACACTTTCTTTGGTCAGTTCAGCCTACAAAAGTGCTTGCTTAGTACACAGATTTTATGTACACAAATGACAGAGATCCTCTGAGATACTTCAGAGTGAAAAAAATATACTTTTGATTATTTTGATAAAACTTTTGATAAAGCTTCAATTTGACAAATTACCATTAAATTACACAAGTCCTCATTTTGTTTTCCTTTATTTCTAACATTTGGCAAAAAAAAATTTCAAAAAAAGTTAGAACCAGAAATTTGGTGTGGAAATAGTAACCTACCAAATTCTGTTGACTGCAACACTGACTTTATCAGTGCACAACACCCCACGTGTCACTGCCAGGCCCCATTCTTTTAGAGAACAGGGGTTAAAATCTGTCTTAGCTCATGTGAAACTTATTTTGTCCTGTGATGCAAGTACCCTAAAGCATTATCTGTATTTTTGAGCCTTTCTGCAGATAGCAGCACCTCAGAGCTTGGAACTAGAAATGAAGCTGCAAATCTGATTGGAAAATCAAGGAGTGGGTTCACTGGAGGGTGTGAAACACAGCCCATGTTTACAGCCTATGAATCCAAACTTACGTTCCAAGGTGTTGGACAGAAATGCATTCTCTGAGAGAAGGTGCAAGAGGAATTCTGTCTTAAGATCTGCAGTAGTCAAAGAGCCTGAAAAGGGACAAACAAGCATCCTTCCTCTTGCTCTACATCACAGGAAAATGTTTGCTCAGACTTCTTGCTCTCTAAATACTTTTGGCTTTAGTGCAGGGACAGGAGAGAAAAGAACCCTTTCCACCATCTCCCGTCCTACTGCCACTGTTAGATGACAAAACAAAATTTTGTGTGCATAAGGAAAGAAAGGATTTAAGTGACTATGCATACATCTCCATTCCTCTACTATGAAAGGTATTTCAGACTCTGATTGTAGAAACACAGGTATTTATTAGCAGTAGTAGCTTGTCAAAACTCTCCTGTAATGCATTTAACGAAATGGGGCTGGGGCTACAGCAGTCTCCAATTTCCATGTGATCAAAACCTTTTGTGACCACCAGCTATTAGTTACCTCTCTGAAGTAAATGAATCTGGCTCTCATTTATTTTCTCTGTAGAATTTAAACGAGAGAAATGTCTTTCAAGAAGCAAAGGAAGAAGCAGCCATCAGCTCCGAGGATGACAGTTTCTTTGTTCAGGTACACGATGTCTCCCCAGAGCAACCACGCACCGTCATCAAGGCTCCCCGCTTCAGCACGGCTCAGGACGTCATACAGCAGGTGAGCTGCACCTTTCCATGTTAACCTGTGGGGTGGAGGCTGGTTTCACACAATAGAAGGTGGGGTTTGTTCTCAGCACTAGCTGAGGAATCAGTTTGGTAACCTGAATCTGAGGGAATGCCTTCTTTTTTTGTCTTATTTTTTTCTCTGCTTTTAAACAGACTCTTTGCAAAGCAAAATACTCCTACAGCATTTTGAGCAATCCAAATCCAAGTGATTATGTGCTCATGGAAGAGGTGACAAAAGAGCCAACAAACAAAAAGTCCTCAACATCTAAACCATCTCAGAGGATTCTCTCTGATCAAGAGTGTGTGTTTCAGGCCCAAAGCAAATGGAAGGGAGCAGGAAAATTTATCCTGAAGCTCAAAGAACAGGTTCAGGTAAAAGATGCGATACTTTGCAGCAGGTGTTGTAGACGGTGTGTGATTGGCTTAATGGGAACCTGCTTTCAATGGGAGGGAGACACAACTGGCATGAGGGCAGGTGGGGAAGACAGACTACAGCAAAAAGCAGATTCCTCTTTTCTCTGAACCTCCCTTAATTTTTTCCTTTGCAAAACTGCAGTTACATCCAGCAACATGACTCCCTCACAGCCTGCAAATCCAGGACAACCTTTATCTGCTACCAGCTTTCTGTTTTTCAAAATCTTCTGGCTGTGCATGCCACACTTTCCATCATAATAAAGGACCATTCAAATGGGCAGAGCTTAAAAGCTCCTGGAATAAAGTCCCCTTTATTCCTGCCCAGTGAAAAAGTTGTTTTGTTGCTTTATCTCAGGCTTCAGAAAATGGTAGGAATGAAGTACATGCCTACTGGGAGAAGGAGCTGTGTTCTGCCTTCCTGCAGACACCACCAATCCACAGCAGCTGTTGCTTTAAAGTAACTGTATTATAAGCACAAATCTTTTTATACAAGTTTATACCAAATTTGCTAAACATATCTTTGACAAGGCATAATTTTAAATTAATTTATTCAGAACAAAGAGTAGGATGTGCTTGCCTGTGAAAGCACAGCCGTACTGAATTTCAAAAGGGAGGCCTGCTTAGCAATATGTTAGGTGTTTTCATATTAATCCTGTATTTCACAGCTAACAAGCAGCTGTTAAACTACTTCTCTTTTTTTTTTCACAGGCAGCACGAGATGACAAAAGAAAAGGCATCTCCTTTACCAGTGAACTGAAGAAGTTAACCAAGTCCAGTAGGCAGTATCGGGGGTTCATGTCGCCCCCGCTGCAGGTGTTGTCGGACAGTCCCCAGAGCAAGGACGAAAGGGCCACGTGCGGCTTGACCTTCAGCGACCTTGTGGAGTAGTCACCCCACTGCCTACGGTCTGTTCAGGTACGACACACCGATCCTAGCGCTGAGCAGTCATTTATGTGATTTACAGAGGATTTTTTTTTTCAAAGTTGTAGCTGGTTAAACCAGGCTGAGGTACAAGGGACAGAAAGATCCATAAAAGCCTTACCCATCGATGTGCACAGGCACAGTGACAGCAGTAAGGTCCCCAGTCCTTTATTACGGCATTTGCTCCAGTGAATCAGACTGGAGTTCCACCCACAAAACCAAACTAAAATGTTGCATCCTGGTTGATTTTATACTATGCATTTTAATGAGTAATGGTGCTTAATTAATTAATTCTTTTGCTCTGGGCCAAAGTAAATGGAAGTGACCAGTAAAGCTTTTACTATTTTTTTTTACATGCAGGTAATGAAATCATCAGGACTGGCCATCTCCTTTTTAGCTAAAACAAGTTTATGGTGTTAATTTCTCTCTGTGGGAATTTTGCCAGAAATGTTTAAACATTTATACTGTCCTTTCTGTATCTCTTCAATTTCTTCCATCTTGCTTGACTTCAAACAAATGAAATACACAACATAAGACTGTCTCATTTATAAGGAGATAGTAAGTGCAACTTGTCCAGCAATGTACACTAACCAGACATTTGCACAGTGCTACTACAGCACTGAGACAGCAACTGGGAAGTTACAGCTCATTGCAAATGAAGAAATCTTTTTCAGTGTCGATAATCCCATCTCACCTATGGCCAGTTTAATACTACCTTTTTCTTTCCGCATACACCTAATTATTAAAGCATTATTTGGCATGCACTGTCATAGTACTGCTACATCATTGCATTAACAGAATTCAAGTAATGTTTTCATTTGCAAGGTATTTAAAATATGAAGGGATAAATTTGATACTTTATTTCTTGGCTACTATATCTGAATTCAAGGAAAGCAAAGTAAATTATGGGAAGAGCCCAGTCAGGTTCCCTCTTCTGCATTTGTTCTTTCTCTTTTAAAACTGGTATTTACATGACTGAATCCTTCTGCAGTGCCTTTGAAGGATCCTGCTGTGGACTGAACTGGTCAACAACTGTGTGCCCTGTGTTATATGCCTAATCCAGGCAATGCTCCTGGATTAACATCCAGAATCTGGGAATCCTAAATGGGATACTGTAGATTGGAAAGATGCCTGTCAGCTATCGGAAGATTCTGCTCTTCCCGTATCTTCACATCTGCAGATTCTCCATAGGCGGATGGAGAAGTTTTCTTGGACTGTATGTTGTAAACAAACATGTGTCATCACCCTCCCCTTTTTAAACAAAAGATAATTTTAGCTTGTTGCCTCTAAGGAAACTGAAGGCAGAGAACCAGAGTGTTCTTTTATGTGTATTATTTTAAAATAACGCACTTTTACGTGAAGATTTCTGTTAAACACTGTGTTAAGTGATTGTAAAGAGATTTAAATATACTGTAACTTCATTTGCATATCTGTTTCACTTTGGTGAACATACACAAAACAGTCAAAATTATTTATGGTTTATCTACTTTAACGAAATAATGTACAATAGCTAAATACACCTAACTGGTAGTGAGACTTTGACAAGCAACAACATTTTCTTCTTATAAATTCTTGTTTTCCAGGCTTGTGTTTAAAGAAAGAATATTTATTATCATGTTCCAAAGTACATGCCATTGTATAATATATTTATCATATACTACTTTTTAGAAAATGCAGATTTTTACCTCTTTCTGGATTTAGAGGAAAATATGTTTGAACTTTTATGGTTGTTTCTTTTCAGTACAAGATGTTTAATACCCAAAACTGACCAAATTCAAAACAATGCATTGATAAATGTAATTAACATTTACAAATTTTCAATTCAAATACATTTTTCCATACAGTCAGAAATGTCTTCTTACTTGTCTGTTAAAGAGAGTATAAAGAACTTTTACACTATAACTCTTGACATTTTTGTTTACATAGAAACACTGTTGTGAAGTTTTATGTTTGCTGAATTCATGTTTTGATATGTAAGGAAGTTAGTTGTGCTAGTCTTTTAATTTCCATGGGAGTTACTAATGTGTTTAGTTACCTAAAAGAATCCATACCGAGTTACAGGGGCACAAATTAAACAACTGCTGGAATCAGCGATTGCTTTGATCTCCCATGTGAAGTGTGTCTGTGGCAAACAAACTGCTCTGCACACGTTTTTGTCTCACTAGAGCAATCCCTAAACAAGAGAAAGAAATAACAGGCAGTAGTCTCACGACAACTAATGCCGCCCTATTAATTAGAAAATGAAATAGAAGAAAGAAAAGTCATTAACTGTCATATAAACAAGCAGACATTTGTCTGCATTCTGTCACCAGAAACTATGAAGTCTTTCACTATACACTACAGAAAATGCCTCTAAAGTAGCTATTACCAAAGCAAAAAACTGCCCTCTTGAGGTCATTTCCAGCTTTCAGGAAAAATAACCACAGGCATACAAAAAAAAGTCAAATTTCATGGTGGCATATCCTCACAGAGGCCGTGCACTTCCCACTGCTTATCTTTTACAAAAGTAAACTTTTGAACTGATATAGCAGCCCAAACCACCTCCCAGCTCAGCCTCTTCCCTCATCAGTACCAACTTGAACCCTTGTTAGAAGTGACAACTTACACATAGTTTTATATGCAGTTTGCTTTGGAATTACTGGGAAATACTACCTGCTGCACAATTCAACTAATGGTTTTTAAATGTTAGCTTCATTCTCTCTGTTATTTTAACACAGTAGAATTTTTTCTTTTTGATGTTTCTGTGGCATTTTAGAAGCAGTACTTAGGTTCCTGTAGTTTGCCCTTGCGTGTCTGGCTTTTTTTTTTTTTTTTGGTGGTGGTTGGGTGGGTTTTTTTAATCTTTAGCAGCACTGAAAATTCTTACCATCACCTAAGTATCACACACTTGTTAATTTATTAGATTCAACATACAAAGTTCTTATACCTATGTTGTCATCCACTAGTACTTTTCTGACACAGATTTAAAAAGAAAAAAAAAAACAACCTTGGGGAATCAAGGGACAAGAGCAGCCATGTCACATTAACACAAGTCTAACACTAGCCTGAAGTCTGGTGGCAATCTAAAATCAGCAGATTTTTACTATTTCTAATACAGAATTTTTCTAGCTGTGGGAACAGTTTATTAATATGAGTATCCTCCTCATTAGTCTCATCAAAAGCTGCTTTTGCTGCTGTTTATCACAGTGAAAGAGAAAAGCAAAGTATTTGGCTTTTTATTTCAAAACCCTAACTTTGTAGACAAGAAGACATCTGGAATTGTGTAAGGCTAATTACCCTGTTTTAGTATTTTCACTAATATTCATATATAACTTAATTTCAAATTTAGGTATTGGTAAATATCCAGGTAAACTTTCATTGGTGAAACATGGTACACTTTGGGGTGAATTCGGAAAAGAATAACAATACCCTTCCTTTTGTTGGGTCCAAGTTTCCTAATAGTGAAAATACACCACCACCTGAAGCATTAAACTAGGGGGTGGTTAACTTTTTTGAAGGCTCAAAGAGCTTCCATGTGCTAAGTTATTATGCTAATAGGAAATTTATTCTGCTTAGCCATGGATTTTATTTCTGCAGGAGTATTTGTCCATGCCCTGCTGTGACAAGACTGACAAAGTAACTAACTTTGTCCTTTTCTGTGCTTCTGGCTGGGCATGGCCATCAATTAGGAAAATGCATTCATTTTTACATTACAAACTATTTACAGGAAGCAACTTCCAGGATAAAGTTTGAAAGATAGGAATGTAAATAATCAACACCTTCCAGAAACACGCTGTCTCTGAGCAGTAGCAGGCCTTGCACTGAACAGTTTACCGGTGGAAATCTCATGTTCCATTGCCTAGTGGCAAAAATACAGAAGCATTTTATTCTATGCTATTTACAAAACTGCTACTCTTCTACCAAGTTCTTAAAAATCCTCCCTGTGCAGCACGCGCTGCTTGCAGTGGTGTCATGGAACGGGATGAAAGATGGGCAGTCCCAGCTCCTGCCTGCATCAGTGCTGCTCCGTCTGTAGGAACTGGGGCACACCAGGAGCTGCTCCCTCTACCTGAAGAGTTTCTATCTTACTGATCCCAAATTATAGCAGTTAGAAGACTAAAAAGTACTATCTCAGTTTTATTTTTTTAAAACCTAGTCANNNACAAGGTGAAGTGTTTCAATAGCTGCTTTTAGAAAGCTGTCTGCTTCTAGAAACCACGTTTTCAAGATTTAAAGACTTCAACATGGAAATATCTAAATATTGCAGGAACACTTTCTCTTACATTCATAGTTTATTTTCAAAAAAGAAGACCTTGCTGGTAGCTTTACATTTCAGTGAAAGGCTGAGTCTGCAGCTTCTGAAACTGAACTGTCTGCTCTGCTCTAGCTCTTTGAATGCTTCAATTAGCATTTGGTTTTTAATCACTGTCAGTTATTATTCCACTATAAAACTCAGTTTACTTTTAGGGTAGCCCACTCAATGTACCAACGGTGGCATTTTTTTCCTATCTGTCTGTGATAAATGTTTTGCAACTTAAATAGTGATAGACATTTGGCAGAATTAGCAAATTAAACACAAAAATAAATAGCAGTAAATAGATTTTTGCTCCAATAGATGTATAGGCTCTTTCAAAGTGACTTAGTTGTACAGTTGTCTTTGCCTCTTAAAGCATGTCAAAGTATTCTGACAGTGCAACATCACTATGTGCCAGTCTCTATATGTTTGGAAACTATGAAAAATGAACAATTTCGAAATTTTCCATCTGGACTATCTTCTCTCTGCTGACTTGAAGAATAAACCTGTATTTGTATATGTTGTACAAAAAATAAATGGTTTAAGATGTTCACTCTTTGCTTTTGCCTTCCCAAACTGACCAAAGTATTGGCAAATGGCCCCCTTGGAATTTTTCAGAATTTAAATCACATCCATATTTTGAACAGCTAAAAAGAATTATTCAAAAGCTATGGGAATCACAACCTAAACAGAAACACATCTATGAACATCAGTATAATGTATGCAGTTTTGTAATCTACATAGTAAAATAGGAATTTTCTAATCCATTACTACATAGATGTCTATTCTAAAAATGTTAGTGAATTTATGTTTAACTACCTAAAATTTGGTGAATTAGTGTGATTAATACTAAAATCATGTATTAAAAGAAAAAAGGAAATTTACTATTAAAACTAAAAACCTTATATCAGGATAAAGAACTAAATACCCTAGAGAAAAACTTTTTTCTGACTCTTTTCTGACTTGAATGAAAGCTCTGAAAAACTTACACATATATCATTATCAGACCATAGACTAAACACTACAAAAATACATTAGCTGAGCTGTCAGCCAGGGACAGCCCACCACACTCCCCTGTGGAATGGAATTCACATAAAGACAATACTCCCCTTTTAATTAATTAAGATATTTCACTTACTGTTTGCAAAGCCAACAAGCAGCTGAAAATGGATTCTAAAACAACCAGGCAATAACTTATATTTGGGGAACCAGGAGAAAATTACTTCCAAGATAAAAAGATAAATATTTATTACCTTGTATTTGTCCATCATTCTTGACGGCAATGGTTTATTGAAGACACTGCAGTATTCAGTCATGACGACAGTTTAGAACTGAAATCCAATATTCTCAATTTGCCAGTACCAAAAGATTCACCAGAGGTGAAAACCCCACCAAATGCAAAATCATTTCAATGTGAGATAAATGGTTAGAAGACAAAAGAGAAAAACGGAAAAAAATGCAACAGAAAAAATACATATTCCAAATCTCTCAGTAATTTAGACATCAAAGAGTCAATATTGTTAACATTTTCAAAATATTTATTAATTTATCAACAGAACCAGTAAGTTCTTAGAAACACGTCTATATTCTGTTATAAAAATTAGAAAATATATAAATAAAAATACAATCATGCATAGTTGCAAACAATTTTTAAATAGCCTTGTTTTGTATCTTTTTAAGTTACTGATGTGACTGTTCACTGTGGTTCCCCAGCCCCGCAAACACGGGCTCTGTAGTTAAGCAGACAGGCTTGTTACTCTGTGAAAAACTGCTGTTACATTTTTGTGTGTTTCTATATTCAAACAAAAGCCTACTTGTATTCCTTTAATGATGAATGGAAATATTTTTCAGCCAATCTTTCTGCATAATTAAGAAGCCAACTGAAGTTGAGTAATAGATACATTTATGACAAAGATGTTTCCTTCAAGTGTTTAGCAAAATCCAAGGATTTGTGAACAACAGTCTCACTGATATGTTGTTGAAGCTGCTTGTTTAGCTCTTCATCCACAAATGAATCCATTTGTGAGAATGTATCCTGAAAAGTACAAAACATTAATTGCATGACTAGATGAGGCCAGCATGCATAGCTTAAATCAGCAGTCCTATTACTCTCCCATGTCCCCAGTCATCTAGAGACACCTATGGAACTGGCAGCTCACGCCTGCCTGGCCTGCCAGTAAGTTTCCCTTGGCTTGCAAGGAAGTGAGGTGTCAGTCCTTCATAAGCTCTTGGTTTTGGTGGTTTTTTTTTTTGTTTTGTGGTTAACTGGGCTTTGGAATATTACCTACTACACACAGCCACAGCTTCCAGCTCTGGAGGTGCTTACACACTGCTTCCTGTTCAACACACCTTAGAAACAGAAATCAGGCACTGTTTGGTAAGAGCACTTATATAAATAAACCAAGCATCTCTGATCAAAAGGCCAGTGCTTACAGTAAAGGTTGTGAGTCAGAAAGGAATGCCCTGACCCTTCTGCCTCCAGCCAGAGCAGGAGCCTTCCACTCTTTTCTGGTGCTCAGATGAGGAATTATGGTCACACACGGTTTAAACTTCCCTGTTAAAGTCTTAGCACTCACACAGTCAAGTACATTGTGCACTCAGGGACAAATGAGATCCTCTCTTTAGTAGTGCATGGGGCTCCAATTTGGATCTTCTCTCAACACCAGGGAGGTGCTGACAATGTCAGCGTGGCACACAGAATATGCAGGATGGAGAGGGTAAACTCAGATACTGCCAATGTTAAATGAGCCCAACAACCAGAGAGCAGGCAAAGCCCCAGGGTGATTTTCCCAGTTACGTCCATTATAACCACTTATGGACAGTTTGAGCTCTCTTATTTTCCTCTTCCTTTGTTTCTGCTACCTTAAAAAGCTTGTGCTTTTCCTTATTCAAGCAATACAGCTCAAATCTCTCTCCTATCTGCTGTTCCCAGCCTTGCTCTCTCAGAGGTGCTAATGTAACTCCCTAGCAGGACAGACACATCAAGAAATCATTGTAAAATAATGGAGTAAGTAGGTACAAGCACATTTTCAAAAGTTGCTTCTCTAAAATGAAAAAAAAAAAAAAGTGCTCTCAAGGCTTCAACTGACATTACTGGATTACAAAGTGGAGCACTGACAAAGTTAAAAGGTTATAATGTTTTCATTAGGAAGAAAGAAAATTATCACTTTTTAAAGGACACTCCTCAGTGGACATTTAATGGAGGCTGGCATCTGGAACAGTACTGAGGACATAAAAACTGTTCCCCCATTTCTCATCTTTATACATGAACAATTTGTTCCCCTCAAATTTAGACTTTAAAGCTACAGTGACACTAATAGGGATCAGTATCCCTCTACATACTGAATCAAAGGCTCTGGAAATCCAGCTGTCCTGCCAAGTACCCACACTGGGGAAAGAGCTGGGTTTTTTATTACTGCTTTTTGAACAAACATTAGTTCATCATTACAGAAAAGGGCCAAGAAATCTGCACTGAACCACTGCAAAGTGCAAAATAACAGCTACCATATTCATCTTGCTACATTAACTGAAGCTGTGGGGGGTGGAACTATTTATACAGCTCCTTTTTCTTCTTTATAGTCAGTCCTATTTTATGCCAGTTAAAAGAAATACTTGACATGCAAAGTATAGAAACCAGAAAGCCAAACTGAGTGTGCCAATGCCTGGGCACTGCACAGTGAGCAAGCAGATACGGGTTATTTTGGTACAACTTGTGGTTAAAAAAGGACACAGAGACAAGATGGTACCTTTCTTTTGGGTGTTACTGATGCAACAGGAGGATTAAAGGTCATTCCTTTCATGCAGTATGCCTCAAAAAGTTCTGTAGCAGACCTACAGCAAAATCCACAGTGAAAGAAAAATGGCATTAGATAGATACATCTTCAACTGATACATCAGCGATTTAAGGGCAGCTTCTCACACACAGCACTCTCACCCTCCACCACACTTTAAGAGAACTCAGAGTAATGAGAATCACCTGGAAAAGATCAGAAACCAACAGCTGGGAAACAATGCAAGTCAAGTAAGTAAAATGTGTCTAAAATACTCAATTGCGGGAGACAAGAAAACTGTTCAGTTGGCTTGCCAGAGCTCCAGGGACTCACTGCTTAATCTGTACATATTTAATAAAGGAAAGTAAAAGGTGGATAAAGATTATCTAGCTGACACAATCTGCTAGAATTTCCAACAGTTCCTTACCAAAGAGTTTTACAAAAACTAAGCATCCATGGGAGAACAGGGAATTCCATCATATGAGAAAAGAACTGGTTAAAAGAGAAGAAACTGAGGACAGCAGTCTGTGGTCAGTTTTTGCAATAGCAGGAAGAAACTACTGATTTCCACAAGGTCTGTTCCAGGATCTGTCCTTTCCAACATGCTCAATGATGAGCTGGAGAGTACCAAGTTATTTGTGTTAGTAAAAATAAGCTCCATGTGAAGAGCTTTAGATAGACTGTATGAGATGGTCAGTAAAATGGCAAATGAAATTTAGTGTTGGAAAAAGAAATCAATCTCAACTTTACATAAACACAGTAAGCTCTGAGCTGACCACTATCACTTAAGGAAAAAAATCTTCTTGTTATGACAGATACTTTTATAGGGTTGTGACCTTAATGCTGTTTGGAGTTGAAAAGAAACAGAGAACACAACAGAAATTAGTTACATCAGTGTATAAACCCACAGATCATCCACTGTTCAAGTTGGTAAAAGTACAGGAACATGCTACAGAGATGAGGAAAAGTATAGAATAGCTGCTCAGTGAGATCCCTTGAGCCATAAGAGACAGTAGATGGAGGGATGATATGATAGAGGGCCTCCCAAGTCCTGTGAGGCATAGAAAGAGTGTAGAGCAGACTGCTGATTTCATCTCCCTGAGCAGAACCAGGGGCTGTTAAATGAAGCATACTGGCACCAGGTTCAAAACAAAAGACAGCAGGTCTTAACCTAAGGAGCTGTGGACTCAAGGAACCCTTACCAAACAATGCTGCATTCGCAAAATGTGTGCTTTGGTTCATGGGACACTGAACAGTTTTGGAAAGAACTCCACAAAGAGAGAGGTACTAACAAAATGCTATCAGGTTCAGGAAATCCACCAGGCTGAGACCAGTCAGAGGCCAGGACACTTCTCAGAGCATGTCACAGAATCACAGAATATTCTGAGCTGAGAGGGACCCACAAGGATTATCGAGTCCAACTCTTAAGTGAATGGCCTATACAGGGACTGAACCCACAGCCTTGGTGCTCTATCCAACTGAGCTAACCTCAGAGCATGCCTTACATGAATGGCCTGTTTCTACTTTTCACAGGGCACCTGCTTCCAGCCACTGCCAAAGACAGGATGCTAAATTAGACCCTCAGTCTGAACCAGCATGGCTGCTCTCACGTTTTAACACACTATGGACCTTACGCTGCAACTTGGTTTCCTTATGCTGGACAGCCACAGTTCATTGATCCTGATGCATATTCACATCAGGGCTGCTGCTGAGGAAATGCAGGTATTTTGCTCCCGTGGGAAGAAAACACACTGCACTTTGAGATTTTTACCCTTGTCACAGCCTGGCAACAAGTATCAAAAGGAAAAAAAAAAAAAGAGCAGCCAACATTTTGACCTGGCAGAAGAACAAAGAGAGTTTGAAGATCAGAATCTTTTAATTTTATGGATAGTTATTTTTAGGAATTCCTTTAATAAAGCATAAGCAACAGCTTCCTTTCAAAGCACTATTTAAAAAAAACCCATCTCTTTGATAGATCACCTTTGGCTGAAATCAAGTGAAAGAGCTCCTGAGCCTTCAGTTGGAGCTCCAGCAATAAGGTGAGCTGCAAACTTCTGCACTATTGGATGATAATGTCTCTGAAAGAAAGGAAGAAAGAAGGCAGTTGACTCAAGGACGGGGGATAATTTATTTATCTACAGATTCTCACATTTATGTTCTGGTTTTGTTTTAGATAGAAAAAGCACCTCAAAATTGCTCAGTTTGTGGGGTTAAGTGAATGAGAACACCCAATCACACATTTATTCACTTGTATGTCATGCTGTGAACATGACTCTCCACAGTTATTCTAACTCCTACTCCCAGAAAACAGGAAGAAAGGGCCAAGGAAGCCCTCCCCAAGCCCCAAGCCCTGACTGGAACAACAGATCAAGGTGTCAAGGGCTGGATTTAAAAGGAGCTTGAAAAATTGAAAAATCCTCCAAAGGAATCTTATTAAACAACATGCAGTAAGATTCAGTATTATCATAAGCCCATTCCTTCCATATCACTGTGTTGCTCTTCCTCTTTGTATGGAATAGGCTCATGTGGGCCAGATTTGACTGATAGGCCTGAACACCTCTGTTCTCTATTTGTGTAAAGCACATAAACATTTAGCAGCTATTTACTGCTGACTTTTACTTCCCAATTTACTCAGTTACTAACCTGAAGTAAATGCAGCTCCCACAGAGCTGTGTTCTGAGCATTGCAATGCTCTGGTTCATCTAGTTCTGGAAGATAAACTCCACTGCCTTGAGATTCATTATCTAGTAAGAGGTCCATCTTTGGGAACATCTACAACACACAAAAAAACAACTGAGTTGCTTCTATTACACATCCAATTATAACATGGTTAAGTCAGGTTCAGGATGGTATTCCGTCTCAGCAGCATTTAAGGATACCCTGTTTTCATCACTCTTGCTTAAGATGCCTTAATATATTTTGCATAAAATCGATTTGTCAAAAAGTTCAATAACCTTTAGTCATCAAGCTAAAAATTTCAACAAGTAAAACTTACTTGCATGAATACCCTGTTTGTTGCCAATATCCCAACACTGGAATTTGGAAGTACGTGAAGAGCAAGTGTGGAAAGTCGCTTTAGGAAAGCAAGAGCTCGCTGCTGGGAAACTTGCTTTCTCCGCTTGGCAAACATGACATCCAGGCACTGGAGTACAATCCCTATATCCTCATTGGTACCACCTCAAAAACAGATTTTCAGAAAAAGAGGAAATAACAATTTTGTGGAACATACAGCTGAATACTCTGCTATGGACTGGACACCGGAAACTGAGAAACGGCACAAAAGCCAAGTGGTTCAAACACAGCTCTCATGGGATACAGACATAAGCATCCACCCTTTTTTGGTAAAAATACTCCAGCTTTGAACAGAAAAAATGTATCATTGTTTCTGCACTCCTTTCTAAGAAAATACTTGTTCCATCAAAAATGTCTAAACATTAGACACAGATACTGTTTTAATCCTAAATGCATCCACTGTATCATCTTCTAGAAATTATTAAATAGTGCAAAGATTTAGTCTTTTACCCATGCAGAACCACAGAATATTTTTTCTTAACCTTTCTTCCTTAGTGAATACACATTTATGAAGTTAATTAAAATTATATTAGTTTCAAATTTTAAAAATGCATTTTCCTAAACTATTCAGCCTCTCAGAATTATTGGAAAATTTAGATTTGAAAATCAGAACGCCAAAAATATAAAAATCAGAAATTTTAGAAGACAGAATTAATTTAAAAAATAATTTAAATTTAATATTGGAAAAAGTAGAGATTCCTTCCCTATTAATGAAAGAATTAAGAGAAAAAATCCAGAATTTTTAAATTACCTGTAAAAAACAATTATAAGGAAGCAAAAATATTTAAAGTGAGGACAGGATAAATGCTTATCCAAGACCACATACTCAGCATTCCCTAATAAAATGACATGATTAGAACCTGTTACCGTGTATTGCAATAATACTTCAAGTACTTGTATTGCAGTAATACAATGTGCAACTTGAGAAAAAAAGTAGGTTAAACCACAGTAATTTTTTTCAGAACTCAGATATCTTAAAACAATTGTCATTTATTAACGCTGTATTACGGCTGTGACACCAAAAAAGCAGAATAAACATTATCTAGGTAAACACTGAGAACAATAATCTGGCATTACCTGCATGTAGGCTGAACAGCGTCTTGTAAAGATGTGTGTAAAATTTCATCGGATCAATGTTAAGAACATCACCTATTAACATAATCCAAAACAAACACATTTACTCCATTGATTTATCAGACAACATTAAACAAAAGTTTGTTTTTAAAAATCTCTTACCTTGACCAGAGAGTATATGAAAAGCACTGAGAATGCAGTGAAGACTCTCACGATAGCTTAAACCCTAAGAACACAAAACTGATTAAGTACCCAAAAGAAAGTAATTTTTATAAAACTGTAGTAAAAGTAAACTCAACTTACCCCAGATGCAATAAGAGAATGAAGGACAATCAACAGGTCATCAAAAAATTCCACATTTATGAGATGAGCAAACCTTGAATCAAAGAGATTTTAACTTTTAAGCTAAAGATATTGTCCGTGAACTCAGTTCAAAGTATTTTAAATTGCCCAAATCCACACATTCAAAGCAGCTAAGTCAAATGCTGAACATATACTGTCTTCATGTGAAGAAATGATTCAGTGGCTAATGGCTAATCATGGCCAGTGACTAATCATGGCTTCCTGATAGCTCTAGAGACATGCTCATGTCCTTCAGGAAGTAATCAGGTAAAATAATGCAATCACATCACACCCTGCTGGGTTTGAACCACATCGATTCTATCACGGGAAATTTCACATCACATTGAAATAGTTTTGGAAATATCTGAGAACTTCAGCAAAGAAATAAAATATTTACAACTAATTTGTCAGGGACCCATCTTCTCTCACTGCTTGTAAGTCCCTTTCAAAGTCAAAAATTCTTTTAGTGCTTTATGTCTTTTCCAACACACACAAAAGAGGGCAGAGTCAGTTCTTACTTTGCAAGACCTTCTAGCACAGCTGGCAAAAGTGGAGACTTCTGAGCTTTCTTCAAGATTCTAAAGTAAGTTAGGAATACAATATTCAAGGTTTCTGTGTGCTGAAGGAAAGAAAACAAAACTAAATACTTAATCATGGAAAACAGACATTTCTACTTCACTTGATAGAAAATGCTTCTCTCTGTCCAAGCCTGCACTGAGGCCTTCCAAACCAGTCCTGGCTTTGCCATTTCCACTCTTCTTATGCTGAAAAGCTCCAGTCCTGCTCTCCTGACTCTGACTTTGTCCCCTCAGGCTCTCCTGGCTAAACAGTCCACGCCAGCCAAACTCCTTCTCTGCCTAAAGGCCACTCGGAGAGGCTGATAACATCCACTACATGGTGTCCTATGGAATAGGGCACCTGGAGGACATCTGTCAATGGATTCAATACCTTTTTGGGCAGAGTGCAGCAGGGAATAGGAATGACTAAGTTGGCCTTCCTGGGCAAATTGACAGACCTTGGTTTACTAAAACCTAGACCTCCGGTACAGGCAAAATGTTTGTTAGCTGACAACATTCTCTAGAGATCTGGAATGCTGACAGGTTGGAAGGGAGGGAAGACACTTGATTACAAAAGGGTTAGGAACAGCCACTTTGCAAAAACAGGGAAATAATCTCTAAATTACTTACCAATTTCAATTTTTTTTCTTTACTTTCTGATGCTTCTGCTTCCAGGAGTTCTCGTTCTAGTTTCTCTTCTGCTTTCTTCCACTGAAAATACACAATTGATTTTAAGACAACAGATTAAATGTTTGCAACCAGTCTGGATATCTAGGTTGCAAAGATACCCGGAGGACAAATCTTCCATGCTTGGTGAGTTACGTAAATCACCCTGTGAAGCTACTGGGTAACCAGCTTAGATATTCTTATCAGAAACAACCAATCAAAAGCATTATCAACACAGGAAAGAGGAAAAAAAAGATAGGAAGATAATTAAATTCCCTGTAGAACCTCAAAAATGTTCAAGTACAATGCAAACACTAATCACTGATGCTGAGAGTTAACAATGGCAACAACAGATGTGCAATCATTGCTGGAACAAATTGCTCCATAAAGTTGCAGAAGTAGAGCACAAGAAAGCAACATGGCATACCTTTCTTTGCATTCTGGAAAGATTCTTTCTTTTCTCTTTGTAAGTCATGAACTTTTTCTTTGGTGCAATGTCTTCAGAATCTTTTTGTAATTCTACTTCCTTAATTCTTAAGTGAAGAAATACTTTCAACACCTATTGTAAAAACAAATAAAATACAATGAAAGGTGATCCACAATATAGGAACAGAGGGTAAAAAGTCCTGAATTCCATTCCATCTAGGTTCTTCTGTTTACTCTCCTCCTGTTCCTTCATACCTGTATCTCTAATCTCTGCTCCCAGTTCCTTCCCCAGCACTGTCCACTTCTGTCCATTCCTCCACCTGCCTCTCACTTCAAGTCTCCCTGTCTGACTTAAGCCACGTCTCTGTCAGGATCTGAACTCCCAGTCTCCTTTCCTTGCCCCATACCTCTCTTTCTAACCCTCTGGCACAGCCTAATCCTAAACTGTCTGTGGTCTGACAGAGTGGGGATGCTTGTCTGTAGCCAGCAGCCATGCTGACTTCAATCTTCACATTTTTTTTCAACCTTTAACAGAAGAATATTGTGAGGTACAACAGAAAGTCTCTTACCTCGGGTCTGACATCGTAATTTCTGCCCCTCACAAGGCCAGAAATGACCTTAACTACACCAAGTGAAGCATAGCCCAACTTGTCTTGTTTAAAGAGCTTCTTAACTGCCTCATAGCACAGTTCAGAAATCTGAAAAAGCAAATAACACAGATTGTTCTGTAAAGCCAAGTCCACAACAACAGCTAGTAGTAGATGATACTCATGGTATTTACTAATTAGAAAGCGGACACAGTGAAAAGATATGGCCACAAGATCTGGATGTTGTGGAATAAAGCTCAGAAATAGGTTATTTCTCAAGCAAAACAAGAACTCTTTCTCTAATCACTTACCATTTTCGATGGATCATTCATGAGCGGAACAATGAGAACAATAATGTTGTTGTGGAAGTTGAAGTGGGGAAGGGCCACAAGCAGCTCACACAGACACTTCACTGCTACCTCTGCCAGACCTTTATATGCCTTTAATGAGATGACATTGCTTTTCTTCAACTTCCTTTGCTTCCAATCTGCACAAAACATTATTAATTTTTTTACTGATTACTGTTCAGAATGATGGGAAGCTTATAAATATTTAAATTTTTAGTGATTGTAGGCATTCTCCTACATACTTCATGCAAGTACTATCTTGAAAACAGCAGGCAGCATTCAATCAAAGAGAAACTGATGCTGCAAACAATTTTGCCTTTATTACAAAAATTGGGAAGTGTTGACTGTACCTTTAATTGTTTGTTCCAGATTTTCTAAGTAAAATTTATACTGGCTCACAAGGCCTTCTTCAAATTCTCTCAGTTTCTGTGTTTCTTTTTTAACCTGTGAACATAACAGAAATGAAATTTTATTTGGAAAGCTAAATACTGAAATTAGCCAATGGTGAAAAAAAAAGGTTTAAAACAAATATCAGATATCTGAGTAGTTGTTTCTTCTAGACAGACATTCCTAGAAATGTATTAAAACTAAAATATTTCTGTATTTTTCTACACTTGTGCTCAGAGGGCCTTTTCCAACTAGGCCTATTTCATTTATAGAGATTGAAGTAAAATTATCAACTAGATGTTATTTTAACACCATGACCCTAAACTGCACTAAACCTACATTCAAGAAACCTTCCAAAGAATGATTAAAAACAAGCTGCAGAAAACAAGTTACTCTGCATTTGTTCAGTAAATCGTTGAACGTATTTCAAAGAAATCTATGCCTGTTAGGTGACAATGTTGCATAATTTGTTTTCTTTCTAACTCTCTTCAGTGTGGGACCTTACTCCGAGGTTTATGAAGAAGGTCACCCAGGTTTGGTATACTACTTTCATATACTAGTTTTCCTCTACATTACCACCAGCATGTCACCTACTTATTGAAGGAAGTATGTAAGAATTAAAGGTTCAAAACAAAGACCTCTGCTCCCGAAAGTGTCACAGCTTCAGACCTTCCACAAGTATTTGTGTATTTGTCACCCTTTGCTCAGAACTATAAATTCATATTAAACAAGAACAGTGTTTGTATATTTGGCACAACTGAAAAAATTCTGAAATACTCACAATACCCTATAAATAAATTTGATATTTTACCTTGGTAGCCTTTTCTGCTTCGGTCAGAGGCCGAATTTTGTAAGAAGGTACAATATCTTTGAATATCTCCATCAAAGAAACCATGACCAGTTTCCGAACAATCACAGCCACATTAGGATCCTGTTCCATCAGCATGGCACGCAGCTCCTTCAACTTTTTAATCTGGTTAAAGAAAACAGGCAGACAAAATCAGCTGAAGATCAACTACAAACCAAGGGACAAGCACAATATACATTAGCTCAGCAGTTACTCAGACTTTATTTAGCATTGCATAAAGAGCCAAGAAATGACACATATCCCAAAAAAATTTTAATCTTGGGAACAATCAAACTGTTCTGCTATTATAAACTTGCACAGAATTATAAAAAATTATTAGTATATCCTGAAGCACTGAGAACTATCAGATACAACCCTGAAATCAGAGCTTACGTAAGGGTTACGCTTAAGGACCAAGGTAGTTTGCACAGAAAATCCCCAGACAGTATTATTCCTAAAACCACAACATAGTCACCTGGATCTTCACCTGATTCAAATCCATTATACCAACCTATGCAGTTTCACAGTTTGGCAGCCCCTGAGAAGTGATAAAACACTGACCTTTTCCTTGTTCTACCCATGTATTCTTGTGCCTTTGCTACTGTTTGGTCACTTCAGATCTTTATTTCACACAACAGAGGCACACATACATGCCTGTTAAGTAAATGCTACATACATTGTTGTCTGGCTCAGAGAGAATGGCAGATGCTAAGGCAGCTATGTGCATCTTCCTCTCCTGCAGCTTTTGTCTTCTTTGAGCAGCCATTTCCTCAGGAGTGAGAACCGGCAGGGGCTCCTCAACAAAGTCTGGTACAGGGTGTGAGAGTTAGAAAAGAGGGTCAGGGGGGAAGTCGCTTAACAAATACCATGTTGCAAACTACAATTCTAGATACAGCATTTCAGTGGGTGCCGTGTTAACCGCACACAAGTAACATATGAAGTTCCACAGCCAAAGAAGCTTTAAGAACAACTTTGCTAGAGCTTATGTTAAACCAGAGATTACTTTTTGCTCCACTTCAAAATCTTTTGCTTGCAGAAAGAAGTGCACTGAATGTTCTGTTATGTCCTTCCTCAACTTCAGAGTGTATTTAGACAATAACGACCCAGAAGTGGCAAAGTTACAACTGCAACTGTTATTTGAAAATGACTCCTAACTGGATAACCAACTGCAAATCAAAATCTCAATTTCCTGGTATTCTGATGTTCCAAGTGAAAAAATTCAAAGATAAAGACAGACACCCAAGACCCTACACAAGTCTGTGTCCTGACCTGCATTTCAACGTGATCTCAGAGTAATCAACAGAACCACAGCATATACCCTTCATGTAAGACCAATATGTTCCTCTTACTAGCAAAGATAGCACAACTGATAAAAGGAACTTCATGAACACATCAGTTCTAGGTTAAAAAATAAAAATAATTTTAAAGAAAGAGATTCTGAAGCCAGCTATTCCTCAGGTCTTGAGAATCTAACAGGTAAGAAAGCAAGCTTTGAATAACTGTTATGCTTTCATGGCATGAGTAATGTAATGAGCATATCCAAAAAATCTGAACAAAATACACTTCAACTACAAATTTGCTGTACTCTGCAGATATGGCAGTGATTCAGAAAAAAAAACAAACAAAAAACTCCACAAAAAAACCCAACACAAAGCAAACATAATGTTTTATTACCTTCTCCTTCCTCCATGTCTTCTGTACCCTCTTCTTCATCATGTGCAACATTGAGAACTGCAAAAATAAAATGTCTAATGTCAAGCGTGTCATACTGTGGAATTTTAAAAGAATAAATTATATACTTTTTGGCTACTATACCAGCTCCAGAATCTGTGTCTTACCTGGCTTTTCCACAGCTTGAGGAATAATGCCACTCTTGTCTTTGATGGGGAGCAGATGGATGAGTTCCTTTTCTGGCTCTGTTTGCATTCGTCTTGGCACCTTCTCATATTTTTCAATCACACTTTCGTGTTTTCGTTTTTTGACATGAACAGGTTCACTGAAAAACACAAGGCAAACTAACCATATCAGCCCCCTAATTAGACAAGAACCACGTATGACAGTGCATCACTAGTGGAAACTGGTTGGATTAAGTGTCTGCCCCTCACCTAGGCCAAGGTGCTGTTTTACTTGCCCCTCCTCCCTCCCTGTGCTCCCCGACAGCATGAGGGGCTGCCCTGGCAGGGCTGAGGCTGATTAAACTCTTAACCCCCAGCAGTCCTGCCATTAAGGACTCCACAAGCAAGCAAGCAGGACTACGATCCTCTCACTGGACAAACAATCCAGAGTCTTCCTTAAGATGTCCCACAGCCTCTCCCTCCCTTACTGTGCCTTGACCTCGCAGGTGAGTCTAAACAAGGATGTGATACTGAGTGGGTCAGTGAACATTTTTATTTACCCTACTCCATGTTTACTTTAACCACTATTACTACCCCTTTGCTTACTGGGAAAGCCTATGTCACACCCCACTCTCCAGGGACAACAGCAGTAACACAGTGTGGTGTACCCCCCTTTTGCAGGTTCCTAAACCACACTTTGGTAGATAAGAACATAAGTATCTAGTCTGCGCTAATATGAACATGTAATTTATAAGTGATGTAATATTTGACAAGTTCTTAAGAACTATTATAGTTGACCAGAGTAAAGAAAATTGAAAAGACAAGTCTCCAGTTTAAGGGAACCCTATGAAAGGAGGTAAAATCTAGTAAAACAGGTAAAAGAGCAACTACTTCCATTGTTTCTTCAACATTCTAAAAATGTTTTGGCATAAGGAATGTAAAACACATAAACCTACATCTTGCAAAATGTTGTTAAATAAAAACACACAATAAATTTGGAGTTTTGCAAGACTTTAAACTTATGTCACACCCAGTTAGTTTGGGGAGAGGGGGAGGTTTAAAATAAAATTCTTTTAATTAAAGAATTTGCTATGTGGCTACAAGGAACCCTGCAGTAGAGTATAGCACAGCTGTAACGTTGGAAATGAAAAGCCATTTACTACTATCCTTCAAAACCATACTAAATTATTAATTAGTAACTGATTATTGATGTTAACCAGTACTGTTACTGATGATTAGTAACTGATACTGATATTAATCAGCATTAACAAATTAAAACCACCCTAGAGCAGCTAGGTATACAGTCATTTTCACATTCATCAAAAAAGGCAGGTTAAGATTTTCAAAGAATCATGTAACCAGAGAATTCTGTAGAAGGGTATTCGTGAAGACTTCGAGTTTTAATACTAGGGGCACTGTCCTTCTACATACTTCACTGTGAACTCTACCCAACACCTTGCTCCAGAAAACTGGTGACAAATCTTTTCTATGAATGTTTTGGTGCCGCATGTCTTTACAGACATGGATTCCAGAACCCTTTTTTTTCCCGAGCAACTTGCAATGCAATATGTATTAAAGACCCAAAATCCAGGGAATGTCCTGAATATTTTACACCAAAAAAAAGACTGTTTACAGATTAAAGCATTTCTTTCAGTTTGAGAAATGCTTCTCGTCTCACAGCCAGGGACCTCACGGGCAGGAGCACTGCAGAAACAGCATCCTGAAGGTCAGGCAGAGCAGGTGAATGTACTGATAGACACCAATACATTAATACTGGGTGTACTGACAGACCAGGGAAACACTAAACTGGAACTGCAAAGAAACACCAGGCTAAAAGGGACCTCCTGAGAGATGTATTGCATTACATATTAATTGCACATGGTTCAATTAGTAAAAAAGTAGACATCACAACAACACTCACTTGGAAGAAAGATCTCTGGTTAAAAAGGATGCTTTTTGGGCCAAATCTTCTATTAATTTTAAGTCATCTTCATCCATCATGTCCAGTGGAAGAGCATCTTCTTCCTCCTCTTCACGTTTTCCAGCTATTTTAGAAGATGATGGTTACAGATTAAGATCCTGTACGTATATTCAAACCTGAAAATCTAACCGTGCCTAGACTTGTGAGACCATTTCACACCCTACTTCAACCTGGAGCACACTGACCTTTATGCATGTCTTTTGTATTATCCCAGAAAGCTGCCCCTTATCCAATAACGATCAGCACAAACACATTTCTACCACCTCCAACTGTCACATCTTGATGCCATAACAACTACATTTTATATTTTTCACAATTCTCCCCTTCTTTCAACAAGAACAGCAATTATTTGTACACGGAGAATGTTGTTTTCTTGAATTTTACAACAATAAAACAGTGGAATATTTAGTAATACTTATACCTTCTTGCTTACTAAAATAACTCTAAGCAAACACTTACCAACTTGCTTTTTCTTGCATTCTTCCAACGGGAAAGGCTTTCTAGAAATAGCATCTCTGACAGCCTCCCTTAGCTTCTTTTGTTCTTTTCGATACTTCTTAGCAGCACTCTTCTGCTTGTACTGTTTATTCTTTAATTTGTTGTCAAGTTTTATTTGACTAGTTCTCAGTAACTTGCGAAAGCTTGGAACTCGCTTTGTGTTTTTTCTCTAGGAAACAAACAGAAAATGACAAGTCACTGACATATTCACAGCCTGTGTGAAATTTATTTCACTGTTTAAGATCTCATTAAGTTCCTCTCTCTATTAGGGCTGAATAACATGTTTCTTCCAAACAGTACCATCAGTTAGCTTCAAATTTACACAACCGTGTTACATTTTTTGAGAAGAGAGACCCATGATGAATGCTTTACAGAAACATTGTTTGATAACCTTTTTATTAAACCCTATGTCTATCACTTTTAGACACACGGACACTCAAAGTATGGTAAACAGGTTATTAAGTTGCAGTTCTTTGTGTGCTCCCAAGCACTCTGTTCTCTCTTCAGGATGCCTTTGTTCCCCAGCACACAGTAAGGACCCTGGGGTACTTTACAAGGCCACAGGCTCGGATAAATGTTCTCCCACAGCACACTTCCCTATGCTGAGATCTGGCCTTCTCCGACCTGAAACTCTCGCTGACCAGCAGCTGCGTGGACCTGCCTCAGAGCAGCAGGATGCAGGTGCACGGCGGTCGTAGGACACAGGGCTCAGGGAGAGCCCGGAGGCGCAGGACAACACAGGCGTCCTGTGCTAAACCAGCAAAACACTCCCACGGGTGCCCGGGGTGGAAATGGACGCAGCAGGGATTCCCTACTGAAGGCATGGGAAGGCAAGGGCTGTGGAGAGAAGACGAGCAGGGAACCTTCAGGGGGCTGCCCTGGAGCTGTCCCTGTGCCGGGCACAGGCGGTGCCGCGGCCCGGGGGCAGCTCGGACCCCGCTCGGCTCCTCTCCGTGCCCCCCGTGGCCCCAGGGCCACGCCGCGGGCTGTCCCGCTCCTCCGTGTCCCGAACAGGAGTTCCGACCTCCTTCCATCCCTCGGTTCCGTCAAAACCCCCTCCGTGGGACGCGGGACGAGGCTGCGCTTTGCCGGGACGCCGCCGATACCCGCCCTAGGCACCCCCGCATTGCTCAGCCGGGGCCGCGGCGGCACCGGCTGCTCCTGGGCACGGCTGCCTGTCCCGCCCAGGCCCACGCGAGGCCCGCAGGAACCCCAGGCTCCGCTCGCCGTCCCGCCCGGCCCCCGCCGCCCCCCGGAGCCCCCGCGGGACGCGGCGGTACCT
>JAYRBT010000178.1:19476063-19509270 GCA_036023395.1 Myiotriccus ornatus | reverse complement strand
CCCCTCAGCCCCCGGAGCCCCCTCAGCCCCTACCGGCTTCATGGCGGCGGGCGGCGCGTGCTGCCGGCGGCGGAAGCGCTCGCGGCCCGGCGCGGCCGCCACAGCGGCCCCTGGCGGCGGAGGCCGGCGCGGCGCTGAGGGCCCGCCCCCGCCCCCATTAATGAACATTTTAATTAGCGCCGCGGCCGCTGCCGCGCCCCGAAACAGGCCCTGCCGGGCCGGAGCGGCTCGAAGCGGGGCCAGCTTAGCCGCAGCCCCTCGGTGAGGCACCAACACCGCGGCCACCAGCTCTTGGCACACACGGAATGGAAAAGCAGCACAGCACGCATCTGCTATAAGTTTTATTTACACAGGAGTTGGTACTAGTGGTCTTAAAGGAAGGCTTGATCCTTCTATTTACAGTTATATACAGATTTATAGTTGAAAAGTAAGAAAACTGTACAAGATAACACAAAAATATAAGACAAATTGGATCCAATTAAAGTAGTGAATACATAAGTTAAGAAAAATCTGACATTTACATTTTAAATCGTAATGTTATGAGTAGTATAGATGTAGTTTTTAAACCAGAAAGCAATGTAAGTTACACCACACTAAATCTTTACCCCGATTATGCAGACTCTGCTTTTAAACACCAGACAACTGGAAGCCTTCTGCACTTAAAAATACATAATGGTAATTTTGACTTGATTTTCAGAGGGACCAGTTACAAAACCCACATGTAAGGAATTTATTTACATTAAATATTAGCAAAAATGGATGAAGAGAGTGCAAGTGTTCCTCACCTGCAGTGCTATCCCTATTAAATTTCTGTCCCCTACAACCACAGGTTGTTGTACAGCATCTTCGAGAACAGGAAATGTTTGAAAGTAACTGTTGTGACTCATACAATATGACTTTACTTCTCACAGTTAAAAGATGTTAAAGAATTCAGTATCATTAAACCTTTTGGACTTCAGTATTGCACACTAATAAAAGATTGTTTCAAAAACAAATCTGTGTCTGCATTATTCCCAAGTGTTAAAAGCAGCTGCTTCTTTGATAACACAAAGTCTGCAGATACCTTTGTCATTTTCTAGTGTTCACCATTAGATACAAGTATTTGTTAGTTGGAAATGGCTCGACAAAATAAAACTTCCGGTGGCAAAACCCTTTCACAGAATACCCACTCCCATTTACTCCACAACCAATACACCAAAACAAATGCTTAACACCACTCACTTTGAAAGCTGTACAGTGAAAATAGCAGCCCTGTTCTTACCACTGTTTAAAATTCATATTATTTTTGCTCAAGGTTTGGGCACAATACTTCTACAGTTCCTGAGTTAATTACATTTGCCCAGACTGAAGAATGAAGCTGCAACTTAAAAAAAACTCCAGAAAATAAAACACAACCACAATAAGACAATACCCTTTCCCAAATTTTAGCCGTCTTGCACATAAACATACCAAACCACCTTATTTGGTCCTCAATACTTTCAACTTGGTAATTTTGGAGGTAACATTTGTACCAAAACATTTGGTTTGGATAGCAGTTTTGGGGACTTAAGATTTAGCATTTCCCTCACCCCCCCCAAAAAGTGCCTTCATGGTATTTGTAAAAAAAGTTATGCCTCAAAATTTTTTTTTAAGTACCAACATAAGTTATTACAAATGTTTATTGCATTGAGCTGATTCTTTTAAAGTATTAAATATGAACTCTTTGCTTCTCAGTTTCATAGGTTTTAGTATTCTGTGTGAAAACAAATCTTCCCACGACAAAAACTAATACTGGCAAAAGAGTGAAGATTTCATCAGTTCATTACTCCACTGAGAGCTACGTCATTTTTCCATCTCATTTTCACATTTTCTATAGCGTTTTTTCCACATAGAAGTGATGTGAAAGCTTTTTGTCTTCAAGTGGTTTTCCACATTTTCAACTGACTTCAACATTACAAGGATTAGTTTTTCGGTGCTGGGCTATGGTTCTTGTCTCCTTCTTTGTTGTCCTTCATCAGTGCGGCAAACACCTGGCAAAGCAAATTATTTAATGAATATAAAAAAAGCTTAATTTCTAGAAAGAGACACTAGAAAGGAAGTGCCCATTACTCAGAAGTCAGACAAGCAGCATAAGATAGTCATCAAGAGAAGACCCCCCTATATTCACGTGCTGACATCTCTGATTTTATATATAGAGAGATAGATATATATACAGGAAACTCACCTGTGCCCATTTTTTGTTACTATTCTGCATCTGAATAGCTGCAATACAACTAAAAAGTTTTTCTGACGTAATATCTTCTGGAAGTTTTGTTAGAAACTGTGCTATATGAATAAAGTCCATCTGTAGAAGAATATCTTCATATAACCGAAGGATTCCTAATCCTGTCCTAAACAAAAATTCTTCTCCATCTCTACAGAAAACATCCCAGACACGACAGGCCAGATCAAGTGGTAATGACTTGCTGTAGAGTGTAAAAATCCTACAATTGAGTAAAAAAAAAAAAAACAGTTATAGCTGTAACTTGCTTCAGAAGAATGAAAATAAAGCTTTCTGTAAATCTCAGTCACATTAGCTCAGAGTAGGCAGATGACAACTTATTTCATACACTCTTATTTTTCCCATATTTCAACAATCCACAAGTCTCCAGTTTTTGAAGTCAGAACTTGTTCTCTGAAACCCATCTCTTGTTATGCCACAGGAAATCCTCCATTTGAATACCATCTCCCTGAGGAAGCTCTGGCTAAAGAGGTTACAAACGTCTTCATATTCAGAGTGTAATATACAGGTAAGAATTTAAGCGAAGATGATAAATGTATAACTTTGCCATTTAAGCCATACACTTTAGCTTTGTTCATCATTTGTTTCCTAAACTAAATCTAAAGCCACAAGTCATCTCAATGGAGAGCTACATCCCACTAATGTACTAATGATAATTCAATAACTATATTTCTATGATACATTTTTGAATTTCTATTCACATTAAAAGTCCCGAAAATCTAAAGACAGTTGCTGCTCTATTTTTTACTGTGAAGAGTCCAACTGCTTTTTTTTTTTCAAAGCTTATTTTTAAAACGCATTCATTACACATGGGGAGAGAGCTCAGTCTGCTGTATGTAACATACTGTAGAACTTCCCCCATAAATTTGTAGTGGTTTCTTTGATACAAAGCACAGTGTTCTCTGTTTCCTCACTACTGCTATTGGGAAGCAGTTCATGAACGCCAGAACACTCCTTATCACATACTACTACTCTTCTACTCTACCATTATAAGGGGAGCTCTGTCTCAAGGTCATATTTGGAATATATAAATAATCTATACAAATATATATATTATATAATATATGATATTGTATAAATATACAAAATTATAAAATATAAATAATAATATATAAACATATAAATAACAATCTTCATTTCTCTCAAGTAACTGGAAGCAGAATGTTCTACTACTTTGCACAGCAGCACTATTTCCACAACATACATACCTCTCTTGATCTGCCTAAGCTCTCAGGACTGCAGCACACTCCTGACTCAACTCTGCTATTGTATAGCCTGCTCCTGCTGAGACTTACTGCTTACTGATAAGCTGCATCTCATAGGCAAAGTTCAGATGACAATGTTTTTATATTATTTAATTCCACCCAATTCAATTCACTCTATTAGAATTATTATATGGGTTAGAAGTTTCTATATGAAGCTTATCCTTATACACACACATGAGCAGCTCTACCACAGTTCAAGGATGCATGCATTACTGCCTTCCACTGCAGGCACATAATGTAGTTTGGTACTCTTTGGTTTAGAACATTTGTTATTTCAAATTGTTCACTGTATTTTCAAGTTTATCCCTTCCCAAACCAAGTCCTAAATTTCATCCTCCCTCTACTTTTAAAGTCTCTATAGTCATACTTTCTTCAGTAGCTGATTATGCCCATCAGGTCACTTACAATCATTCATAAAACTACTACGGTGTAGTAGCCTCCTCTCCCCTACTTACATTACACATAACTGCAGCAACAAGTAAATGAACACACAGGATCCCACGTGTCTCATTTTTAACTGAGTACATTCCAGTTAATAAAGTTTGAATCGTGCCGGAGGAACCGTGGTTGCACGAAACAGTTCATCACAAGACCTAGAAAGATAAGGCACCTACCAAATGCCATTTTTTTTATGCTTGATTTCTAGTGCTGAAAAACCTACAGCAAAAATAGAAAGTGTCCCAGCAGTTCTAAGGTTAGGTTTGCTATGTTCTATGAACTCACCAGTCTATCAAATATATGTCTGGAGTAAGACTGTATGATTTGAAATGAAGAAACAATTTGGGAAGATTTTCTTCAAAAAATACTTCAAAGGCTGCAAAGTATTTCAGCATCTGTAGAGATAGTAAAGCACCTCATAAGCAGTCATCAAAAGAATGTTTAGTTGTAAACTAACACAAACCCCGCCAAGAACTGAGGATGTCAACATAGCACAGTGTGACTTCTTAGGATAAGTAAAATTATTAAATGTTTCTAGAGGAAAAAATCAAAACAATAGAATGAGTTTTACGGATTAGTATCTGGTATTCTCAATTTTGCAGAGAATCAAGGTTAAAGTTCTCCATTTTTTAACAGGACCAAAGGAAGTCATCAATAAATCAACTATCCTTCAAGACAGAAAAAAAGTTACGGTTCAAAACCAAAAAACTCTGTGCGTACCATGCTGTGATCCACACGGAAAAAGGCCAGCTGGCATGGCTTGTTTAGAAGGTTAGCAAAGGCAATGAAAGCATCTGCCTCTTCCAGATTGAGAATGAGCACAGCAGCAATGAAGGACATCCCTTGCACCTTCAAGTGGGAAAAGCATCAGGCAAACATAGGTGAGTAGGTTCAGTACATCTTATATCTTTGGAAATGAAAACATTTAGTCTGCAATACATCAAACACCACTGCTTAACATTTCCAGATGAATAGAAACAACATGGATAAATTTTTATGCATGCAAATTGATTTGATTTCAGCAAGAAATAAAATATTTCTTCAGATGCTGGTTTTAAAGGCTCAGTGGAAGTTCAAGGAGGTCTTATGATCACAAGTCCTCAGGACTTGAAATGCAAGAAAGTTAAAACCACACAGGCTGAATGCAGAGCTCATAAAAGACAAAGCTTGGCCTCAATTTCATTGTTAAGATATGGGAAAAGCAGTCATAGAGAAAAACTTCACATATGGGACAGTTTAGACCCAGACATATGTTGGAATTGAGTCAAAATTCTGTTTCAGAACAGTCAATATACATCTCTCCACTTGCCAAACAGTATTTGTTCACATACATAAAATTACTTCTAAGTGGTTAGCTACAACACAAGTTTACATTTTTCCACGATTACTCTCTCAAAAACACTTTAGCCTGCAATAAAAAGTGAACAGCGTGATTCTTGTAGTTGTTAAGTGATGATTTGAATACTCATTATACTAAAAATAATGTTACCAATTTCAATTGCAATGATCGTTATTCCACCATCTCTAAGCATTCATGCTGCTGCTTTTCAAAAAAAAAAAAAAAGATGCACTCAGCATTTTAACCAACTAGGGAAAAGAGTACTGATACGCATCAGAAACAATCCAGCAGCTTTCCATTTCTCTGGGTTAAATAGGTGTGGAAATAAGATTGTTAAATTTGCTGCCGTATTAACAATTAAAAGTGTGATGAGAAATATCCAGGCTAGCTGTATTCCCAAAGAAAAAGAGAAAGCTTATCCATGAAAAATTACTCATTTGTCTTTTAAAACTCCACCCTGGGAACAAACAGTCTCAGAACCTGCAGAGTTTATGATCTCAAAGAATACGGGAGAGCCTCCAAAAATGAGGTCACAGATGACAGAATTCAGGCCTAAAAACATTTGAACATGAAAAACCAACTAGTTCTTTATGCAGAGTCCCAAGCATATCTGATTTAGAAAGGAAGACACACCCTGTGTTAAATAATGCTTTGTTGCACAGATGAGACTTAAAACTTTTCAAATGTTTTTGAGCCCAGAAGCATTAGAGCTTGTGAAAGATTTTCCTAGATACCCCCAGAAACAAAGACAAAAAAAAACCTGCTGTTCATGATTTAAAAGCTTCTCTACGCTGACACCATTCACAGAAGTGTTAGGTTTAAAAATAATTAAACCGAACAAACCAACTAAAGTGCTAGTAGCATAAAGTTTAGAGAATGTATTTATTTAATACACTCTACTACATGACATCTTAAGCTTATTTGCCACGTTATAAACATGTTATAAAAAATACTTACATATCCCACATCTGGTCTGTAACATGTATATGCTCCTAAAACACTGTGCAGGAGATCATGATAAGGACCACCCTAATAAGAGGAGAGGGGGGAGGAAGAAGAGAAAACAAAAATTAATTTTTTTTTTCCAAAATCACTTCATACATACAGGAAAGTAACAAGCCAGTATTTTAAGATGAAAGTGAGCCAGTGAATTATTGCCTTATTCACATCTAGAATAATACCAGTTTTTACTCTGAGCATTACCGTGTATGCTTTTGAGATGTTAAAAGTAACAGACCAATAATCCTATGTACTGATTACCACTGATTGATTTCATAACAGAAAATGAGGATATGTGGTACATATCCAGGGTCAGTTTTTCATTTTGAGAGACAGTGGATATTTTAATTCTTAGTAGCACAAATTACTGTATTTCAATAATGCAATCTATTTTATGTATTATATACATATAAAAATCATAAACCTGAAAAACTGTACTGAAATGCATCAAGATTTCTGTAGCATTGGGAATATTCCCATTTCTTCCTGTAGTTTCATCATCATTAATAGGAACATCATGCAATATATCCAGCAGAAAAAAAAACCCTTACAGTCCATCATTAAGTGTCTCTACTTTATTCACTTTTAAAAGACAAACAAAAAACCCTCACAACTTCTAAAAACTATACCTCATTTGGCCAGTTAGGTTTCTTTTCTTGTTTAACTATTCAGAATTTTAAAGTTGTCATAACTAAAGTTACAGGAATCTCACCTTCTGGAAAATATACAGGGATGGAAATGTGCGTGATATATCCAACTTAATCAGCTCCAGACTGGCCTCACGATCAGCAACAGATGCTCCTGCATCTGCAAGCAAAACCAACACTTATTAAAACTGTGTCTATGGCAGTTTTAGTTTTGAAGATTGTAGAATTTACCAAAGACTTAGCAGATAAGGAAAAAAAGTTACACACTAAAAATTAAAACCAAGTAACTTCTACAGTGCTATCAAAAGCTAACACTGCCCACTGATATCTGGTATATGACAACAACTCCGAAAAGTGAGGTCAACTATCAGTGATTACTACCTGTCTACTCATTCTTTTTAAGTTTATTCAAGCTCAAACTAACCCTACATTAACTGGAATTTTAACTTTGCCCAACCCGGCCCTTAAAATTCTGTTTTCTTTCTTATATTCTACTGAGACTTCAGTTACTGAATCTGTTTAAGAGCACAGAGTGAGAGCACTACTCTTGATCTAAACATGATCCAGTGGAATCTGTCTTTTCAAATTTTCCATTCTTAATCAGCTCATGTCGTGTGTCATCTAAAACAATAACATTAAAATACACTATGTACACTAGAAGGGAGAAAAAAAGATTTATCTAATCACAAGAAGCCAACATTTCACTTGCAAAGTCACGCATATTACTTTAAGTCATGCATTTCTCAGGTCCCACTGTTACTGAAGGTAACTAAAACACAGAGAAACTTCACTGACTTCTCCAGAGCTGACCACATAGTTGCAATCCGCAGAAGTTACATTACTTCTGAGTTCTCATTAACTCAGATTTTTCTGTATCCTTAGGACTGGCATTCTTCAAGTGGTAAGAAAGAATGCAGCATTCACTGAAGAACATCCAGAAATTCAGCCGGCCCTTGAGTTATCTCTGTCCAATCCTCCACATAGGGACATGATACAAATACTAGTGATAAAATGGTGAAAAAGACAGAAGGCATTTGGGGAAAAGGATCTTTCAGAGGGCTTAAATCAGACAAGAGCCATCTGGAAAGCAGATGATCAGAGAATTTGATGAATAGACTAAAAAGAATCTGCCCTGCTGAAGCCTGAAAAACAGCATTTCATTCCTGTCCTCCTAAAACTATGATAGTTGGTCTTTCAGACTTTGCTACCAAAGATTAATATGCACAGTCAGCTTGCTTGCTTTTCAACCATAGATGAAAATTTATTACTCCTACTCCTTACTAATACATTACTAGAATATCTGACACAATCAAGATGGACCCTTCTCCCTATCATCCCCATCCAGAACTACTACCTTTCCAAAATACACCAATTATCTAAACTTTCCTCCACGGGCAGCCCACACCACCACAACAAAAGAACAAACAAATCACCACCCCACAAACCAAGGGGCATTGCAAATCTGTTTTCTAAGGATAAGTATATTTACAGTTATGTACACACAGAATTTTTTATAAATAGTGTGTCTCAAGACAAGCTTCAGATGAGTCACAGAGGCAGCCTACGGGAGACCCAAACAATTTACAGTCTTAAGTTGGCAGTTCTTGAGGACTGACTAGGGCAAGCATAAACAAAAACAGTAATGGGAGAGACTATCACATAGCAGCATTTTAAAAAATATCTATTAACACAATTAGCACAAGGAGTAATGTTTATATATAACAAGGATATATCCAACCTTAAAAACATAATTGATACTACTTTTAATAGAAAGAATGCCCACATGAGACAGCAATATGCCACTGAAAAAACTCCATTATACACAGAACAGTGCTAATATCCCCTAACAGTGCTATCTTAATAGATTTGGGAGCAAAGGCCATCTGGGCAGCCAAAGAAACCCAAGTGGGATCTGAAATATAACTTTGCCTACCATTTCTTCTTTTTACATTTTAGCTAACATTTTCATGAGAGCTGTCCCAATATTTCAGAGGAGAACATTCATTTGAAAGTAAACTACCACATGCAATATTTTAATGCATCTTTTATTGATAGAGTAAATACTGCCAAGCCCCTTGCTCACTCACTTGTAAGAAAGCAAACATTAAAGTAGGGAATGACTCGAGCACTTTTAACAAGTATTCTTAATGGTGCGATTGCATTGTGAGACTTCCTGGTTTGCAAAATTGAATAGCAGGTTGTTGAGCACTCAGGAGAGCTCACCTTCTGTGTCATTCTCAGAACTTGTCTCACTGAAGCTTTTCCATCGTTCCTTAGCTCTCGACAAGAAGATTTCATAAAGTTCTGCGAGACAGCAAAACAAAATCAATCACAAAAAGGAAGTAGTAATAAAAGCACCCATCCAAGACAAAAGCACACTAATAAGCATTCTTGGTTTTGGTTGCTTGGTTTCATCTTCAGTCACTGGGGGCAGGGGGGGAATCTGTTAGATGGTTACTACTAATGACTGGAGTATCACTTTTATAGTACCAGTAGTAGTGTGCACTGTATTATGCTTTCTGCCATGGTGAACATGCAAATTATGAAAGGGAAATGATGTGAAAAAGCATCAAAATCATTCACTGATGAAATAAAGCAATTCCCCTTTTCACTTAAGAAAACGAAGTTAAAATTTCTCAATTTTAAACATAAAAATTATTTTTTGGAGGGGAAGCCCCACCTTAATTCTTACAATACTAAAGTGTTTTTGTAAGCAGGTTTTGAACCTAGCTACCATAATTTATAAGGCTATGGTGTCTAATTGTAAAACACAGCTGCTCCTAACCTTGCAAAATACAATTCTTGACAAAGAAATACACTGACTGTTTTTCTTAACTCAAGCTGACATTTTTCTTTGAAAACAGCCAACTTAATTTTGAACTAAAATGTGATCTGTTAAGACATACCAGGAGTGATATTTAATTCGTTTCCCACAGCTAGACTCCAAACCTTCCCACGTACACTTGGGGGTAATCCCTGCCACCACAGCTCTCGAACTCTTCGGGTAGCACGCCTAAGATAGGGAAGCAGGGAGAAGAAAAAGAAGAAAAAAAAGAAGGCACATATTGCACATCTTTTCTAAAATCACTGGGCAATTTACAAGCAAAATAACATACCATTTTCCAAATCAGTATTCAATGATCTCTGCTTATGCTAAAGCTCCACTAAAAAACCCCAAAACATTAAGCTCCCAGAAAGCACATTTCATGTTGCTCTGTAATGACCTCACACTCTATCACAGCAACAAAAACCGACTTCTTGACAACACAGAAAGGAAAAGGAAAATAAGGTATGTGAGTCCTCAGTTTCCAGAGCAGAAACAAGCCACCCTTGCCTCATTTACAGAGTAGAACTTTACTTACATGCCTTCCCAGTTAGGTAGTATTTCATTGACCCAAATCACCATAGCACTAGCGATATTCTCTTCTTGCTTGAAACGCTCTCTCATTATTTTTTTCCTTTTATGTGCTTCTTTAATTTCTGTTAGGCATAACATGTTAATAATTCTGTATTAGTGTATATAAGTTATTAGGTAAATAATTCAGTTATTATCCAATTATTTAGATGTCTGAAAGATGAAGGGTAAGTTACAGTTGGGTGTACTATTTCTGTGGATTGTAGGTGTATTTCTCAGGACATTTTAATTTAGGCTAAGTTGTTCAAATACAGTGATTTAGACAAGCAAAAATCTGACTAGAACTCCCTTCTGCAGTACACAGAATGACTAAAAAGCAAGCACATCATCAGAGCTGTTCTTTCTGTCATGATTTTCATACCACATTCTATCTGAGCCTTATTTATTACTTGGACTAATCAGCAGTATTTATAGATAAAATTATTGTTTAAAGGTGCAATTCTACATCTATTTTAAAATTATTCAAATTTTACTTAAGCATCTACCTAAAAAGGATTATGTATTTTCTTTTCTGGAAACAGGACCTAAAGACCTGAGACAAAAGTCACAATGGTGAACAAGAGAACAATGTTCTGCCTTCTGTTAAAAAAAGGATCATTTGTAGATCCCTTTTATTAAAAAAGCTAAATAAAGGACAGAGCAGTGCCATCTTGACATCACTAAGAACCACTGTGACTAGACATTTTCTATTTACGCATGCATCAGACACAACAGCGTAAACATGCCACCCCCAGCAAAGCGATATGGCTGACCAGCTTCATTAAGGTTTTACTGAAGCTTTGTGTGTGTGGCAACAGTTGATGTAATAAACCAGGGCACACATATGAAAACACTACACATGGCTGCACCTCCAAAGATGCAGTTGTTAAAGAACATGGACCACAGATCACAGCTTACAAGATGCACACCACAAGAGCAGAGTGAAATGAATTGTCAAACGCCTTGGATTTCTTATTTCATCTTTCAAAGTTAAAGCTGCCTCAGATCCATAGAGGCTCAATCGGTTCAGAAGCTTGTATTTCTGACAACAGCCCAAGTAAAGCACACAGCACAGATTCTCAAAATAGCATATTCCCTGAATACTGGGCACAAGACTGCAGAAGTCCTTTCAACAACTATTCATAGACTGACACAGTACCAGATGCTACAGATCTGTTTTTTAAATTAAACATATCTAGTGGGAGTAGGAAGGTTCACACAGGTACAGCTGTTTGGAAGAAAATCCAGTTTTCATCTGTCTTCATGCTGAAATTGATCTCAAATTCCTAAGAAACTAGATCTTTAAGCAGTCAGCTTTATTATACTTTGGCTCTTAGTGGCAACTGCAGCAATGCAGGTTGAAAAAAGAGCCCAAGTATCCAGAAAGTTTCTAGCTGATCATACTGCACAAGTAGTTTTTCCTTAAAAAGTAAATGAAAGGTTAAGCTGCATTCTGAACCTAGTTACATTCATTGTAGTGGAATAAGAAAAAAAATTGATAATTGAGTTCTGTTTTAAACTGCCTGCCCCCTACGTACCAGAGAATAACCCAGACATTAAACATGTTCTTTAACATGTGTACTCACCTACAAGCCAGAATTTACTTTATTTTTGCTGCACAGTTAAAAAGAATTACAGTGATTATTAACATACCTCGTTTTTTTGCCTCTGCTACCATCTCATCATATTCTTGTCGGTGGCGTAAAGCCTCCTCCACTGATTTGGCAGGAAGATTTCTGAAAACAAGTTGTTCCTGAATTCAATACACACAAGTGACATTCTGGACCATTTCAGAACAGGTTTAAATTTGGCTTTTCTCTAAGGTGAGCTCTCAGGTTGTTGTCACACTACCAGTGTTTCAGTAACAGTTGTATAGAACTATCAGATGTTTACTGCTCCTGTTTTTTCATTTCTCCTAGAGCTTCCCCCAAAGTATGGTTATTAAATTTGTTTAACATCTGGAATGATGCTTAAATTAAGTAACAAAAGGGAAATACTGACAAACCATACCATTATTTATTCCAATGCATTTCTGCACATGTGCATTTTAATCATTAAATACATCTGCATATTGATATCCAGTTGTTCATATGAAATCCATGATGGCGTATTTTCAATAAAAGGTAAAGGTTTTTATTCATTATAGCTAGCCCCTTAAAATTCCCACAAAAGAAGATAGGCTTCCCAAAGGAAGAAAGGGTAGATCACCATTTATGTCAGAGCTAAAACTAAGGAAGCTTGCTATAGTGCTACAAGTTCACCAGCTTAAAATGCGTTTTTTGGCTGCGTAGTGATCCTCTAATTGCCAAACACGATTGCCAGAAACACACTTCCTTGTGACCAAGAAGACTCGTTTCCAAACAAATCAGAGCATAATGTTTGCTCTCAGCCTCTTACTCAATTTGGTCTACTTTGGTTTAAAATAAATAGAAAGCAGTTTTGTCATTTTAATATTAAAAAGTTTTCCATCTCCTCTTATGCAAACAGACAAGATCACTTATTAATATTTCCAGTAAAAGTGAGAGCAGAATATATTTTCAAGGATTGGATAGTGGCAGCACATTAGACACTTGGGATGACACTCCAATTTGAAACAAGTGTCATTTGTAAAAACATAGTTTGTGACTTGCAATACTATGACAGCAAAGAAAAGCATTAGCAATCCAGTTACTGCCTATCTTACTCTCTGCCATACTGTAAAAGAAATAATATATGAAGCAGTCCATAATTTCACTCAGGATATTTCTGTTTTAGCACTGAATGAGATTATATACCCCTAGAGAGAATACTGAAAGAAACGCTAATATGTTCTGTTTTCCATTTCCTAAATGGAAGTGGATACAGCAAACATTTAACAGTGCCATCACAAGCTTTTTCGTGATGCAGTTTCAAACATTGCTCCATTTGCTTTCCTCAAGCATGTGTTCTAGTCAGCAGGTCCTTCTCTTTCCTTCAAATTGCTAGACTGTACAGCTGAAAACACTGACCAATTTATTACAAATTTTTCCTTACTACTATTATTTGTACTGTTACATTTGTTACATTTTCATCTACTGTTTCCTTGCCTTCAGCTGTAATTTTAAGAAGTCATGAAAACTTAATTGGAACGGGGAAAGGAAGAGTTCCGGTGGATCCTACAGTCTTGGTACCAACAATGCACTGAACTGTAGCTGCCAGATACAAAATGAGCACTCAGCATTTGTGACAGGAAAGGACTGCTTGTGTTTCCAAGGCAATTCTACCCACTCCTGCTATTACCTACCTAATAATTTTTTTCCTTTTTAAAAACTCCTGTGGTGAGACAAGTCCAAGTTTGATGAAATGACAACTTCCACCATTAAGTCTTCCAAACTGGTCTAAGAAATTAAGTTTCCAGAATGCGGGAAGGGAGTAGCGGGGAGAAGGGATTGCATGCTGAGAATGCAGTGAAGAAATCAATCAGGAGAGTTCCTGAAGACTCTAGAGATTCAATACATAATAGACTAGTGGCTCTACTACAGTAAGAACAAACTCCTCACATAGACTACAAGATACTTCAAAGGTTTTTCTGGAGGTATTTGTTAGGCTGTTATCTCAGACAGAACAATCACGTAAGACTTGTGAAGTTTAGCTCATCAGAAGTGTGTCTAAGATTCAGTTGCACAGCAGAATCATACTTACGCTGGTCGATCCTCCAGAATCAAAGCAGTAGTTGAAAGTGGTTCAAATTCAATATTTTTACGTCTTGCTGAGGGGGCTGGAGGTTTATAAATTCTTCCTGTCCGTGCTTCATATTCCTAAACAACATTATTGATAAAAATTAAATTTCAACTTTCAGCCGTACTCATAATTAGTAAGCATGATAACACTTAATACTGAAATAATTTAATATTATATATTTTAACATTATTTAATAGGGGCAAGCAAGACACTACAAGTTGAAATTGCTGATAGCAACAATGCACCTTTCCAGGACTGCTAAGTGAAGATGAATCACAAAACAGTCTCTTACATCAACTTAATCTTTGATCTATTCTAGTTCAATACTACAACTGAGCATCCAAGGATCAGTTAGTTAGGAAATCTGCATAATCTTCCCAACCTAGTTAGTGCACAAGTACATTTAAGTAACATGTAGAGCTGACTATAAAAAACCCCCACCACTAACAACAAAAACCACTAATCAAGACCATGTGTCTGTTCCCATTTCTTCCTCTCAATTCTAGCCACCTCACACTTCTGAGGCCTTTAGCAAGACCTTCAAACTCATAATAACCATAACCCCCTACACTATACTCAATGACAATATAACAGTATTTGTCATTACAAGTCTGCTTCACATAATTTTTTTCTCAGAGGTTAAAACATGCAATCCACTTAGAAATATTTAGCAATGTTTAATACACACAAGATTCTGAGGAAGAAAGAATCCCATTCCTTTTACCACAAGAGCAACTCAACAAAACAGAAATATGATAAAATCTTTAGAAAAAAGACTAAACAGACCCAAGTGAAAGTCTCAAATCTCACATACCCTCTTTTTTAGCCTCTAAATAAACTTTTCCTGCCAAGTTAACCTTTTAAGATGTGCTGAATGGGTACCTGTGACAAGACTTTTAACCTATTCCCAAACCAAATTAACTTGTGGGTTCACACTCTCCCTATGCATGCAGGCTAAATACTAGTTCCTCTGCAAGTCTTCCACACGTTGGAATTCAAACATACAATACTAAGAGCTGAAAAATCATCTTTTTTGAGAACAAATTCAAGATACGTTAGTAATGTATTTTCACAGACCACACTGCTCTGTTCTTAATCATAGACAACTGATCTCTAACCTATAAGCTTTTTTTAATCTATAGACAGCTTGCTTTTGTAAACATCTGTTGCTCTAATAACTCTATGTAAATTCAGTAAATAAAAAAAAAGAATCAAATACTAATTAGGTCACATATCTTCCCAATCAAACAGGAGTCTTCTCTTCAAACTGCTCCCAAATGAATCTTACAACTAATACACAGCTTCATGTACACCTTAGTTCTCTCAGGGAGAAACAGAAAGCTTTACACAGTCAGTGTTTATTGACAGCATCATAGAAACAGAGTTGACAACTTTAAGCTATTATATAGGTTAAAAGTTCAGTACACAGTCCATAATGTTAAATGTGAAAAGACCATTACACACACACAGTGGAATCTCAAATTTCCAGAGAAGGCACCAAGTCAAAGATTAAGGTCTCTTAGAGCTTTCTGCTCAACAGCCTCTTCACTCTGTCCATTTCTAACAATCTCTAACAAAATTTCTATTCTTCCACATTGAGTATAATACATTAAATGATCTGAAAAATATAACCTCAATGATGCCACATTAATCTCATCTCAAGACTAAAGTTAAAAGATAGGCCAAAATCTATAGCAGCCAACTTACTCTTTCAATTAGAGGAGAACATCTGTTGCTTTACCATCTTCAAAAAAGCCCAAATACCTCGATATCAACTATCTGCTATCACCTTTTAAACATATATTCACACTAAAATCCCAGTTCTTTTTAAACACAATGACTTAAAAGTTATTAGAAATATTGAGAATTAAGTTGTATTATTGTAAGTCTTTGGCCAAGAACTGTGGTTAGACAAATTTCCTAGGACACACTTCCTCTCCTGAAGGGTAATTCCCAAGACAGTTTTTGCTTTAAAATAATGTGCATCCAACACCATTCATGACATTCAAACAAGTATCTTAAACAACTGGGCATATAGGATTGGTAGAGCTCTGTTGTAATTCACACCAGCACAAGAAAAATCAGAAAATCAACACTGACTGTATGAATGAATATACATATTTTTAAGGTAATATTATTTCATTCTGCATGAAAACAGAAACATCAGCACTCTTGCCATGCTGTACACCTCAGGATACTCCAGTACATTTGTAAGTTAGGACTGAATCTTATGACAACAACCATAGATCAGCATCCAGTCTGCAGTACAGTAACAATGCCGTCCCTCCTATTCACAAAATCGTTCGTTTAGTGGTCTGAGATAAGGCAACCTTCTCAACATTCCTACATGTTGAATTTATATGAAACTTTTAAAAAAAAAGAGCACTACAAGTTGTACATTACAAATGAAGCCACTCTTATCTTTTTTTAATACAAGCAATACATTTGAATAATGCCAGTGCTTCTGGCTACTATATGTGCTAAGAACAGATATACTATTTCCAAAGCAACAGAGAAAAAAAAATAAATAAAAAGTCTTCAGAGATTTTCACAAAAGGCAGAGCTTATCATCCAACTGTGTTTCTGAAAGTAAGTCCACGTTATGAACAGTTGGGCTTTGTAAGAAAAGATCACATAAAAAGAGAAGGAAAATGAAGTGTTACTAGAAAGAGTCAAAGCAGAGATCAGAATAGTTTCAGGCTCATTGGTGTCATGGTGGTACATTCCCTGAATTGCAATACATTCCCAAAACATCAGAACTTCCTATTGGAAGATGCTTCTTTTTCAAGAAGCCTGTGTGCTAGAGAATTTAGATCCCAGAACCATCAGGCACATAGAGAACTTATGCAACTAAAATATCCATTTTTTTTCTGGATGCTTGCATGGCTAGATGTAAAGCATCCAATATTCTTAACTCTGCATTTGAATCAGAATCTAAAATTCTTGGTGCGGGACAAAAAGCTTGAGCTGACGTAAAATTTCACTTCAAGAGATGTGAGCTAACACTTTTCTGTAACAAGGTAAAAATACAATTTAAAATCAAATGTCTTTGACATGCAGGGCATGTGCCAGAAGACAGAACAGTTGATAGCTAAGATTCAAGACTATGAAAGACCTGTATATATAAAAAAAGTTATTTTGGAAGTGTCACATGTATGGTTTTCACAAGCTTAGAGAAAGTTGTTAAAAAATATTACAAGATATCAGGTATTTATTGAAAGCTCCAGAACATTTCACAATCCCAAAGCAGAGACAAATTTCAGCTTTAATAGAAAGTAAAAATAGTTATCTCCTTATTAAGGCTGGAACTGCACCTTCTCATCCTCTAAGTCAATAATTAATCTATTAACAGGCTAAAAGCATGTTTTTCCTGCATAACACCATGACAATGTATTTAAGTGTGCTTCGATATGTGGAGGGACTTGCATTTCTGGTATTTATTCCCACAGAAATACAGATAAGCCTATTAACCTACAGGCAAGTAGCAGGTAACTGGAGCTGGGAAAAAATGTCTTCTTGCCTTTGTGCATAAGAAGATAAAGATATCCCAAACAGTATCTTCTAAAAAAAAAAAACCACAAACCAAAACCACACACAGACACCACCACAGCAAAGAACACCAAAACACCATCCTGGTGTTCTAAATAAACGAAAAATAATAAACCTGCAGAGATCTATTGCCTGCACCTTTTTGCTATCTACCTGGAAAACATACAGAACAGAAGTTTCTTTCATCCTTTCCCTGAAGAACCATCTGAGACAGCCGGACCACTGAGAGTTATTTTAGATATCTCTAAACACTACTGGATTGCTCTGTGTAAGTGTGTAATTGCCCGTAGCTCCTTCTTCCAATACTTAACGACCTTACAGAAAGGAGAGCCAGCCGCATTGCAGCATTCCAGAAGCGTCAGTTGACCTTAAGTAGGCTACGCTTGTGGGAATAAAGTATTTAACTAAGTGTGAACATGGTGATTCAGTCTTAGAAGACAAACTTGCATCTACAGTGCCCAAACTATACAGTTGTAAAGGAGTAAATACCAACCATAAAATTTAACATGAATCTTGCTTGTACAGGTTTTGATCTATGATCCAACAACAAAAGCTGAACTCCTGGAAATGAGTGATAAGATCCTTGGATTACAAGGATTGAAGAAGTCCTCGCACTACCAGTTATGCAGCTAAAATACCACAGATCCAATTATGTTTTAGGCAAGCTGGAGGAGAAAGTGATCTGATAGCCAAGACTGAATTAGTTTCCCCTGTCTTAAGGACTGCCTCTAAAGTAGATGTCAAAGCATACTAACGCTCCAATTAAACAAAGCATGCACCCTGTGTATGACAGTTTCTTCTAATGTGCTTTCTTCTCCAAAATTCTAAGTCTGATACTAAAAGAGGTTTTATTCAATCAACCCTGAATTCTGTTGAGGAAACAGAATGTGGATTACCATATATTGTGCTAATGGTCTCTCCTCTACACCCACATGACTCTGGAGCAGATGGGTCTATAAGCCATCCATATGATTATTTTCATGATGTTGCAAAGCTAATCAGATATATCATCAGAAAAACTGTATCCCTTCTTTTGAATCTACTATTTGATTCTCTCAGGCACATGGTATGACTCTGGGGGATGGTCCTGTGCAGGGCTAAGAGATGGAGTCAATGAACCTTGTGGGTCCCTTCCAACACAGCATATTCTGGGATTCTCTGAGTCAGGGTTGATCATTCAAGAATGGAAGCATTAACAGAATCACATAGGAGGGCATCCATGTAAGAAGAATTTCTGCTAATGTGTAATCCTACAACATCATGTATGCTGTCTCTGGGTTAAATGTTAAAATCTAAAGCTAGCAGTGGCTACAAGGTGATCATAAACAAAGAAGTGTTTATAGCAAGGGTAGATGTCTCTGAAAAATTCTGAGTCAAACTAGACATTTTCCCAGAACTATTCCGGACGCTATCAGGACAGGCAAAACAGTGCATTCTTGCCTAATCTGCAGGTGAAGTAGGAAGAACCTATACTGATGGAGGAAAACACACTAATTTCCACATAGTACAAGGGACCGACCAAACTGACACTTAAGCGTTTCTAGGTCAACCTTCCAAAGTAATGCCAGACATCTTCAATTCTTTGTTTATTTTTTCCTCAATTGGATATTTAACAAGGTGCATCAAATTTTATCTTTTTTTTTTTGTTTACAAGAAGCCACCGGCTTTGGGCCCAACGAAGAACAGCTGAGAGCGGCCAGACCACATAACCATTTCCACCAAAATCAACTAGCAGTTACATCACTGCTTTGTTTCACAATGCCACAGCAACAGTTTCACAAAACTGAAGAGCCAATCGGTACTATTCCTGCCTAACAGACTGCATGTTTCAATAAAAACGTTTACAAAGTAACAGACCTGTGCATCAGAGCGATTTCAGAAGGTACAGTCACAGCAGATAGATGACACAACATAAGTTTCAATAGCTACACTTTTCTAGGTTTCTAATTTCATATTGGAAATAAGTGATTAAAATCATCTGGAGTTCTGAAGTGCCACTGCTAATGGTTTGTGCAACTCAGTGACAGAAAAAAGATTCAAATATAATAAGGTGTTAAAAAATATTAGAAATTAAGCCTTTTAACAACTTTTACCGTAAGGCAACAAGGCAGAGCAAACACAGAAAGTAAGTTACTGTCAAAGTCTGTCATTACCTATTTCCTACTATTCAGGAACATGCAATATAAACAATAAACAATAATACTCTATGACTTCAAGTTGTTAGTGAGATTCATGTGTGAAGTTTATTTTACTAATGGTACTTAATGAGTTGATGGTTAGTGCCATAAAATATTCATGCTACTGTGAAAATGTGATGTTTTTCTATTTTAATGAGTGCTACACAGTCCCATGCATGGCATTGAATACAACTAAAAGAGTATATATTAAATTTCATACCCCTGTGTTTAACAGACTGAGAGCAGATATTGACGCAAGACTGCCAGAACTGTCATCCTAATGAGAAAAACAGAAGCAAAGCCTTAGTGAATAACTGAAGGAAAAGACCATTACAATATAGCAATATGCAAGCCAAAATTTAAAGTCACATGTAGAGTATTTATCTTCTATGTTTGAAGAAATATAGATGTGTCTGTTCCTCCTTCTCTGGCCCTCAAAATATATAGACACACATACAAAAACTGCCCATTTGTGCAAGTTGTCTACAGACATTGATTGGGTTATCTTTCTGGTTTAATTGATGTTTTATATTCTCACTTTTGCCCAAAGGGAGATCTTTTGCCATGGTGCTTCTCAGGCACATGACAAAAGGCATTCCCTAAGACATCACTGTCTCCCCCTAGTACACATGACTCATAAAAGTTAGACTTAAACACCAGCCTTGGAAGGCACGCTGCTAAAAAGCAGAAACAAAACATCATCCCCCGCTTCCTCCTGCCATGTTGTAATCAGTATTTCTACACTGAAAGTCCAGAAGTGGACTACACCTCAACAGTACTGGTGAGCCATCGAGAACTGAGACACACTTGTAAGGCTTTGGGAAGCAATCACTTTAATTAAACTTAAGATTCTAAGTACCAATCAAACCCCTCACAGCACATTGCAGCAAGGCAATCAGGTAAAAGCATGCCAACTAGAGGAGACCCTGTACAACCACAGCTCTGCACACTTCCATTCAAAAGTCCAAGCTGATTTTCTAATGGAAAGAAAAACCAAGCTTAAAAACAGGATGCAGGGAAGGTGACAAACCCAGTCATTGCTTTTAAGCACTAAATTGCAGCACCTAGATGAAGGAAAACAAGCTTTGTATCATGACTTCAGACATATCTGCAGTTTACTGAATCAGCCATACCCCCAAATAACAGAAAAGTATTTTAAAGGCTTTCTTATCCCTTGACATGCCTTTTTTCCCTTTTCAGTACTGAAGTATCATACCAGCCTCAGAAGAATTAGGCTTACATTAAAAAAAGCAAACCCCCTCAACTTAAAAAAAAATAAATAAAAAATATCCACGTAAGACAGTACATCTACCATCTAAATCTTTTTGCTAAATTCTTTATCCTTCTGGAATTTGATACAGCCTGGCTAGGTGATGATTTTCTTATGTCAGTACCTCAAGTTCAGCACCATGTCTGCTTAACCTCCGAAAGCTCACCTCTCTAAGAGAGGAAAAAAAACCCCAGTACATCATGCTTTGCTAAAGAAGTCCAATGGCCCAACGGAGGGTGAGGAATACCATCAAAGAGAGAATCCAGATGATAAAGAGACCCAAAACATCACGTCCCACCAGATCAAAGTAAAACAAGTTTTATAATTTTTATTACCTCAATTTATATTCTTTGTTTACTTCAAACATCCAAGAACAGAAATGAAAATATATACAATGCTTATGTTTTCTTTCTCAAGCATTAGGAAAAAAAATTTTGCTTCAGTACCCCGTCCCCAAAGACTTTGTTTTTAAATAACAGCAATCAGAAGAATTCACATCAGCAGAGTCAACACCTCTGTTATTTTCAAAACACTGGTTCCATCCCCACTGTAAGGTACTCCCCTGAAGATGCATTTGTGCCATCAGCATAGCACTGACAGAATAAAAACTTCTCCTTAAGTTTTTCTTGTCAAAGCAGCTGGGTAAGCTCTGGCAGTAGCAGCTGAATTGAATTTTATGTCCTTTATGCAAAACAAAAGAAATCATTTGTCACTCTGAGAGGTTCTACTACTTTCCCTTCCACTTTACAGACAAGATAATAGTTGCAAAAATCTAGAACACTAGGGAATGTCTTTGGTTTACCTCTAGAATAGATATTTTACTGACTACACATGTGATTCTGGAACTATGTGGTACATTTCTTGAGAATCTGAACTGCTACAGCATCTACAAAGAAAACCATCACAGCCTTGTCACTGCTGCTAGTAGAGCAAATTGTTATTCAGGTGTTACAAGTTCCTTTCAAGACTCAATAGCCCATAAATAAATAAACAAATAAATAAATTTTATTGTCTGTCCTCACTTCCAGGCAATTTGTTACCAAAGTACTTCAACCCTATATCTGGTAAACAGGCAGAAGTCTTGCCTCTCTCTTTTCTCCAGTAGTAGTGCCAGGTGAGCCAACATGACCTCTAAATAACAATCTGCTTAAGAACCACTCCTATGAAAAAGCACCTAGCATTGTACAACTTCTCACAGTCCTTAGGCTTGTTTACAAACACACCATACACATTTTTATAAGCATTAAGAGCTTCACACACTTTTAGACTGCAACAACCAAAACTGGAGGGAAGAGTTAATATTGGAAGTTGGAAGGTTTGACTCGCATGAAAACCCATTCAAAACGCATCTGTTCCTCTGAAGAGAAGCCTCTGAAAATCCTTGTCCCTGGGAGACCAAGGGAATTCTGCCCAATCAGTGACTGCAATTTCTCCATTAGATTTCAGACCGGAGATAACAACACTGGAAAAATATGCAAGTGAAGACACTGAGTTTTTTAGCCCTTGAATACTTCTTTTTTTAAAAGATTTCAGCCACCCCAACACATTTTCAGAGGTTAGTTGTACAACAGTGACCTAATCAAAAGCTAGTATTTAATGGACCGTCTAAAATTAAAGCCTTCCAGTTTGTACACAAGGTGACAGATTTTGGAAAAGATGGCTTCACTTCTGAATAAGCAATCATTTCTAAATAACTGCAAGCTTCTCATGGTGTGTCAGATTTAAATAGAAAAGAAGCCTCTTTTTCCACCTCATTTAAGGCTGCCACTGAGAGCAGCATTGTTAAAACTGCTGATAAAATGAATTTGGTGTACATTTAACTTTTTTTTTTTATTTTGCAATGTGTATTCGCAAATTATGAGTTTAATTCAGGCATATTAGAAAAAAAACAACCATACCATTTTAAACGAATTGATAAAAAGTATGCAAGACTGCTTTAATTAAAAAAAAAAAGCTAAACTCAATGACTCGATATTCAGAATAATTTTGAACATAGATTAAAAGCTCTTTTCTTTAACCATAAGAACAAAAACTGAAATTGAGCTTGCATTTTTAAAGAGAACTTGGACTCTAGTCAATACATTCCAAAATGTTATATATCAGCCCACAAATCTGTTTCTGCTTTAAATGCTTCTGCACTAAAATATTTTAGCAGTCTAATTTAAAGCAGATTTCTGTATAGACTGAAAAGAATTTACTAACCTGGTCATTAATGACCACATACTTCTTCTAATAGCCAGTTTTATTAGCTGCAATTCATGAAAAAAGGCACACTTCCTAAAAGCATCAAATGCATTTGACATTTGCAGTCCTGGGGAGTTGCTGTTTTCCCTTTTTAAAAAACAGCGAAGGAAGGAAGCCCAGAGGAGAGAGATGTCCAGCAAAAGAGTTGGCCTCGATCACATCCTGCTTGGGCAGCTCTAAATCCAAGGAGAGATGAGTGTGCCAGCAGCTGCAAGAGGGGAGATGCAGCTGCCAAGAACTTTCAACCTCTGACCCAGTTCGAGCGAGCGCACCTCGCCCGGAGCAGGCTGATGGCAGTACAGCTGTGAGGGACTCTGCTGCTCCCCAGGCAGGCAAGCCCCCCAGGCTGCTCTACCATAAAAATATTTATCTTTTTCTACATATGCTAAGAAGATAGCAAAGAAGTTATTTACAGTAATATTCATTAGACTGTCTCTGAAGGCAGAGCTGGCTAGCGTTGCCGTCTGAAAAATGTCTGAAACAGTATCCCAAATTAAGTTTCCAGATTTTCTTGGAGGTTATTCAAGATATTGGAATCTCTACCTGACTTCTCTGGGGAGGCATATATAGCAGTGTCTAGTTGATAGACAGTGACTGGGAGCCATAAGCATTCATTTAAATGTAATTATCAATTTACTACATCACCCTTACCATAACAAAGATAACAAAGGAGGCTTCCATCAGCCAGGATGGAAAGGGGACACCTGAGCTCTACCAACCTTTTGCCTCTAAATGTACAATGATGCAATTTTTCTCTCTTTTACTTATAGGAAAATCCTTTAAGTTTCATTATACTACCATAAAGCTTTGATGGAAGTATTATTCTTATCCAGAAGACTTCCTCCTCCTATTAATTACAATGTTTTTCCTGTTGTGAGTTAATTTTTCTCGCTGACTCATTACTGAGTTTCCTTAATCAAGGGTTTATTTGCACCCTCTCAAGGCCAGACACTGGCATCAGTAAAGTGAGAGAACTGTGTTCAGTCACTGAGAATAATGTTCAGAAACAGCAAGATTTCCTGCTAATAATAAACTACTATAAACTCCCTCACAGGCAGCTTTCCTACAGCTTAAGGCCCTTCTACTTGCAGTCTTACACCTAAAGCCCATTTTACCAAAGCTGGCTAACAGTAAGTAGCCATGGTTCTGACCAAAGATTGCTAAAAAAAATGAGAGAAAAATGCAGGGTTTGTGTTTCAGATCACATTTGATCCCTCCACTTCAATTTAGAAAATCAAAATGCAAGTTTGCAGAGACTCTCCACGTAGGTTATGAAGTAATCTGCCAGGTTCATAGGATTACTTATGAAAAAAACATATTAAGCTTCAATCATATTTATATCAACTTCTTGAAGGCTTTATTACTGAATTCTTACCTATATTTTTTTCACTCACATCTCCTGCATAGTGAGGAATTAGTCTAGGGGCTTCAATCAGACATTTGAAAGTGAAGATGCTATTTGCCACTGATCTTCAATAACCAAGTGTACCTATATCCATTCTAACCCATCACCAGCTTAAATTAAAACATTTTTTTGAGAAAAGAAACCATTGCCTTTTCTTCAAAGGCATATGCACAAAGAGCTATATTGTAAACTTTACACACACATGCGAGCCATTTGACATATGATAAATATGGAGATATTAGAGTCACTTCTCAATTAAAGATCAAATTGCCTTGGGTATTGTATAGCTGTGTGCAGAGCGTGCTGTCAGTCTGGATCCCCCTGTGATAACTGTCATCTTAGCTCATGAGGCTTTCTCTAAAACCCATGCATGCTTTAGCCAAATAGAAAGCTAAAAATGCTAGCTATCACCTTACTCAAGAATATATAAATCCAACAGTGACTTTAATCTGGCAAACATTATAACACAAACCATGTGACCAACTCAATCATGTTTAAAGATAATATATTGTTGTAATACATTTGCTTTTCTACCACTTTAGAGAAGTTAAAAAAAATGGGAACACTACAAAGCACAATCACTGAGGGACAACAGAACAAGAAAATAGGACTTTTTCAGATTATTATCTTTGACAGGTTGTCCAGGTAAGGTGTGGATGCCCCATCCCTGGGAGTCTTCAACATCAGGTTGGATGGGGCTTTGAGCAACCTGCCCATGGCAGGGAGGGTGGAACTAGATGACCTTTACGGTCCCTTCCAACCCAAACCATTCTATGATTATAACACAGTTTCCAGAACAAATGTCTTCATTACTAGAAAAAAGTGAGCAGATGATTGGTAGCACTGTGTGGATTCTCCATTTCTTAGGATGGAAAAGACATCCAGATTTTTACCACAGCATTTTCATAGCACAATGCCAACAACATTCATCCGCAAGTAAACAAAGAACACACGCCCTCTCTCCCACCCAAAAAGGAAAACCATTTATATAAGAAAATTGTATTTGAAAATGTTAAAAAAGCAGTCAGTTTACTTTGTAGTAAATCACAGGATGGTTTGGTTTGAAAGGGACCTTTAAAGCTCATCTAGTTTCAACCCCCAAGATTGCACTTGCTGTAATCATTCTCCTACAACATTTTATTGTGTGACAAATCCCATTACACCCAAGTCCTTCAAAAAGAACCCCTCATTTTTCACTTTAGTTACTCCCAAAAGGCCCTTTTTGCCACAAAGCTCCTTCTAGAAGATGACTGAACACTGCTTCATTCACAGCCATTTGCACCTGCCAAACACATCAGTTTATATGGAATTTAAGAAAGGAGACAGAAAGCAGCTCTCAAGAGACTGGAGTTACTGTTTTAACAAGCACATGGGACATTCACATTTCATATGTCAACAAATCTTTCCATTTCAGGTTTGCATGTTAATATTAAGTAACTGTTACACTACCAATTGCTCACCTTTAAAGACTAAGATGTTTTAATATTATGTTATCAAATAAACTCCACAGGAACAATTATATGGAAGTTCAACTTTGTGTCAGAGGAAGAAAATCAGAGGTACCTTTCTGGAGTACCCCAGTAGCTCCAAAACAAGTTCAATTTACAGTATTATTTTGGAACAAAATACCTTGAGGGAAATTAAAACTTTCATTTAAAGAAGATTACACGTTTCAGAATTCTAAGCAATTTGTCCCAAGTTATCCACACAGGAAGCCTTCCAGGAAATAACAACTATGGAAAAATGAGTTAGATTGTGGTATATCATATTAAATAAGTGTGCTGGTTAAATAATACAATGAGACAAAACGTTACAGGAAGTTAACACAAGTTCTGATGTCTTGACAAAAACAGCTTAAATGCTTTCTGGTCATGTATCAGCTTTTTATAAGCACTGAGATGTACTGGAAGAGTGCACTTGATAAAACTCAGACTTCTTAGTAACTACTCTTCTTTAAACAAAGACCCAAAAGAGCCTTCTCAGAGCACTCTGTGGTTGTATAACCATGTGGAGATAACAGCAGAGAAAAACAATATCCATGTGTTATTTTTACAAGTTTCATACCTAGAGTTGTGTGATGTTTACTCACCTGCTGAATAATTTTGGAATCTTTCGGAAGGTTTTCCCTGGGTGGGACTTTTCCAAACAACTTCCAACCAGGAGCGCTTTGGACAGCAGGTTTGAGTTCCTTTGTCCTTTTAGTGAAAAAGTTTCTGTAAAGAGAGGAGGGTTTTCTTTTTGTTTATTATAAGCATATAAACAAGTTACATTGTGCCCACTTACACTTCTTTAAATGCAGTTTACCACTGGGGTGAACTGCAGATATTTACTGCTCAGGAAATGCATGGTGTGCTACCTTAGCTTTATCTCTGACTTGAAAATCATTAACTTGAAATGGAGCATCTTTCATTACAGATGCTTTGATGCTCATATTTGGTTTTAGCATTCAGCCTTACCTCTGAATTCTAAGCTACTTTATGCAATATCTGAGCTTTATTTAGTAATATCAGGTACTCTCTTAAGTGTAAGATAGCAGCATGAGACAGCTCTCAGATTTTTGTTTGGGGTTTGTTTTATTATCTTGCTAACCTATTTTGGTACTGAAATGAAAACAGCTGAAAAACGCTGTGTAACTTTAGAGATTTAAAAAAGAAACTGTGAAATATTACTTCTACTAACATTCTCTGCAATCTTCACACCTTCAACTTTTATAATGGACTAGAAAACCAGGAAACAATCACACAGCTTTAGCTTAGCAGATAACCTTTACCAGTGCCTAAAGCAATTACACTGAAAAAAGCAGATGACTGCATTGTTCTTACTTCTTAGAAAGCCAGCCATCACAAGACCATATTAGCAACCATTTGTGTGGATATTCAGCTGTACTATTTGACTCCAATCACAAGCTCCCACAGAACACGCTATGTATGAGTGCTTAGAAAATTAAAGAAGTATATTTATTTCAAATATTGGAAAGTTACTTTCCAGAAACTTGCAACACAAAGGGATTAAAAGCTCAGTAGTCCACAAGGTCTCAGGAGTCTTACAAGTTGACCTCTGAGTGAACAGAATATGGAGCACTTTTATTTAAAGATGCTTTAGTGCAGTGCTAACTAGCTCACTTCACATTGTTCCTCTGGAAAGAGATCCCCAGATTTATTCTGCACTTGAAGTGTTTGCCGTATTTTAAAATACAATTCCTTCTCAAACTGGATGCAGTCACATTTGTGCACAGCAAACAGTCTTTTGGCTTGCCCAGATAAAGGAAGCATGCTTCAAACACCTGAATCAATTTGAAAAGCGCTCAGTACTCCTAAATTCCAGTGCTGTTGGGGTTTCTGGGGAGGCAGCATAGTTTTACAGTTAGGAACTGTTACTGTTTCTAAAACATTGTATAGCCTTCAAATACAAACTATCTTTTCATTTCCCAGGATGTTTTTTGTTATTTGGGACAGGCAAATGCCTTATCACAAAAATGCCTTCCATGCAAGTTTGCATGAGTGGACTATACAGTCTGTAAACTTATGTGTAGTTGAGGTTGTAGCCACCAGCAAACAGAAAGCTGGAGAGATGGAGAAGTAGAGGCTGATAGAGCTTGGAAGCCTCCCAAGAACTGGTAAGCTCAAGACTGGTGGTCCTGTGGAACCCAGGAAGATTAAGGAACCCAGAAGCCCAAGACTCTCTATCTGAGGACACCAGCACACACTACAATCCTCAACAGCTTTCTAAAAAAAAAAAAAAAAGACTGCATTCAAGGAATCGAACTGTTGCTATTAATAATAGCATAATTAATACAAGGTGTTCTAGTAAGCATTAGTTATGACCCACACATCCCACAGCTCTGTCTCCATCAGGGAAACTTGCAATATCCTAATCCACCCCTACAGAAGTAATGTAAGCACTCAAACACCAAGATAGTGGTTTCCAACACATAATCTGGAAAGAAGGGCTGATGAAAAAGCCAAGCCATGGTACCAGTGTCTTTAGAAGACTGTCCTAGTCAATCCCAGGACTGCACACCATTGGTGAAGTGAACAGGTCCACTCATTAAGGCAAAAAAAAAAAAAGTGCACTTGCATGTTTACATAACTAACAAAGGCTCACTTTACAAGTACAGGACACAATGCTTTAGGTTGTCTTCAGGAGGGAAGGAAGAGTGTCCAAAGAATCACCAACAAAACAAGACTACTGCAGTAGCTGTATTTGAACTGAACTGAAAAAGACTTTTTCACCCAAAAGCACATACGCAGGAAGATACATTCTGCAGTACTGTTCTTGACTTCATGGAGAGCAATAACCATCCAGTCTCTGCACATACTATGGAACACCACCAGGGTAACTTACCAGTTGAGCTCCACTGCTTCTAGCACTTGTGGAAGCTGAAAGGTGTATACCTTTAACATTGATAGCAATCTGTCACTGTATCAAAGCTGGTTTATGATTAACTAGGAAGCTGGTAGATTTAAAGAAGGGAAAATGTGTAAACAAACAGAAGGTTTTAATTAATATTTCTGTACAAAAGATTGAGGCATGCTCATGGCTTTTACAACACATCATTTTTCTTTTTTTTCTTTTTTTTTTTTTTTAAATATAACATTAAAACAAACGTTCCAGAATGTAGTCTGGAAGGAAAGAAATTTTACTTTTATTGAAGGTTGGTTTTTGTGAAGGTAAAAAGCTGCTCAAACTTTTTATTATGTCAGAATAAACCTCACATAGGAATTCTAATCCAAGAGAAATTAATGAGATGTTTACAAATAAACTTAGCTGAAGAGGGAAGGACACTTAATACATTGTTTTGGCAGCTAGCAGTATCACATCTAATGTGTTGTTGACAGCAGTAAAGCCTTACAAAAGCCTTGTTAAGGAACAGCATCTGTGAATGCTTACAAGTTGCATTCACTGAATGGCAGAAGTGTACTAGATTTTATATATTTGTTGCTGCTTAGAATATTCATGAGCTTCACTGATCCCAGGAAGTCATTTATTGAGATGGTTGAAAAGTCAATAGAATTTTGGTTCAGAATCTCAAAATCTGTTTGAAAACATCAAAATTCCTTAAAAAGAAGCCTACACTTTAGAGGTGAATAATGCTTTCTGCTGTAAGGACCCATGGGACAGAAGTATTAAATTAGTTCATTGATTTAAGCTCTAGTTTACAAAAACCCATGGGAAAAGTTGCAGGGGTTTTTCCCTGCTACTTTTATAGAATACATATTAACACTCTCAAATGACACTCCAAAATGTTTCAGTAGGTGCCTTGAAGAGCTTGAAAACTAAATGAAGTGCCACAGAAGGAGAAGCTGTTAGTGGCACACATCGAGACATGTATTGCTAACAAGGTTTGGATTACACTACACAAAAACCTATGGGGCTCTGATCACACAAATACAACAGCTGCAGTGACAGCTATGACTGGTGGGTTTCCTCCTTATTTTTAACAATGTTGCTTCAACTATTACTGCCTGTGCCCACAGCATTCTGTGCAAGTTTCACCATATTGATGCTACAGTAATTCAGAAATGTTAATGCCACCTGTAGAAATGGTTATGTTCTACTACTGCAATTGCTTGTTTTCACTGGGCTTTTGCTTTTAAAATCCTTTTTCTGTTGCCATTTAAGATAAATTAGTGAAGTCTAAATACAGTTAGAATTAAGTGTCGGAAGGGGAAAGGTGGAACTTGATGTTTTAATGGATTTTTTTTGTTTACTTTGGGGGTTTGGCTTCCCTCCTGAAAAAAAATCCAAACACAACTTTTTCCCAATTTCCAAGCTAGCTATATGTCAGTCCAAGAGGATGACAGACTTCCAAGTTTTAGAGGAAGTTACTGAATAATACGAGACAGTTACTTCAAACTTGATCTTAAATTATATCCAAAACCAGACTAGAAACTGGGCTGCTGTTTTTGCACAACAGCCAATCAAAGAAAGCTGAAGTGCTCTGAATAGCAGCAACCATGCAGGTAGGAAAAGCACCAGGTTAGATACAAGTCCAGCACTCTGCCTTTAGGTATGAGTGATTCACCTCTCCACAAGACCAAGTAGTATTGCAATAGTCTTTTGTTCAACCAAAAATGTCAAACTGTAATCTAGTTTCAAGTTAGACATCATTTTGCTACAGTTCTTTCAAAGATCACACATATGGACCTTCCCTTTTTACAGCTCCACTGTGTGCCACAAACAACAGACCATCTGTATTCCACTGGGTGCATCCCAGTAACACCTGAAGTTGCTTTCCTTCCCACTCCAAATGCACATCCCTAGGTTTCCAACAACAGATTCAAAGGAGCCCGCCAAAAGATTTCTCTCTGATGATTCAGAGCTCTGATGTTGTTAAGATATAGTAGGGCATTACTTGAAGCAATCAACTTTATTTACTTCCATTTTTTCCTAAAAGTCCCATTTGAGTTCAGCATTCTTAACAATAGCTCTCGGAAGCAGCATTCACAAGTCTGTATCTGCCCTCAGTTCTCTTGCTTTAAATCAAGATACAGACACTGACTCATCTCTCCACTGCCTCTGTAAACCTGTATCCCTTAAACTCCCACATTCAGCAACACTGGTAAGTGCAGCCCCAGCTTAGAAAGCCCTAGAGAGTCACACCAACTGCTTAGCCAGTGAGTGGAGGAACACAGTTTTAATCAGATTCTTTAAAGGCATTGCAAACTCAAAGGCAGTCAAACAAAGCAGTCAAGAGTCCTAACAGGGATTTGCCTCCTCTCCGTTAGGGAATGGCTGTAGCCTCATTCTACTTCTTATTTAGTGTTAGAGAATCCAATCATTAGAACTCCACATTCAGGCTCAAGCTTCACTTATCCTAATGCTTGGATCTTACACCTGAGCCTTTTAAGATGAATATCAGTATAAAGCACATAAAAAATTAGCCTGCATTTCTCCAATTTGTTAATCCTGCAATAAAAAAAAAAAAAATCTAGTGGTATCAACTACTGACACAAGGATATGGTCTCAGAAGAGAGCATAAACCACATGATCATCATTACTGTTATACATGAACAATGAAGCATACTTCCTTACAGTTCACTTTAATATACAAATAAATTTAATTCAAAATGCTGCACCTACGTTAGACAAAAAAAAACCAACCAAACAAACTGTGGGCATCCCTAGAAAGCAATCCTTACAACATCTGCAGAACAGCATCAAAGAAATAATTTTTCCCAAATAAAATATTCAGAATTCAGGGTTAATTTAGGAATGGATGTGGTTAAATCTTGATGTTGAAAGATAGGCTACTAGTCTTTGACTTCTTTCCCTTGCAAGGTAACTTTGACCTTGCTCAAAATGTTTATTCCCTGATCTATAAATAAAATAGTTCCAAAAAAGAGATCTTAAGTTATGTTAGCATACTAAAAATTACCCTTTTTTTAAGAGAAAAAAACCTAAAACATTTTTCTTTACTTTGCATACATACCAATCTGGTCTACTGTCATTTTCCATCATCAATCATTTCTTCTCATTGCATCCAGCTTTCAAGAGCTTTGATAAGAGGGAAGTACTGAGAAAACAAGATTTGAAAGCCAAGAGAACTGACAAAGGAAGTGAGGGCTGATTAGATTTTCCTTTTGATTAAGCATCTAGTACCTGTTAGTAAACACTGCATAATACAACTGTCTGATTTCAAAACAGGGAAGCAACTCACAAACAGGAAGGAATCAGGATCCCATCAACAACATCCTCACTCTACAATACATAACTTTTCTTCACAGAATCAGAAAAGCTTAGAGGGGTAGTTCTGCACAGAATAAGCTACAAAAGCACACAAATGCACACAAATGCAGTTAAAAGCCTTGGAAGCTGCATTTCTCTGCAATAACTGAAGCACAATAAAACCTCAGAATTTGTAAAATTAATAAGATGTAAAAAAAATCCATTAAAAACTGTATTTGTATTACAAAACAACTGATTTTGCATCTCCACAACAGAGTTCTCCTTGTGTGCACAGTCTGCTCTTGCTCCATACCTATGCTCATTTTTAAAAAGGCTTCCTAGGCATAAAAGATAAGTCTACATTTGGAATTTGTTGACATTTGAATTAGCTGAAAGACAAACTGATAAGGAAATTACTTATTTACCCAATAATCTTTATCCAGAGGGCTATATCAGTAAGGAGTTAGAAGTAGTATGTCCCAAGAATTGCTATAGATGCATTTTTACTGGTATAGTATTAAAATGAGTAGTTGTTACTTAGAACCATACTTTCAGAACAGTCTGAACAAATTCTGAAGATCCCTGCAAGCCTGTGATGCCATATTCCTTCATTACTACAGCTGAGTACATAACAAAAATTAATTTACACTGGCATGTCTTTACCATGTATAAAACACCAAAGCTACTTAAGAACACAACAGAATTTTTCTTCATACTCCAGTCTTGTCCATTCTGTTAAGGTCTTATTCGGTAATAAATAATGGCCAGTCTTCGCGACGAAGAACCAGGGAAGGTCTTTACACCTTCCAGCCTGCGCATTGGATTTTTTAGGTGAGTTACAGTGTGCGTGGAA
>JAYRBT010000178.1:19465959-19475963 GCA_036023395.1 Myiotriccus ornatus | reverse complement strand
GCCCAGGGAGTGGCCCTGACCAGGAATCGAACCCGGGTCTCGGCGGTGACAGCGCCGCGTCCTTAACCACTAGACCAATAACAGCAGAAAAAAACCCAATTGCTTTATTAAGCACTATTAGCCCTTCTGCTTTAAACAAGACTTTTCAATAAATTACATACAGAAACAAATGTAACTCAACTCTAAGCATAAATAATGAATAATTAAAAGGAAATAGAACCTTTTTGGTTAGCCATTTACAAAGCCTGAAAAGCAACAGAAGTAGGATTTTATTTCTACATCTTAGACTGTTTATATACAGTACACAATTTGTAGGAACTGATAAAGTGTGTCCAAAAAGTTAACAATATATGTTCAGAGTGCACACAGTAATTACTTCGTAGACCAAAGGATAGGTTGTCACAGCTTCCCTGTTATTTTAGATTTGAATTACATGACATTGCCCAGGAGCTATTTGCTCAATTTCACATACTCATAATTACTTCCTCACATTAGTTATGGCCACAAAAGGGACATGAACATAAATATATTGAAAGCAAATACCCCCTACTTTACAAACATACTTTTAAATTCATCCTTTACCCTCACATTTCAACCTTAATTTCTAAGTTAATATGGAAGTATTTTTAGGTTTAGCTTATAACTCTTAACATGGAGATTTAGAACAAAACAGTAAGAGTTAAAATGAATTAAACATTCTACGTTTTTAATTTCAATAACATCAAACAATGTCAGCCCATTTTGATTTGACACGTTTATATGGCTGCTCTCAGCACAAGTTTCTAAGCTCTGTCCTACATGGGAGGAGACGAGACCCAACCAATTTTACAGTTCATGTCTTCCATCACCTTGCTACAAGAAGCTAGACACAAACTTCACTTTAAATTTTATTACCCCAAACACAGATTTGTTACAGGTTTCTAGTTTAATACCTTTTAGCAGTACAAAGATACCTTCTTTCTCTCCCCACCAAGACAACCCAAAGAATATCCCAAACCACCCTCTCCAAAGGACTTTCCATGTTTGCATCTGTAATACTCTACACTACAGTCTTTAGCACATAAGTAAGCTTTTCATTTCCTCCTCCTCCCAAATAAGAACTAAAATAAGGAAACAAAAATCCTAACCAGAAGAACATGCATCTTCAGCAAGACCAAGCCCTTAGTATTTTTTTCTAATTTTTTTTAATTTTAATTTTTTCCATTGATATTAGTGGTAAACTAAAGCCTTACTTACAATTAGGTATGTCTGAAATTCAATGAACTGTCAAGGACTAGCTGCTAAGGATTGAGAGGTAGGGAAGGAGGTGGCTTCTGGCCTCTTGGAGAGGACAGAAAGATTAACAGAACTATTATGGAACTGCACTGAAGAGACTAAATCGAATCAACCTTATAGCCCAAACTCTCATTTAACAGCAGTCCCAAAGTGGCTTTACCAAATCTGCTGGCAAAACACTTTTACTACAGGCACACAGACACTTGGGGAGTTTTAGGAGTTGAAAGTGTTTAGCAGTATTACAGAACATTCTGTACAGAACACTTACTGATAAACAGTTTTTTACCACTCTACATTATATTCTTAACAAAAAGCTGTTGCACAGGTCAGCTTTACAAACAGCTCAAGCTTTCAAAAACTTACATAAACAAGCAGATACATATGCAAGGTAACAGACAGAGTTAAACTTCAGAGTGCTCAAATACAAAATGAGGAACAGGAGATCACCAGTCCAGACTCACCTTTACTTTTCAGAGTGAAGCAGCAAAAGAGAGCACTATGCCAGACTATTCTGTCATCTTCATATTTGGTCAGGCAGTTCAGCCACTATTTTGACACTACATCAAACATGGTCAATCTCCTATAATAATAATCAAATGTCACTTGCTCAGAGTATCTAAAATTAAATCCTAGATCATAGCTACAAGAAATGGAGAATTTCTACCCACTTCCTACAGATATTCTGCTATTTCTTGCATGGTCAGGAATATCTAACCCAGCAAAGTCAAAGCTAGTTAACCAGCAACATACTGGTTATAGTAAAGCAAAATAGTGCTAGAGGAACTAGACCCCTTCCTCCCACAGAGTGGCCACTAAGGGGAAGTTCATTGCTCCTCCTTGACCAAGTTATGTCCTACACTCCCTTCTGCTGCATTGATTCCAAGACTTCCAAAACCTTGCAAGTCAATTCGACTCACTAATCCCACAGAAGACCATGAACATTTTTTCCCTCCCTAGCTTAATGAGCTACAACAGCTCACAGAGGATCAAATAAATACCAGAAGCAGGGAAGAAACATTTCCTTTGTTTCCTGACAATAGCAAATTCTTCCATCAGCTCACCAAGATATCTCACAAAGTACAACCTAATTAAACAAACAACCTGAAACTGTTCTAGTAATGACTCACTTCCAGTTAAGGCAAAACTCACCAGATTTAGCAGGGCAGTCACTCTCCCTATAGTTCAAATATTTGTATATAATATACTCTTGCATGACTAAGGTGAGAAAGACTTCCAGACTTTGACACAGCTTAAAAGTCTGTGAACTGTAAGTTCAAACACAGGGCAGAGTTTTATTTTGAAGACTGTCCCAAGAGTTAGAGATGATTGCTACTCTGCCCAACCTGGTAAAGCCTCAGTTAATATTTTTCCCTTCTGGTCCCAGACAGAATGCCTCTCAACCACTTGATTGTGCAATGTTGTACTACAAAGTACTACTGCAGTACTTTTGTAGCCACTCTGAGTATCAGGTTTCTGCTGTGGTTAGCAATTCACAATATATTTTATGTCACTCCTTCAGTGATCAATTACAGAAATACTACAAAACACAAGAATTCGTTTTTCCTTTCACGCTAAGTCACTTGATACCTGGAAAGAGGCTGACACCCACCTAACCACAACCTCCCCTCTGGTATTTGTAGAGAGTGACATCGCCCTTCAGTCTCCTTTTCTCCAGGCTAAATCACCTCAGTTCATCATCAGCCTAAAGTAGATTCTTTGTGCTCTGGAATCTCTTCTACTTCCCACTTCACAGCTACCAACTACACAAATACCTTTGGTAGTACACGGATTGTTAGGGTTTTTTTAATGCATTCTGGAATCCGGCACACAAAGGGCTTCTTTATTGCCCAGCAGCAAGATAGACATGATCCTACAGTAATGGATGCATCAGGCAACTGAAGGAACACCGACAGGACTAAGCTTTGCAAGGTCTGAGACCTGACTAGGGCCAAGCTTCCCCTGCTATAGAAAGCAAAGGAGCTGGGATCAACAATTCATCTGTTCTTGGAGCACAAATAAGATGTGTGAAGCGCACCCTTTTCCCACAGTGTCTTCTTCAGCAACAGAGGCAGAGAGGCTATAGAGGTTTCATTGCTACCTATATCTGGTATCTTTTCTCCTTTACTTCTAGATAATTACTTAGCTTGCCTACTCCTATAGTGGCCTTCAGGAATTTTAGATCAACAGAGTGCCCTAGGCAAGGGGAGCCAACAAGGAAGCTTTTATTATACTACATGATCAAGAGACTCATTCGCTTACCCAAGAGCACATTATACAAAACTTTCTAATATAACAGTGGAAACTGAACATAGTTTCTTCTTAATAAAGGAGTACCTTGGAGAAGAGAGGAAAAATGACAGGAAAGTACTCCTACAGGCTACAGGTATTCTTTTCAGTCAGGAGGTAAGAAATCAGGAAACAAATTTAAAAGAACACTAGTCTGAGTGTTTGGCCCTCAGAAGTTCTGAAAGAATAAACTCATCTATGATGATGAAAACTAGTTTGCTACTAATTGAAGTCATAGGTTCACCCAATAACATCCATGCACCTCTCATACTGTTACCCCAGTGCTGAGCCAGAAGCAATATGCCCTGCAGGCGGCTTGCACAGTTGACTGCTTTCTAAAAATACAGAGCCAAATTAAAAAGGTCTCTCTTTTGCAGGCTCTCCTTATGTTCAGGCATCATTCAAAAATCTGTAGATTTTAATGTTGGAGTCCTCAAAGTCTCAGAGGTTTGACAGAGCCTGGGTAACAGGCTGCAGTACTAGAGAGCTGAGACAATAACTAAGCTTCACTTCCTTAGAAAGCAATAAAAAAAAAAATGACATGCATGCACTGAGGGTGAGAAGTTGAAAGCAATGCCTACTACCCAGTCCAACAAACCTAGTCCTTCCCCTCTGAACAACAAACAAGACCAATGATGGATAAAAAATGACAGACTTTACATCATAAACATCTCAGTAGTTCCAAGAAATTGAAGATAGGAATAAAAATTTTTGCATCCATGTGAATGAAACATGACCAAAAACCCTTAAGCTCCTTTTTTTATCCTTAAGCAATCAAGACAAAATAGCCTAATGAATAATTGAACAGCCATGAGAGCAAAAGCATAAAACTATCAGTTTCTTAGAGGCCAGCTGTGATTAAAGTGACCTCCTTTGGTTGTTATTTCCCATGTAAAACACTGTCCTTTTAGTCATAGCCTATTCAGAAGAGAGGTCCCATTCACTTTGTCACACTACTCTCAATACATTGAGTCTGTAAGAAATCCTGTGACACAAAATAAGCAGAAGAGACCAAGTAATGAAAAGGCTTTCTGCAAAATCAAGTGAGAGGAAGAGACGGGGGAGGGAGAGAGGAGATGCTTTCAGGTTAAGTTAAAATGCCCCTGTAAAAAAAATTCCTTAGCAAAACAAGCTTTGACTCCAACAGTTTGCTGCACACTGAACAGCAATTTCAGCTGTTTGGCTTGAAAAAATCCACACACAACCCCCTGAGAAAAACTACAGCATCAGTTTAAGGAGAAATTACTTCACAAAAACTCTTAATAGGTTACAAAACTCCTAGTGCAAATATAAGTACCAATGTAGAATATTACACTGTCCACCAAGGAGAGCAGAGAAAATGCTAATAATACTTTAGGTATTATAAAATGATGACGATTATACACATGGCTCTAAGGTTTCAGAGGTGACACCTATTCAGTCAGCTTTTTTTGGGGGGGAAGGGGGAGGCAAGGGTGGAGAAGACTGGTTGGAGACAGAAGTTGGAGCAAGATGGCAACCCAAAACCTACTGAGAGTTAAATCAACATAACACTCTTCTGCTTGCACACCTGAAATTTAACTTTGGTTTGCTAGACAGACATCCTAAGCAAAATGGTTCTTTGGGTGCACAGCATCTCACCTATGGTGAAGCACCCATTGCTAATGTTTTCTAACAACACAAAACTCTTTAAAATGTATGTATCATGAGACCTGGGAGTGAAGCTTCCTCAAACAGGCATTTTCAACTCATAGATCTTGAAGACATGCTTATTTTTGTGAACTGCTTGGAACTGGTTCATTAATAAAAACAAGGGTGCTGTCCTTTAGATTAACTTCCTACAGTGTGATCTGCACTTGTGATAGAAACTTTAGGTGCCCAGAGATATTTCCTTAACTTTTTATGAATAAAAGCTCTATATGATTTGGGTAAAATTTTATATGTACACAGTTACTAAAAAAAAATTGAGTCAAAAAAATAATGCTGAGCACTCATCCTCAATGTTTCCTAGAGTCTGCTTTACTTTGGAGATTACATTTACTTAAGTTGTCATTATATTTGTTATTCATATGACTGAAAGCCAGAAACATGTCAACACAACTTCGTAAAATAAATCATTCTTAGCAACCAGTGAAGGAATAATCTACACAGGAGCTTCTCAATTCAATAACATACATCCTATTTCTTATTTATATCAAGTTAATTATGTCTCTAACACAGGAAAAAAAGAATATTGTTTGAAGTTACTCACAAATTTGGGTCCAGGTGCTCTTGCCTACTTTCTCCAGTCAGCTTTAATTCAAAGCAATTATATGTATCCACTTGTTCACTTAGGTTACAAGATTGCTTAGAGAAAGCAAAAACAACTGGGTCCAGCAAAGACAGACGGGTTAAGGGTGCCCTAATGATTTCTGCAGGGAAGATTTGTTGTATTCCCTTAGATCTTCTCTCCAATTATCTTTACAATAAATTGACAGTATATTTGGACTTTTGTATTTGTTTGGGTTTATTTGTTCTATCTGGACAATATAAAAACAACTCCAAAATCAAAAAATAAAACATACAAGCTTTTTCAGGACGTTAGTAAGATCTGACCAAGATATAGGAACAGGGAATAGCAAAATATAAATTAAGCATTGTGAAGTGACCCCATCAATCTGTTCTCTTCTCTTTACATGAACAGAAGGTTTAGAAGATCTGTCACAACTAAGACAACCCGTTCCCACTTGACTCTCATTTTTGACCAAAAGCCTGATAAACATATTTTTTCTCCATAGATGCATGGTACATCCACTGAAGTTTCATGCTGCCTTATGTATGCAGAACTTTTCTCTAAGAAAAACACTGATTCTGGTACTAAACATTCACAGGATGCATCTGTAGACTAGGTAGACGCTTATGTAGCACAAAAAGATGCAAGTGCTATTTAGTAATAAACTGAAATTAAGTACAGAGCTAGAGACACTACTATGTACACAAGTGACAACGCTCAGGAAGGGAAACTCTCTTCAACCCTCCACAGTCTGTACCAAGGCCACTTGTAGAGGCAAAAAGATTAGCAGCTTTTGAAGAACTACCTAGTTATGGAACCACAGGATTGTGTTTAGAATGAGGCAGAAAAGGATGTGAGCCTCAGTGATTTCTTAATTCTTTGTTCCTACAAATACTGACTCCCTTCAGCTTTCCATCATCTCCCCAAATGAGTATTTTTCAAAACTTCTGGCCAATAAACACAACCATTCTGGGTGAGGAAGGGAGGATGAGACTAAGGACAGTTTCTATAAGCATATGTGTGCCAACAAGCCATACATGCTTACAACCCCTTACACCTATTTCTCACAGCACATCACAAAGACCTACAAGAAGGGGCAGTTAGGAATTAAGTTCTTCGTGAATCTTGTTGGATGAATACTGGAAAACACCTATTTGGGAAAATGGTGCTCTACTATAACAAAGCAAGTATCACTGCTGTTGTCAACAGTAAGCTTTGAATCCAGGAATAAGAAGCTTTGCCCACTACTAGAAACCTGAATTTGACTAGTAAACAAAAAATATCTATACAAGCTGAAAAGATACCTGGTACATACCTGTAGAACTATGAAGTAGAACTCATCTTTAAAAGAGGTGCAGAATCACTGTGTCTATCTCAGCCCTGGAATACTCACTCCTGCTTGACTGAGGCTACCTAAAAGTGATCCAATAACCCAAGAACAAAGCATTGCCCTTGTAAGATGCTACGTAAGACCACAAACCATAAGAGCAATGCTTATATATGGCTGTACTATGAATCAAACACAGGAGTACAAGGCAGTGACTTTCACAAAGCCACTTAATGCTCTGACCGTAACAGTAGCACAGCAGAGACAAGTGACCATAGTCAGACAATTTTCCTTGCCACAACACTCTACTCGACATATCCCAGGCTTAATGATTTGGCACAAATACAACTTAAGATCCCAGGGCCAAATATTACACCTAACACTTACCTGAAAGAAAGGCTTTAATCACTGATGCAAACTTTCCTGGGATCTTAGAATAATTATTAATTACTATCTCAAGGGCACAGTCATTCTTCCTGTCACAAACTTTGGGTAAGAAGCCTCTGTTGACAGCTGCTTACTTTTTCCCCCACCTCACCTATTGGTTTTTCCTCCAGTTCAGCAAAATGAAGAGAGGCAATTAACACGGATTACTTCACAGAACTATGAAGCAGGCCAGTCTGATAACTGAAGAGCTGGGAACAAGCAGCTGGAAACAGCAGTCTCCTAACCCAGATCTGTCTGATCAGTCAAACTGTTCAGTCATGGTAGTTACAACAGTGAAGCTTTCACAGTGAAGGCAGTAGGACTTCCCCCTTGCTTTCTCTCATTTCCTTTAAATATCTGCGAGAAGCGTCCACTTTTTAAAATAATTTCCATATAATTATAGCTATTAAAAAAAACCAGTGGCTGCGTGGTGCTTAGTTGCCAGCTGGGGTTAAACTGCACTACTTAAGGGGAAAATTATCCAGAATTTCAATCAGCTACTGCTCTGGGGTAAAAAGCAAAAGGTACAAATGTTACTGGTCAAAATGTTCAAGAAATGAGGCAAAATAAATACTGTAGCTCATGTAACATGGGGAAGGGGGAAGTATGGGAGGGACACTAATAGGAAATAGTAGGAATAGAGGGACATCGCTCAATCTATCCTTGAAACAAAGCAGATGTACCAAACATACACTGCAACTACCACTATCTTTGTCCTCAGACAGGAATCCATCTCCCTGTTTCCCGAGGGTCAGCAGAAGTAGCCCATTTCTCAGTTTGGGATCCCACCTTGAGATCAAGCCTCTCCTATCTCAATTGTTCAGTTAATAGCTTTAATCTATTGTCTTATTTTGTCTTAAGACACTTAAAGACCTCCTGTGCTTTCAGAGTAACTGTTGCACAATAACTATAACTCCTGTGTTTGGGAGAATAAAAACTGGTGGAAATTAAACTCCCCACTTCAAACATAATAAGAGTAATATAGAGTACGTTATAAACTATTATAGTCAAGCTGCATCTCCTGTGTCGTATGCTAAAGAACAAGCAATGCTACAGAGCTCCCAGGTGACAAAGCTGAATGACCTGTAGTTTTTGATTTTTTGCTAGAAACTTAAGAGATGTTACTCTGAGCCTTGTCTTTGAGGCTTTCCACAACACACTTTAAAATAAATAAGTAAACTGTATCTACACCATCACCAAGTAGCAAGGTCTTTGCAACTTCCACAATGAATTGAAAGTAGTTTCCAATACCAACAACCTTAACGTTATTCTCCAAGCAGTTTAATCAGTACCACCGTGAGGATCCAGACAGTAAAATGCTCTGGTAGAGGAAGCAAATTCCAGACTGAAGTCCATGTAGTTCGAAGCAGTTAAAGCACCTTTCTCATATTACCGTCACGTCCAACGCAAAGCCTCTGCCTTACTCTAAAAGTGCCTGCTTTCTGGCAAAAGGGTCCATCAAGTTGGAACCGCTCTTCCTGCGACCCGGAGTGAGACACTCCTCACTCTCCCAAGACACGCTCCTTCAGACAGCCCCGCCGGTCCGGCAGACAGACCTGAACCCGCCCGCCCGCGCCCCGCGGGGCATCCCCCAACCCCGCCCCGCTCTCTGCCGGGGGCACCGACCGGCCCCGCCGCCGGCTCCTTTACCTGGTGAAGAACTCGGCAAAGCTGCTGCCGGCGCCGGCGATGCCCAGCCGGTGCCGGGCCCTCTCCGGCGGCTCCTGCGGCGGCGGTGCCGGGGCTGCAGGCGCCGTCCCTCCTCCGTGGGGCAGGTGCTCCGGGGCGCTGCGGCGGCGGCTCACCTCGTACGTGTTGCGGGAGTTCAGGTTCACGTCCGTGAAGCCGACGGGCGCCGGGGGCAGCGCCGCGGGCTCCGCCCGGTCCCGGCAGGTCCGCACTCCGGAGCCGGCCAGCGCCCGGCTGCCGGCGTCGCCCCCGGGGCTGCGGGGCGGCGAGGGGCTGCCGGCCGCCTCCCCGCGCCGCTCCGCCTCGCCCCGCAGCCGGCAGCTCCGCAGCGGCTCCTCCAAGGCGGTTCCCGCGGGGCCGCCGCCCGCCGGGCCGGGCGGGCAGGGGAGGAAGCCCCCGTTCTGCAGTTTCGCTTCCTCCTCCTCCGGCCCCGGCTCATCCCGTCCTGCCCGGGGGGGCGGCGGCGGCTCCTGCGGCGGCAGCAGGAAGCCGACGTCCCCGTTGGTCATCCTCCCGCAGGGGCCCACGGCGCAGACGGCCCCGTTCGCGGGCTTCTCCGGGCGGCGCTTCCCACCCGCGGCCGCGGCGGGGCCGAGCGCCGCCAGGTACCGCTGCAGCAGCCGCTCCTGCCCGGGCCCTCCGCCCCGCCGGCTCGAGCCCCGGCTCCCATCCCGCTCCCCGTCCTCCTCCTCCTCCTCCGCCGCCGTCTCCTCCGCCGCCGCCGCCTCCTGCCTGCCCGCGGGAAGCACG
>JAYRBT010000178.1:19368549-19465859 GCA_036023395.1 Myiotriccus ornatus | reverse complement strand
CGGGCGGGCCCGGCACACGCAGGCGCGCGGCGCCGGCCCTGCCCCCCGGAAAGTCACCATCGACAGACGCGCAGGAAGCGCCCGCCCGCCCGGCCGCCCGGCGCGGCCGCGCCCGGAACCATAGAGATGCCACCTAGACCGGCTCTTGCCACGCCCCCGCCGCTACCGTATTGCGCCTAAAGGCTGGCGGCGCGCAGCACGAACCGCGTTCCACCGGCGTGCCGCGGCCGATTCCTGCGAGAAGGCACAACCCGGCGGCCGCGTCCCTCCCTCCCTCCCTCCCTCCCTCGCTGCCCCAGCGCCGCTCCTGCTGGGATGAAACGGGACCCCCCGGCTGCCCCAGCGCCCCGCGGGTCGGTAGCCGGGCACACGCACGGCAGAGCTGCGCCCCGCCCCGGGCACCCGCGGACAGCCCAGCGTCCCACCCGGCGGGGCAGCACCGGGACCGGGGCGGGACGTGCAGGGCGTTCAGTAGTGTCAGATCTGTTATTATGTCCTTTAAAAAAAACAAAACAAGCAAACAAAAAAGCGAGCAAACCAAAAACGCCCCCTAAAACGCAGTAATGAAGAGCCGTGTAAGAGCACGGAGGGCGTTGCGAGGTGCCGCAGTGCCTGCGGGACGGGGGAGGCGGCGGCGGTGTAAGGCGTGTCCGGGAAGGGCAGTCTCGGATCCCAGGAGGGCGACAGAGGGTCCAGGGACACCCGGCATCGGTTTCCCCGCCGGTCACTCCGGCGGAGCCGGAGGTCAGGCTGGGTGTGATCGCCCAGCCAAGGGCAGGTGGCCGCGGAGCACTGGGTGGGCGGGACAGCATCTCATTTTGGAGGAGACAGGACCAAGCTGAGCTTTGGGGAGAAGGGGGCAGAGAGAAAAGAGAAATAGGATGGGGTCTTCGGAACCGTGGGTGAATCCTCTCCTGAGCAGTGATGGGATGCTGTAGCTCCCCAGGTTATCACTGCGGAAGTGGATGGAGAGGCAGGTCCTATGAGCTGTGTTTCCCAAATCATCCCTCAGAGGAAAAACAAGGTATTACAGTCCCCTCTGTCTAGCAAGGGAGCAAGACCACAAGTCACTCACAAAAGAAAAGGCAAAGGGGCTTCAAGTCCCCAGAGAGGCAGTAACAGCACAGGTCCCAGTCTTGGTCTAGTAGGCTACAGCTCATCCTAGGCAAGCACCAAAAGTAACATCTCAACCCAACAGACTACTTTTGTATTCCAACAGTAAATACTCACAACTGGTAGCAAGGGAATTGCCATTCCCTTGGAAATCCTTGGCCAAAGAAGTCCTCCATTTGAAAACCCCGCATTCAAAGAGCCTCCAGCATGCTGGAGGGCCTTGCTTTTAAAGGCAGAAAAGTGGAGCATGCCCAGAGAGAGGCCTCACCCACCATGGGGAAGGAAAAGCCATCCTCTTTTAATGTTTTGGGGTTTTTTCTTAAAATTTGTGAGCATTTTTGAAAGGTTTAAACTGGCGATCTTCACCTAAATAAAAAATTGATGCATTTCATTTTGTTATGAGTTCTTGTTAGCACTTTGCAATATGAAGTCTTTTGGGCTTTGCTTAAGTAAAGAAAAAAAATTGTGATTTCTTTTTTTCTTGTCATCTTGTAAGTGTACTTTTGAGGTCAGATGTGCAACACTGGTGTTGTACATGCAACAAGCAAATCTGATCTCACCCTTTTGACTTAAGTAATGGCAAGTGCTTGGGATCTCAGAGGTTGGAGAAGAACCAAATCTGATTTTGTTTTGCTTTGCCTTGCCTTGCCTATCTTGACAGCAGGCATGCAGCCTCATCCAGCTACAGCTGTGCCAGATAAAGGACCATTGGCCTCAGCTGCTTGCAAAAATGCCCAGTAAATATTCCCAGGATTACCTATCCCTTGGATATGACAGCTGAACTGCTTGTGGGAGCACTTTGTAGGCTCCTGTGAACAAAAGAAACCATTGACAAAGATGAACTAAGTAAGCTTTTTGGTTAGCTGAAGCTTTTTTAATTAAGATTTTTGCTGTAACTAAGATGGTAGGCTTTTTGTTCTCCACTGTGATCCGGAGGCACGTGGAGGCAGATCATTGTGCCTGCCGAGTAAACATGCTTCTTGGGTGCTAGAGAGGCTCTCTGCCTTTACTAGTGAGGATTTCAGGTTTACAGAAACACTCAAATCCATAGAGTGTTTGTACTCGTTTTCAACAAAGTGTTCGTTATTTACCTGGGATGCTGTATGACAGTGTCCCTCCTGAATAGACTTCTATGATTTAATTAATGCAGAACCTGCAGAACAGTACCAGATGTTAAACAAGCTAAGCAAAAAGAAGACTGGCACTGAGATTATAACACAGGATTGGCTTATGGTGAGCTGATTTCAATCAGTGCAGCTGGGATAGTAGGAAATTATGCCAGGGATTCCAGAGGGATTGTTCATGTTGTTTTTCACAAAATAAGACCACTTGGTTCATTGTATTTGCACTGATTTCCAACCTATAGGAATGCTATGTTTCAACCCCAGCCAGCAGCTAAGATCCACATTAGCCACTTGCTCACTCTTCCAGTGCGATGGGAGAGCGTAGAAGTGAGAAAACTCACACGTTGAGATAAAGACAGTTTAACAGGTAAAACAAAAGCCATGCACAAAAGCAAAACAAAACAAGGAATTCATTCACTGCTTCCCATCAACAGGCAGCTGTTCAGCCAGTTCAGTTCAGTCTGATTTGAATGAGCAAGGATGAGCAAGTAGTCTGCAGAACGTTGTGAGCAATCCACAAGGAAGAAGTGGGACTAAATAGCAGATAGCTAGCTATAAAATCCAGGAGTTTTAAGAGCAGGGTTGCTGAAAGGGCTAGGAAGGAGGATCACATTCTGAGCCTTGGGAGAGAGCAGTCCCATGTTACTATTATTACAGCATATCTAGGAAGTCATCTGGTTCAAAAAATCAAAATCCCACATAATTTCACTGATTCCTTTCCGGGTAAGCTCCCCCAAGTAATTTAATCATCACAAAAATAGTTAAACTGTGTCTGACTGGAGACTGGAAATAACTGGTCAGAGTGGGAAGCTCTTCATCTTGATATTGAAGAAATTAAATCACGTGATTCTGCCCTAACCACAACATATAGTAACTGTGCTGTTGCCTGATTCTGTTAAAAATTACATCCTTGTACTACAGTTCTGATCTGGCAGTGAGATCCTTAATATCCAATATTTTAGATATATTCACATGAGAAATAGCATAATTTATTAGTGAAAACCACTAATGAACCAGTAAATTTTAACATCAGAATGGCTACTGAAAGTACTAAGCCTAAAATCCTTAGAATTAACTTTCTTTATATTCTTTTCAGGTCTGGTGGTGAGAAGCAAAGTGAATGTCCTTATTGACTCCAAAATCATGACAACTGTTCTGCCCAGGGCTCTCTATCACAATAGATACAGTAGCCTAAGCTTCAGCCAGTCTTCCTCTCACCTGTAGTTTTCTTTCCTCAAGGATAAGACAGCAAATGATTTGAGGAGACAGGTGATCTGCTTCTGTGTCATTAATTTCCTGCAACGCTGAGATATACTTACTTTTCCTTACAGCTGCTACGCAGACACTGCAGGACACACCAGTACTGAGGCCAAGAGAGGGAGCGTTCAAGGCCCAGACTCATCCTCCCTAATTCTAAGCATTTCTACAGGTTCCCTCTGTGGGTAACAGAGAGAAAACTTCTCTAAAAGGCAAGTTAGCTTGATTGAAATCGATCTCACAATCCCACCTGTGCTGCCTACAAAAAGAGAACATAGGCAACACATAAGAAAGGGACATTCTCCTAGGAAAGAATGAAAAGGAAAGCTTTGGAGGCTAGGTGCTATGGATGCAAAACATTTACAGGGATTCAAAAGAAAACCAAGCAAGTGCTTGGCTGACAGATCCAGCAACGTACCATCTATCAGAGCACGCCACTGCTCAGAGAGGTTTCAGGGGCTCTAATCCATTGTTTTGTAGTTTAGGCAACTTTTGTGGAGCTGTTTGTGCTCCCAGTGACACTCAGACCTTTCCCTAGCAGTGGGAAGTGAGCCAACCCTCTGGTTTAGAGACAGGACACTGTAATAAAAAGAGCCTTGATCTGCTGGGAATGACTTTTCTTATGTTCTTGTGTAAGTTCTCATCTCCAGTTCCCATCTGCAGCTCACAAATCAGATGCTCTCTGCAGTTCTGGAAATTATGAACAAGGAAACTGTAACTTATGATTTGTTCCCAAATACTAAGAAACAACACTACCCTGTTAAAAAATCCAGACAAGAAACTGTACAAATAATAAATCCTTCTCATTTCTAAAGGAACACCTAATAAACCAATGCCCATCATTAGGTTCTCATTTTCAAAAGAATAACGTAGCATGGACTCAGATATCAGCTTAACTCTTGTGCCAATCAATGCTGACACATGAAATACACGTTGAATAGGTATGCTCATAACCAATATCTAGCTGTTGGTTTCCCAGAGTTGTTTCATTACTTCTCTAACTAAAATATGTAATGGCTTCCTCAAATCAATATATAGGAAGAGCTGTACCTTAGGGCTCCCAAAACAACAGATGTTATTCCATTTGCAACACAGTTGTGATCTCTGTCAGTTCACTCCAGAGGCTCTCACTTCTTTGGAAATGCTACTTTGGTAAGAATATCTTGCACCCCACTAATAGCAGTTTGCACTTTTAGTACAAAGCCTTCTGGGCAAGATCTTATCTCAGAGTATAACTAACAATTAATTAAGATGTTTGGTAGACTCCTGCACACTGAAAGCTTCTACTTGGCACACTCCCAGTCCTGCTGCTATCTTGAAATTAAATTACACTGCTTGTGGATCAAACGTGCTGTATACCTGTATTAAGACAATTCAGCCTGTGTTACTTTGCTTGTGTATGGTTATGTCTGTGGTGGTTCAAACAGGGCCAAACCCATGCTGAGCACTGCTGTGGAACAAGCTGTATTTGCCATTGCTCTGCTATGGGCCAGAAGGCTTTCCAGATTATTGACATTCATTGGAAGACTCTCCTTCCATATAACCTCTATGGTGCCCGCTGCTGGGCAAAGTAGATGACACACCTACATATAGACTTCTGTTTCCCTCTGGATATCACCATTAAGATACAGAAAAGCTAAAGGCATATAACATATCCAGATATTCCTGGTTTAAATGTCACTAAACTCATACGGACAGAGAGTCATCTAGAAATCACCCTTACCTGGAACCAGGGTAAAATAGAAACAAATAGAAGTACTTATTAGCACATACAAAACAGAAATGCAATCACACAGATTCTTGACAGTGTAGAACAGAAGAGAGGAATGAAAAAAATTAAAATCTGATTCTGATCCAAAAGGCTTTTACTTTCCTTTTTCTGTCCAGCTAATCAATTACACACTTAATTACCTGATCTCCAGGCTCTGTCCATGTCTGCCAGAAACCTCATGATGTGTTCACAGGGACTGAGAGTTTTCTCTTTTCTTTTTGTACAAATCCACCTTTTGAGATCTGCCAAAAGACTAGGGCAGAGAACGGGCATAGATGAAGCAGAAGAAAAGGAAGAAATAAGGATAAACAGACAACACAGTATCTCATATTCCTCAGTCTGAGATCCTCACTTGCTCAGGCAGTAACTCTGTGTTGTTAGTGGAGGCATATTTTTGGGATGAAATGGAAAGGAATTCATTCATACACTGTAATGAAGAAATCTGAGCCCTTTTCTCCTTTCCCTGGGAATATTTTGGCCAGTTGTTCTCCACCTATCCCTTTTGGGTTTGCATGAGTTTTTTTAGGGCCAAGAGCAATTCTTCCTTAATTATTTCATCCACTAATTAGATGGATTTTGTATCATATATTCAGCCTCAACTCTTCCCGGTTTTTAGGCAGGATATCAGCAAGGTCTTAGCCTACAGCAGTAAATATTTTTGTGGGAGCTCATTCAGTGCAAGGATTCTACTTTGCACTTTTCCTACCAACATTTCTTGTAACACAGAACGAGAGTGTTTACTTTTCTAAAGTCATTATGTTGTTGATAAAGATTTGTTAGTCCTCCCCCATGGTGACTAGAGCAAATTCCTGTCTCAGTCTTGTGCTCTGTTTGCTTACTGTGTCACTAATGCTAATAAAATAACTCCTATGGCTGATAAAGCAAAAGCAAGGAAAAAAAAAAGGTCTTGGGAATTTTCCTTTTTTAAGAAAAATATTGTAATACACATTGAGGGCTATGATAAAACAGGAGCCTGTCTTTGCATTCTCCAAACATGTTCTCTTTGCTTCATAAGCTAAGGTCATATTAAATAATCTAGTTGATCTAATTTAAATCTGACTTGAACCTACAGTTGCTATGTATAAATATACAACGTGGCTCTAAAATGTTGCGAAGGCTGAGCATCAGGTTCTGGGTGCTTTGGAATTCTTTCTGATGAATTCAGTGGCAAGAGAAGTCCACTAAGAAAAACAAATGAAACTTGAAAGAGTCATTCCTCCTGAATTCAGTGAGAACTGAATTTGGATTAGGACTATTTGCAGATGAAAACTTTCCATTGGATTTTATTATAAATTATTTTCTTGAGATATGACCAATGTAGAAGCTTTCAAACCTTTCAGAGAAAGTGGAAGAAATTGTCACAGGGTGTATAAGAGCAAACAAGTAAACAGTTTTCAATGACAATGTTGGTGTGAATTGACCTTCCCCATGGATCAAAAATAGCTTAACTTTTTTGCCAAATTACCTTACTGTCCTAGCAGTTCTCTTGGTTTCATGGCACATGAAGCTGGGTGATGCAGATGCAGGAATAAATAGCTGGAAGCAAGAATTGCCTACCTCAGCTTATAAAGCATTACCTGTGAATACTGAACCAAGTGCTAGATAATAGTAAATTAGAGTTTATCCTTAGAAGAACAGGTCTCCCTTGTCTTGGGCAAATGGAATAATAACAGGGAGTGGTTGGAAAGAGTAAGGTTCACTTTACTGCTGTGTGTTTAAGGTGCACTAAACAGGCAGAATGTACCTTGGGAAATGCTCCAGCCAGGCACAGCCAGTGGGACTGGGACTAAATCACAGGCAGTGCAAAAGGGGAGAAACTTTCAAAACATATTGTTTATTAAGGCCATTTTAAAAGTATATTTGCTAAGAAATGTTTGTCTCTTTGTAAAAACATTCGTCAGCATTTGCATGGATAGGTGGGAATGAGGAAAATGAGAGGGAAAAAATAAGAAGGGGTGTATATTTACTATTCAGAAATATCACCCTCTAATTATGCAGTGTTGCATCCTACACATATCCTGAGTTATTTTCCAGACAGCACTGAAAGCTTGTGTTGGTGAGTTATTCTATACAGGTTTTTATGCTCTGCTTATCACTGCGGTGTCCCAGTCCAACACTGCATCACAATGGCTGTAAATGCAGCAATTAGACAATGGCTGTGTCTGCACTGCAGAACAGTGGGACACTCCTCACTTTTCATTTCCAGTGGTGTAACTTATCCTGATTCACTCTTAAGAGACAATCATACATCATGCCTCCACTTCTCCATGCAGTTATTTCCATAGATGGAAAGTAAAGGAAAGATGGAAAGGGACCTGTCCCAAATCTAAAGAGTAGTGTCTCATGGAAAGTACCTATCATGCAGCAAAGATATAGCCAGTGCAACTAATATTTCTCATGTTCTGCCAAAGGCAAAGAAGAACATACTGCAGATAAGGACTTTTGTTTAGTTGTTTTGTATTTAAACACAAATTTGCTCAGCTTTTGCTAGAGAAGGAACATGGAGCACTGGGTAACAAGGTGCATGAGGTGTTGGAACTTCCAGGGCAAAGACTGCAATCAAGCAACTCCTGTAGGATGGATTTTTTTCTGACCAGGGATAATTTCCAAGTAGTTATTAACCATAATCGTAACTGTGAATATTTTGCATGGCTTTTATCAGCATGAAGTCTGGGGAAACCTTGAAGATTAAGAACAAGAACTTGAATCTGAACCAATTTCAAAAGTAGTCCATGTAGGCTGTGGGACTTTATCTGTTGTGCCTACATGTCTGTAAGTGTCCTGGAACATAAGTGCCCAGTTACTTTAGATGCTGCAGTACAGCCATGAGCTTGCAGTAAGTGTGTAAATTAGGCTTGCCACTGCTTGCCAGTACAGGTTAATAACCTAGCTTAGGTAATAGAAAGTTGGTGCTGTCAAATGAGTATTTGAGAGGAATCCAAAGATTGTTCTAAAACACATTTTGCATAGATGGTAGGGATGTGGGAACTTCAAAGAAAGTTGAGTGAATATAGGGCTGTGAAGCCTTCCAAATGCTCTTATCTGCCTCCTGGCGTCACTTCTGCCTGACTCATATTTTGGGTACTGAGCCATTGTTAGTCCTCAAACACAGGTTTTTGGAGCACCAAACGTTACTGGTGGCAGTGGCTGGGTCTTCTCTTCAGGACAAAAACAATTGTGCATCGTGCCTGTGCTGTCTGACCATGCAGTACAGCCAGCTGCGATGGTGTCAGCATAGGGACTTGTAACAAGATGAGAGACTGAAATTCAGTGGCTATCAAGTATCACATCTTTCCAGCTTGCTGACAGGCCCTGTTTCACTAAATCTCTGAAATAAGCAATCACAAAACAGAACAAAAAGCAATGCTGTGGCTGTCTGAAATTCTTGAAAGTAAAATAATTTTGATTAGAGAGCTGAGCACTGTTGCATATAGACAGAAAATCCATTTGCAGACTGCCCCATGAAAATACCATAGATCATCTCTCAAAAACTATTTACACCTTGTGGAGGCATGGGCAAAAAAAGTAAGGAAAACTCTCACTGATTTTCTGAATAATTAAAATTTGCATACTCTGAAACAAACCAAAGAGATAATTTATATGCTATGTTGGAAATGTATTGTCATAAGTGGAGACAAATTAATAAATAATTTCTACAGGAATCTGAGTATTATCTGACAATAGTTCTGCCACATCAGTTAGTAAGAACAAATTTCAAAAATCTCATTCTGCAAAGTGCTGTGTGTACCCTCTATTGGAAACACTGGGTGGATTGTGTTTTTTAATCTTTATTTTCAAGCTAGTTTTTAAAATGCAAAAAGAGTCAATAAGCCATTTTTATCCTGAAGTATACAGAGGCAACATTTTAAAATGGTCCATACTTTATTATAATAGACTTCTTTTCACGTTATTAATATTATTATTATCTTTATTACTTTAATCTAGATTAAACACTAGTTAAAATATCATAGGTACTGATTACTATAGCAATGTAAAGCATTTTGCATTTCCATTTACATAGTAAAACCAGGAAGTTCTTTACTGTGCCCTGCCACCCTGAAAAATGGCAGCCACTGTCATAAAATACCCAAGCAGCTGGACACGTTGCTTTGTTCAATACAGTGCAACTCAAAAGCTCATACAGAAGAGAACAAAGACTACACTAAGACCATCTTTCTGCTGGGCTGTGTCAGGAGCCATCTCAACCCCACCATTACTGCAGCCAGATGTGTGCTGCTTTGCCTTGCAAGGGAATGGTGCTCCGGATCAGAAGAGTCAAGAGCACTGTCACAGGGCTGCCTGGCCAATAAAGCTCCTGGTTTTACCTTTGGGATTTTGGACTGTCCCTAAGTGTCATAACGGGCATTCCATGCCTGCCTCAGTTAGGAAGGGTACCCATTTTGAAGGTGAAAAATACCAGTGTTCAGTCACTGGCATTCTCCCAGGAAGGTCCAAACCAGTGGGCCAGAGGGGATAAATTGCCAGCCCTGATCTCTCATCTGAGCTGCTTTGCTGGAAGCTGCGAGCTAGAGCTGAGCAGAGGGAGCTGATAAGAGAACACTAGAAGGGAAAACCCAAGAGGTTCACTTATGCTAGTTCTGGAGAATAGTAGAAGGAATAATAACATGACAAAAGAAAGCAATTTGCCAACCCCCCGAGATGGCTAAATGATTGATATCTACTCAAAGCTAAGCCAAAATGCATCTTTTTGAATTCTGAGATCCAGCTCCAAAGGCAAATACTGAAAACAGCCTCAGAAACAGTAGAGTGCAGCAGACAGAGAATAAGAGAGCAATTAGAAGGGATGGTATGGCTCTAAATGGATCTGTGCATTCCCTGTATCCCTAGAGGTTATAGGGGATAAGGAAAGAAGATTCAGGTAGTCCTTCAAAGGGGAACATTATCTCCTCTACTTCGATTCTGAACTGGAGGACATGACAGCTACTCTTGTTCTGATCTTATCAGTAATGAAAAGAAAGCATCCTCTGAAACTGAAGAGTATCTGCAAGATAAATCAGAGCAATCATATAATTTTAAAAGCATAAGAGTCATCATGTCCACGTGGCATACACAAGAACTCTGAAAATATTTGCAGATGAAGTGGTTAAGCTGCTAACAAAAACATGCAGCTTTTGTGTGAGACCTGAAGGGTCAAAACAATGCACCTTTCCTTTCTCTCTCAGTGAAATCAGTTTAGCTGCTTACTGGTCTGGACACACAAAAGGTGACATCTTCACTGCTGAGTACCCATTGTGTTGTGATACCAACAAGTGTCAAAAATCCATTTACCTGTAGTGATTGTTCTCCTAAGGCACTTACACAAGAAATCCCAACTGCAAATAGGGTCTCTCCAAATTAGATCATATGAAAGTGCCACAGGATTCCTACAGACTGGTATTCATAAGCCATCATAGAGCGAAGCTTGGAGGGCATTTCCTAAAAGTGAATTTGATATCTTTGGCCTTTCTATCTGGGAGAGATGTCGGGCACTTTTCCCGGAAAAGTAATTTAGTTAGATATTACATATTTTTTATTCTTCCTGACTTAACTTTAAAGGTATTTCAAACTCAAGAGCTGATTTGCTAAACAACTCATGGTGATATCGCTGAAAGAACCACATTAACTTCAAAATATGTGAAGAGCTACAGTGGACTCTGTATTGGATGACACAAATTCAAAGTATTTCTTTTAAGTCTGAGCAGACTAAACATCCTCTTGATACTTAGCTCTTGATTTAGTTACTCTTTCTTCAACTTCTCTACACAGTTTCTGAAACAATTATTCATAAACTTCCAGTTCACTTGTACAGCTAATTCATATTTCTGTAATCAAAACTCATTTATTGTCAACAGTAAATGCTGGATTAACTAAACAAATAGTTTAGCAGTTTCAGTATATGATCAAGTTCACAAAACTCATGTGACCTTGAAAGCATGAATATAATATATAAAGCCAAGAGTATATGTGTACACACACACACCTATACACACAAAATCAGATAGACTCTTTGCCTATGCAGAGATGAATAGATGGATAGACAGATAATCATATTGGTTTCAGATGTAACATTAATGCCTTCAATGGCATTTTCTTCCAAGACTTTAAAACCAGTCCATAAAGGGACTGTAAAAATCCTGTAAACCTAATCACAAAACCCAGTTTAATATAATTCACATACTATCAATGTTTTTTCAGACTGCAAGGAAGACAACTAATCCAGAATCTCATTTTACCAGTACCTCAATACATCTTTACACAGTGTGATCACATAAGAAAAACTGACACCACCTCATGAAGTTGATTATAATAATCCTCCCCAAATTGGACAAGATCTCAAAATCATATTAACTATTTACATAATCACTGTTGGTATTACATTAATTTGACAAAGCAGCAGTGATTGGCACCAGGCAAATGTGGCTGCAGTTTTCAGTCTTTATGAGACCACATAACATGAGTGAGACCTGGCCTTGGCCTGCACGCAACCCACAGGTGCAGGGCAGACCCTGTTCTTGACCTGTTGGGGGCTCATTCACAGGACCTGAGAACTGCAGTGCCCTTCCAGGAGGCTCCTTCATGCTTGGGCTGAAATATCACATCCCGCTGAGCACTGAGTTTTAAACTGCTTCAGCTGTCCAGCCAGCACACCAGAGATCTAGACAAAGGCATGAGCTCCAAATGTAATCATAGTAAACCACTAAAGGCTTAATTTTAATTTGTGAATCAGATCTCCTCTTGATCATAATATGTGCTAGAAACACGTGAACGCTTAGTCAAGGATGAGATAACTTTACAAGAGAGAAGTAAGACAAGGAAAAGGAAAGGGAAGGGAGAAGAAAAGTGATTTTGGTTTCTTATATAAATCTTTTTTCTCTCCTTAGAGAGAGAGATATTTTAAATACGAGTGACTGCATTTAAAAAAACCCATACAGTATCAAGACATCACATACATTGCAATATGTTTTATGTATATTCTCTGGACAAGTTCATTTTTTTCACAGATGGAACAAGCTTGCAAATTTTCTTGAGTCAAAAGAGACTGTTTTATCCATTCCATCAGAATTTTCTTCCATTATTTGGCTCAGAACCTTACTGCTCTATCCTAAGATAAATTTAAGAAATAGCTACAGGCCTTAAAAATCAAAGTTTACAGCATTTTCAGCTTACTGCATACACTAATTCTCACACAGTGTTGTGTTTTCCCCTCTGTCTGTCTTTTCCCCCTCTCCTAAAGGCTTACACTTCACTCCATCATGCCCAATATAGGAATAAAAGCAGGGCAATGTTTCTATTCCTGTCTTTGCCACTGACTCACTCTATAGTTTCCTCAGAATTTGCATTTTCCACTTGGATCCTCTGGTATCTAAGTGTCTGTTGATGTTTTCTTTGTGGTAAGAGCCTTCATGATGTCTCCCTCTGTGCAGATTCTCTTGTGTTTAGTAAGGGTTGAGTCTACACTGCAACTTTCCTATTAGTGAGGTTATTAGTAGGGTTTCTGGCTTCTACCCAGATGCCTACTTTAATTACAACTATAGGAAATTAATTTCTTAAGGTATCTACTTCTCAGTGAGATTTTACAACAGACACAAAATTCTGAGGTAGGGCGCTTGCAGACATGTACACAAAATAGCATCAATACATACATTTTCCTTTATAATGCATACTAAAGAGGAGCCAGAGATATAAGTAGAGCATAATGAAATCCTGGGAACTGGAGATACACAGAGACACTGCAAACAGTTGGTTTAATATGGATAATGCTTGCTACCTTCCACTACAGAGCCCTGCAGCACTACTATCTGCTGAATATGTAAAAGCATTGCTCTTTCCTTTCCAGTGCTGTAATGCCTTAGGTCCATCTACTGTCCCATTTAAAATCCTTCGCAAATATATTCTGCTCTTCAGGGTCATTACATTGGTTGTTAAATAAAAGTAAATGTTTTGAGTCAAATTAGCAAGTATGTAGATAATTCTTACAAACCAAGGTATTGGAATGAACATCAGAGACCTATTGTGGTTTGCAGATGTTGGCAAAATTCATGTACGTAGAACTACGGTTGGTTCCAAATAAGACAAGATGTGGAGTTGGCTCTTATCTTGGAGCCTATGTTATTTTTACAGCTGCTGCTGTTTAAACAAAGTACATATTTCATTAGAGAAGATTCTAGATCAATTGTTTGAATTATGAGTTCATCTTAGAAATACATTAACTAGAAATGTATTCTAATTTTCAATGTCATAGCAGGAATAAAACAGTGGGCTGCATTATGGAGGCTGTGGTCTCAAAGGCACAAACAAATTAGGATCTTAAAAACACGACCAATTGTTAACAATTGTTATGAGTGGTACCATCCAGCTAGTTTAGCTTAAATATGCTGATTTTTTACAGGCAAAGCTGCCAGCTTTGGTGTTCAAAATTTGTTTAAAAAATTTCCACTCTGTATTCTAGTTACCAAGAATATCAGAATAGTAAATGGAAATCAGATACTTACTGGCTTGAAAATTATTTGTATTGGCACTAGTGACTGGAGTAGTTTTAATTAAGAGACAAAGAGAAAATAAAAATATAGCTCATTTAAAAATAAATACTGGTTTCCCATGTTAATTAATTACACTTATTGATATTTTCTATTCACATCCCAACCTCTTTTTTTCTTTTTCTCATGACAGCATTACCATATAAATTCTTTTAAAATAAAGGATTATACTCTATTTACATTAGGCTACTTTACTGAAAGCAGGATGTAAATGTATGAAAGACATTTATACGACAACGTGCATATTATCATAGCAGCAAATGAAAGATCTGTCAAAATATATCAGAAAACACCTTTGGCTGAAAAAAGAGGCAGCTTTTGGGTACCATGTCTGAGTAAATGCATGAACAACTTTCTGACAAAATGCAGATTCAAACTGATCTTAGGTTTCCGTGCTTTTGGTTTCTTTACATAATATTTCAAATCAAAAAAAGAAATAGCGCAATGCTGTTTTGCTGAAAACACAGGTTCTGATACCTAAGTGGCATTCTCAATGTACATAATCCGACGCAAAGTGCTATCCTCTTCTTTAACAAACCTGAAATGTCATCGTGGTCTCCAAAAGAACGAGACGCTTAGAAAGCGCCAGGTCCTCCCTCGCCCCTGACATTTCGGCAAGTACACGCTGAGGACTGGAAAAGGGCTCTTCCCAGAACGATTCTGTGGGGAAATCTCCCTCGCTGCGGTTCGGAAGGGCGCTCGGTCCCAGGGACCTTCCCCGTCATTCCCGATCGGCAGCCCGCTCCCCCCGGCGGCGCGGGGGCCGCATCCCGCCCGCGGGCGCCACTCGGAGCTGCCGCTGCTCCGTCCTGGCGCTGCGGTCCCCGGTGGCCCCGCTCCACTCCTCTGTCGAGGCGCCGCCACCGCCCGGTCCCGCCGCGGGACTGCCCCTTCCTCCCTCCCTCCGTGCCCCGGCAGCCGGAGCGGTGAGTACCCCCGGGACAGCCCGGCCCGCCGCGGGGGTCACTGAGGCGGGCGGGGGCGGCGGGCGGAGATGCCCCCGCTGGCGGCCGCTCCCACAGCCGGTCCCTCGGGCGGCGTCCCGCTGGCAAGAGCGGCCAGGGGTCCCGGGGTAGCGGGGCCGGCCCGTCCTCCGGGATAGCGGCACCGGCGCTGCCCCGCAGGCGGGGAAGGGGCGGCCGAGGGAGCGCCCCTGATGGGGGGCTCGGGGGCAGGGGACAGCCCGCGGGTGCTGCGGGTCCTCACCGGGTGCCTGCTGGGCGCCCTGGTGCTGAGCACGCTGGTGGGCAATGCGCTGGTGTGCCTGGCTGTCCTGCGCTTCCGCCACCTGCGCGCCAAGGTCACCAACTGGTTCGTGCTGTCACTGGCCATCTCGGACCTCTGCGTAGCCCTCCTGGTGATGCCCTGGAAGGTGGTCACTGAGGTGGCTGGAGGCTCCTGGCTCTTCGGCAGCCGCTTTTGTGACATCTGGGTGGCTTTCGACATCATGTGCTCCACCGCCTCCATCTTCCACCTCTGCATCATCAGCCTGGACCGGTATTGGGCCATCGCCAGCCCCTTTCGCTATGAGCGCAAGATGACGCGGCGCCTTGCCTGTGCCATGATAGCCATGGCCTGGGCCCTGTCCATCCTCATCTCCTTCATCCCAGTGCAGTTGCACTGGCATAAAGCCAAGGACAGGGGATATCCAGGTTCCTGGCTGCCTGGGACACCCCGATGCGACGTCAGATTGAACCGCACTTACGCTATCACCTCCTCCCTTATCAGCTTCTACATCCCCGTGGCCATAATGATCATCACCTATACCAGGATATACCGAATTGCCCAGGCCCAGATCCGCCGTATCTCCACCCTTGAGAGAGCAGGGGGGCAGTGGCCAGCTCACAGCAAGGAGCCCACCTCCTCTTTGCGGAATTCCTTGCACAAGGAGACCAAGGTGCTGCAGACTCTCTCTATCATAATGGGAGTCTTTGTTTGCTGCTGGCTGCCCTTCTTCCTGCTCAACTGTCTGCTGCCTTTCTGTCAGCCCACACTAGAGAAAGACCATGAAGGACAGTCACCCTGTGTTAGCCAAACCACCTTCAACATCTTCGTGTGGTTTGGCTGGGCCAACTCTTCATTGAATCCAGTGATCTATGCTTTCAACGCAGACTTCAGGAGGGCTTTCAGCAACCTCTTGGGCTGCTGGTGCTTCTGTTGTGGCACACACAAATCCACCGTGGAGAGGGTCAACTTCAGCAATGAGCTGGTTTCCTATCATCATGACACCACCTACCAGAAGGAAGGAGCTGCCTCGTTGTCAGTACCTCCTGCTGCTGTCACCGCCTGGGTTCAGCCCATTCCCCATGCCGTAAGCCTCCAGGGAGAGGACAGCAGCGAGATGACTGTGGAGAAGAGACTCATGACTTCCCCGACACAGGCTACCCCTGGGAGCAGCCCCAAGAATTGTCAGGTGCCAACTGTTTTGCAATTGGACTGCAAGACAGAGCTATCCCTGGAAACTGTTGCCCCCTGTACAGGACTTGGTCAGTGTGAGGGACCCCACTGCCTTGTTTCAGAGGGATAAGTAATTGCATGCTTTCACACACACAGCCACCCCACAGAGAGAGTTCACTCTGCCTCCATGTGAGCCAAACCGGTGCCCCAGCAAAAAAAAATCCCATTCCAGAGGGATAGAAAAAAAACACAGAGGGATGATGGGAATTTGCAGTCTATTCCAGAGGCATATAGCAGACACATATTAACTTCTTCCCACGGCCACCATCACCCTTTACTGTCACAGTCAGTAGACATCTCGCATGCATTTGTTCACCTTCACTCTTCAGTCAAACTTGAGATATTTATTAAGAATAGTGAGATAATTATATCAAAATGAAAATAACTCATAGTTTGAGACTCTATAATAAAATCTTAAATTAATCTCAGGTTTATCTTCGTTGCTAAAACCTTTTTCCCCCCCTCATGGTTTCATACATGTTCATAAACCTGGTCTTAAAGGTTTGTGGTTTTACTTCTGTGATTATTTCAAAGGCATGTATCTGGATTTACACATCTGAATCTGTGTTTAGGTTCTTAAATAAAAATTGCTCTGTTAAAACATTGCTATCTGATGTTGAGTCAAAAGACTGCACAAAACCCTGGAAAATTAAAATGCTTTTACATAGGACACCCCAAGCAGTTTCAGGTGTCTAACTCTGGCATCCAGTCTTAATGAAATTGAGCTAGGGTCTTCCTCACCCTCAAATGTTAGAAATATATTATTGTATTAGGCTGAAGATATGTAAGGATGGTGTTTGAGAACTAACACTACAACTCCAGAGAAATTTAAGCTGCTATCAGCTGATGCAGCTGCAATCCTTCCTTTGTCCTACTACATCAGGCAGCCAATCCTTCCAGAAAGCAAGCTGGCCCACAAGATAAAAAGTGACCAGGTCATCTCTGAATCCATTTAATTATTTGCAGATATGAAGAGCAATAAAAGGCAGAGCAAATGGGTGTTGGATGGCTTGCAGGAAAGAAAATATTGGGGGAAATTTATGGTCATTTCTGTCTGTTTAAAAGCATTCAGCAGACAGTAGGAGAATACAGTGGCACCTCACTATCCTCTGCTTCTCTGTCCACTACTTAAGAGTTCTGCTGCTGACCATTTAACACTCTGCTCCACTAACAACCATCATTTCCCCATTTCTTCTGTCCCTCACCTATGATTGACTGACCTTGATTTGTCTAAGGAAGATGATGAAGATGCAACTGTCCAGAAAGAGACATCAAGAATGTTTACACTGCAAGAGTTTTCTTGGACATTCAGTCTCACAGATGGCATAGCTGATATCTTTCAGAACAGTGATCCATGATGAAAAGACAACGTCAGAAAAGACAGACTCTCTTCCTAGTGATTCTGCTCCTGCTCCCTGTGATTTTAAACCAAGCGTAATTCTTGAGTCCCTGTATGCATTATTCATTCTTATGGGAAAATGTGCTTTTGCTATTCTGCTCTCTTCCTGAATGTGTCGTTAAGGAATAGCTGGGTGTGACTGCAATCTGTTCTTCACAGCCACCTGTGTCAGGACAGGAGGTAATGGGCTTATCTGTAAGAAAGACCAAGGCAAGACTTTAGAAAAACTTCCTAAGAATAAGGATAATTAAGCACTGGAGTAGATTACCTAGGAAGTTTATGACATCTCTATCAGTAAAAGTCTTAAGATGACATTGTAAACATCTGTCATATATGGCAGCGACATTGTTAATCTTGTCTTGGGGCAGAGGCACAGTGTGATGGTCTCTTTAGATAATTTCTAGTCCTGCTTCACTATGACAATGTATCTCCTTCAGAGGCACTGAGCTTAAGACGTTTGAAATTTTTTGCATGCAACAATCCTTAGATATTTTCTCAAAGGCAAAAAAGTGTACAGATGACAACTTTTAAGATGCCACTGGTATATTGCTTTTCTCTTAGCAGTTACCCATTTTCCTTAGCATTTACCAACTATCATTCAGAATCCCCAGTGTCTCATCTGGAGAGCAATAAACATAGTATTTCTTTAAAAGAGGTACATTCCTTGTTCTGATTCCCTTTGATTACATTCTAGGTGATCATATGTACATGGATTCAGATGTTAAAAGTTCAGTGAATTTGTGAGAGGATTTTCTTGATACCTTTCTTCTTACACAAACCAGAAACACAAATTTTAAGGATGTCAGAGTCTTTTATCTCCTTCAAAACAAACCCCAAAGTTATATTTTCAAGGTCTAAGAGACAACTCATCTAACCCTCTCCACACTAAAATCCATCCCGGGGATATACTGACACACCTGGCAAGATAGTATCCTGAAGTGTGACTCCCCCACTGCCTGTTACCCTTCTGTTTCTGTTGCAAGAGCTTCAGCTGGCTCCATCTCTCAGAGGGTTAACTGTCTCTGCCCCACACATCTTCCATCTCATGGGCAAGCAGTCTTCTGGCAGTCGAAGCCACACATGCAATTATTATTTACAGGAGATTTTTTAATTAGGCTGGACTTTCTATACAAAGAGATGATGAAAATATTGTAGGGCAGAGTGGGCAGCAGAAATTAAGCAATGGATATTTTTGAATATGTATTTTCTCTTAAGAACAATCAGAAATGTATGGTAGCTTTGATTTATGAAACTATATTTGTATTAAGAATGGGAAAAGCTATTTGTATCAGTGCTTGTGGCTATAGTTTAAATAAGGTTCATTAATAGGTCAGATTGTGCCTGAAGAAAAACTGCTGGTCTTTACTGAAGCTTTTTTAAAGTGACAATTTAAAGTTGCTCTTTGTAAATGCTGTTGGAAATAATTGTTTGTATCTAATCGATAATGGTCATTACTGATGTGCAGATGATACACACATTACAATAGTTTACAGCTGTAAAGTCTATTGTAGTAAGTGCAGTGTAATGTTCAAGGCTGCAATTAATTGCAGAAATTGCGTATTATAAACTCTTTAGTCACATTTTAAATGGCGTGTGAGTGAAGGTCCTTTATATGAAAGCTACACCACATAGCCATTCAGACTACATCTGCTGTTGCTGATTTAATAACATATAAATATTGATACTGTGTGTATTTTTATTTTCCTGGGCTGGGAAGGCTCTTGAATGTTAAGCATGGTATAGACCACCCACTTCTGTTAATAGTAAATGAGAAAGATTTGTTTTCCCAATAATTTTTTGTAGTTACTAACTGTGATTTCTAATTGACTCTTTTCCTTATGACAGGGCAAGCTGCTGTGTTAGATTACACAAGATTCAATTAGCATTGTTAGGTTCAAATATGATGAGTGATATTAAAATTATTTAAAAAGCCAAGGTTTACTTCAACAAAGAGACAAAATTATTTCATATTTACATCATTGCAGCCACTCAAACAGCTTTTGAAGCAAAACTTGGCAGCACTTTGTTACCTATGGGTCAAATGACAAAGGCATTGTTTTAGGGAGGTCTATGGCTATTCCTTAAACACACTTTTTATAACTCAGATCATCAAATCTACATGTCTCTTTATGGATTCACCACAGTATGCGTAAAGTATTTGGTTGACTAAAAGCAGTTTACTTTGATGCCTAATAGTACCAGCTTTACAAGACCATTAACATCATAGTGATCTGAAAAATAGCTTCTAAATAACCCCGGTATCAAAACAGTGTAACCTCACACTTTATCTAAACACTCTTACTAGCCAGTGCCTAAACCTGTAAATCTAAATACAGTTCAGTTCAGCAAAGTACAAGTGGTAGGGCTTTACGCTGTACACCAAATGACTTCTCTGTTCAAATAATTCCTATTCCTTTTCCTTCTGTCAGTATACGAAGTTCTCAACCAGCTACAGGTCCTGTTATTTTATTACACAACTGAGATGAATACAAAATTCTTGTGGTCAGACAAGCTTAAGTAGCTGAGCTGCCAAAGCAGTCCTTCTCACTATTACATTGCACACGAAAAACAGGGATAATGTCTCTGCAGCCTTCTTAAGTAGCTATAGAGATGCTTATCCAGCTGAGCTTTTCCCTGCTGTCAAGTTGCTAAAAAATATTTGATTGGGTTTCAAGGTTAAGCATAAACAGAGAGAGGCAGGCACGTGTGCACATCTTTTAGACAACTAGGCTAGAACATAAACAACATTCTTCAAGGCAGAGACAACAAACCTCAAGGCAGGGCTGTCTGCAGCTGGAAATACATCAGGGAAAGGACAAGAACTCCTTCCTGTTGAAAGACCAAGGCTGATCACACACCCCTGTACGGCAGAGGTGCCAGCAGAGGTGTCAGGTGACATTTTGGTAATCGGTCATGAGAGTGTGGTTTCTAAAAACAAAGGTAGTGCTGCCAGTCACATGCAGAACCTCTGTAGCAGGAGGCAGTGGTAGGACAGCAGAGATGTACTCAAACAGACACTGATGCAAAGCTTCACCTTGTTTCCTAAGTGATATTTTAAAAATATTAACTGCGACACACACGCATTCCTGACCTTATGCTTAGATTTTTGTGTTCTGCTGTTTATTGCCCATCACGTTATTTACATAGGGCTTTATTTTGCCTCAGACACGCAATTTCAGGGACCACCACTGACTTGAACAGGAAGCTTGTTACAGCTACAACACTGCTTCTACACATATCAGTTCCAGGAATGAGAAGGGACTAAAAAAGCATGTGTGACTTGTCATAAGAAAATACAAAACCTTAGGGCAATTCCGCAGTTCAAACCACAACAATAGAAAAACATGTTCTTAAAGAAACTCCCTATTAGCAAAATCCTAATAAGCAAAACCTAACAAGACTAGATTTTCTCCCAGTTTTCCCCTCCTTTTATACTGGAATTCTACCCACGTATTCTACCCACAGAGAAAATTTTTCACCTTCTCTGTCTTCTTTCTCCTTCACAAATGCCCACAGGCATGCAGATATTGCAGAGGGGTATTAGTCCTTTTATATTGCAAAATATATTTCCAAGGCATCAGAGGAAATAATCTTTTTCCAAAGTTAACTTTCCCTCCTCCCTTTATATATTGCTAAATTGCTGCAGTTTGTTTGGCTGAGTTGAATATAAACTAAATAACATTGAGTCCTTAGAAACTAGATATAAAAATATGTATAAATGGAAAACTGATTAAGTAGTTCTGATCTACTGTTACATATAGTTTTTATGATAAATTTAAAAAATCCCAAAACAAGCTAACAAAACAAAATAACCAAAAAAACACCAACCAACCAACCAACCAAAAAACCAAAACCAACCAAAAAACCACCCTCATCCACGTGGTTATAGATACGTACAACTTTAGCAAATTCTGAATGCAGTGGAAATATCGATGTAAAGCAAAACAAGACCATACCTCAATTGTGTGTGTGTGTGTATGTATCATACCTCAATTTCCTTCTTATGCCTCTGATACTTAACTGGTACCTTAACATTTCAGTTAAGCTTTCACTGAAAAACAAGTGACCTACGTAGCAAAAAGAGAAACCTGCTGCACAACTTGGTTGTCAGAAGCATCTGTTGGTTTGCTTTTGCCAAAATCATGCCTCTTGTGTTGCATTTCAGATGATACACCTACACACACCATATTAAGCATATTTCAATCAGCTGAATATCAGTAAAAATTCTTTTGGGAAAAATTCTCTATTCTTCATAAGCTGTCTTTTCCCCTTAGCTTGGGAGGTTAAAGTGGCTTTCTGGATGTTAAGCACTGTCAGTCCAGTCCCCCTGGACTCTGATATACTAAAGTGGTTTCATCACCGTGGTTACGGACTCCCTGCACTTAACTTTATCTCGTTGTAATAATTTAATTCACTTTCCTGAAACCTCCTGCCCTTCTTAAAGTAAAGAGACATACAGCAGGATGCACTCCCTGGGCATGATTTATTCCTCAGGTTTCTAATTTTCTTAAGAACAAATTTGTGTTTACACCAAAGAAAGGCAAAAAGATGTCAAAGATTTTATTTTCTAGCCTATTTGGCTTGAAGAAACTTTTGGTAGTCCTGATCTGGGCTTGTTACATTCCTCCCCAGTCCCTACCTGTGTCTAATCATTCAAGACATTTTAGAAAACCCAGGGTTTATGATTCCATTTCACATTTTTCCAAGGTAACAAGCTACTTGAAGCTGCCTATCACTGGAACTACTGACAGCAATAAACCATGTGTGGACATGTACCCAGAGTTTTTTACATGTGCATAGCATAAAATGAATGAACATGCTAGGGAAAATGTAGGTTTATCTTCATCAAGCAGAGAAGCAGAATTTCGTCTTGAGACAGTTTTAGTTTAGTTTAGGTAGTGAGAAGTAATTTCCATTTGTAAAATTTGCAGAAACCGTTGCTAGGTTCCCCTTTTTCTTTAAAGAACATTTTTATAGAGCTTTCTGTAGTTCAACATTTTAATATATCTTTAACTAATTAAATTCATCTTTGCACCCACCCTCCTACAACACATAATTTCATTTTACTCTTTTCATATTTAAATCTGAACTGGCTGAATGGCGTTTATACACACTATTTTATGGGTTCAAATCCATGTGATGCCTTTGCATGAAACACGTGAACAAGTTGTCTGAGCTTCTATTACAATCAGGGGAAATCTAGGCCAAACAGTCAAACATGTCTAGAGAGATTTACTGGATCAAGTGAAGATACCCACTCTAGGACGAGAGGAAAAGCTTACTAGACTGACTAGCTGACAGGGGGGAAAAAAGCCAGTAATTCAGGACAGCAACAGTGCATAAATGAGCCAGTGTGCAAACTGGTTCCAATTTTTTGCTGTTGGTAACAAAGCTATAACAATTGGTTGGTAACAATTAGAGATCGTACTAAAAGCCTGACAAGAGGTAATGATCTTTACTATGTATCCAGAGCTGGATTCGCTCTTTTGTTGGATGGTGAGCCTGACAAGTTTCTCTAGCCTTACCATTTAGATTTCAGGAAATTAAAGAAAAAATATAATCAAAGTAATAAGAACTATCAATTTTTCACAGTTGTTTAAATAAGTGAATGCATAAAATAAGGCAGAGCATGGAGTATTTACTGACGCCTAAGCCAATAATATAGTCAGAGACAACATCACGACAAATGTTCCTGGTGCACAATTGTTAACAGAAGAAGAGAAATACATAAAGGAGCTGAGTTTCAAGAGATCAAACTGGTAATTAGATATTGCCTCTTATGTTTTGGGCCATAGCAGTATATTAGTGCTGCCAAAATACATTGTCACAATAAATTAATTGATAGTGGTAATTAATGCTGTAGTACCAGTGCATCCAAACCATGGATTACAATAGCACCAGACCAATACCTCCTTGGTGTGCTGCCAGACTTAGTTTAAAGCTCCTCAAGGGCTTAAAAAACCTCAAACATCTGTTACCATCACAAGTAACATAGAGCAGCTATTACTGGGAACAATAGGGCTTGGGGGACACTGCAGCTCACTGCAGACTTCTTTCAAAAAGAGAGTAGATTTTCACTGTACTGCCAGCAGCTTATGGTACTGAAGAAGTCCACAGTAGCTTTAAAGGTGTTTGTAGAGGAAGCCATTTCCTTGAACTGTGGTAAAAAGTTGCTGTGATGACCCTCAGGGGCACCACCTTAGCACAGCTGGGTCTAGTCCAGGGACAAGGGAATAGAGAAAAAACACAATGTCTTTTTTGCTGTGCTGATATCTGAGAATTCAAACTGATTTTATTTGCAGCACAGGTCACTGCCCTCACTACTACCATCACTTTTGCTTTCAGATAATGCACAATAGTTACTTATCTAAATAGGCACTATTTTTTTTAATTTTTTTTTTTTATAGAAACAACATTTTTTTTCACTTCTGAACAATCCCCTTTGTGAATCTAAGCCTAACTTCCAGTGACAGGCAAGCTAGACAGGCACAAAATTTGAATTGTAAATGCTTTGTTGAGCTTCAACTGTTGTTCAGTATGTCTTACTTTATAAAGCTGAAATGTGTAATTTTGGGGTGGCTCAAGCTGAGCTCAAACAACGCCTCAAGTCATATGCTTCCAAATATATATTTTCTCCCTAAGTATTGCTATAACATGGCTGCTACCCTGCAGTCCAGTCATGAGAGTCATTCCAAAACCAAACCAAACCAAACCAACCAAACAAAAACCCCACCAAACCACTAGACAAAACCCCAAACAAACAAAACACCCACTGAAACAAAAGAAATATCCCTTGGGGTAGAACAGCATGCTGTACAGGGGAAAACTTTCATGTCATTTAATATCACCGAGTGTTGACACTACTGTTTCTGTACTACTTAGAAAAATCATGATTTCCTTTCAAGAAATGCTCATTGCTGTCTCTGAGCCTTGACTATCATATGTTTTCAAGGAAACAGGCAGTTTTCCTCATTAGCATGAAATTCTGATTTATGCTGTAGGGTTTTAGAGGCAGAAGACCCATCACTCTTGGCAAGGGTATCATGTACGGTAAGAAAGGAGAAAAGCCCTTCATGGCATATTGCTCCAGAAACAAAGACTCTATAAATTCAGTCTACTGATACAGGTTACCATGGAAAACACCAAGAATTTCAGCACTCCCAAGGGGTTAACTGGGAAGAACTGGATGTTTTGAGCAGAAGGAGTCATTGTGGTTTTGATGGCCTTTAGGTTGAGCAGCTAACATCATGCAATCTAGTATCCAAAAAATGTATTTTCTGTAGATTTCAGTCTGCCTGCATACAATCCCACTGCTCTATATTGCCTGGTACCACGCTAGCATGCATCCTCCAAACACTACAAGCAGCTCCTTCCCTGCCTGATACTGTGGCATTTTCCGTGATTCTGTTACTGCCTGATTGGATAATTCTAAAGGTCTCATCACTGTGCTCTTCTAGACAGGGTGTGAGACCCAGAGAGACCAGGATGTAGAAAGGGGAAAAGTTACTGTAACCTGCTAGCAGAAGACAAGACACATACCTGACCATGTTGGACATGGAGCAATTGAAGAAAAGGTCAAAGTGCACTCAGGAGGATGGAACTAATGCTAGTTCCATTCAGTCCATGACGGCTAGACTTTTTTTGGAAGCAACTGAAATATCAAAATATACATTGCAATGAATGATTCTTTCTGGGCTTAACAAGTCCCAGGTCCTGCTTGGTGGTCACCAAGGGTTGTAGCCATCACACAGCAGAGGGAATGGCGGGCTGCAGGACAGGGACAGCAGCAAAGTGTCAGGGCAGAACTTCACTTACATGATTTTCTCCCTTTAGACCTCACCAAAATACAGCCAGAGCCAGCCCACATCTCCAGTGGAACACGACTGTCCATTTGCCTCTCAGGTTGCCTGGGTTTTTGACATTTCTGACTCAGGGATGGGGACGTGTTCTACCTATATTTTAGTTTTGATATATGTACCACAGAAATAACACCCATTTCCTGTTTTGCAGAGCAAAGGGGATGAATTAACTACTTTCTCCACAACTCTGAAGCTCTAGCACTAAAACTGGTTTCTGTGTTTTGTGATTAATTTTTCTTTCCAAATTGAGGGGGGGGAAACCCTTATTGGGCTTAAAAAACAAGAGAAGGAATTTTGATTTATTTTTCTATTTATGTCCTACTTTTCTAATCCCTTGGTACATACTGAGAGTAGCAAGGTCACGGGGAAAGTAATTAAATTCTTTGGTGAGAGTATCAGCTATGTTGTGAGAAGGAAAAAATGTATTTTGAGTATAAAGTCTCTTATCACTTCCAAACTTTCCACAATTGTCTACATGAAGTTCTCCACATACCAGAAGCCTTCACAGGTGTGTGCACCTGGGCTTTGAGGGTGCTGGCATAGAGCTGGCAACTGTAAACTACAACGAGAGAACAGGTGGGTAAAAATGTGCAAGTGCAGTGTTTACACTTGTACAGCCAGATTATTCCATACCTTCCACCACAAGAATAAAATACCATATTTTCTAACACACAAAAGAAAATGCCAGAACTGTTCAAAAAACTGCTTGCAGCAAATGTTTGGTAACAGGATCTACATTTTTATCAAACCAGAAAACATACTTTTGGGAACTTGATGGTCTGTGTAGTGACAAGGCAAAATACAGGAGCAAGATTATGATACTCCGCTGCTTTAAGAAATATTAGGTTCTTAGTTTGTCTTTTATTCAGGTGTTTTTCCTTCATATTTCATTGTTATGATGTGGCATTTTTTAAATTTTTTTTTATATTTATGCAGAGTATAGTTCTGCTTTAAAAACACAATATCAAACTCACTTTAATTTTGTAATACAATCAAATGTTGCCAGAGTATACAAGGGCTTGGATAGCCTGTGCATTTCTGCCCCATAAAAATCACTTAGATTTATAGGACAGGGTCAACTTCATTGTTTACTTGTGTGCAATACACCCACTTTCTCCCTACTACCTCAGATCTTCAGATAAAACCACCATGTAAAAAATAAACATAAGAAAATTCCTTAGAAAAACATCCACCTTTCAGGTACAGGACATCTTTCACAATTATCTCTTTTGACATTTACTTTTCCTTACAATAGTCTACATATCAGCTCACACCATGCAGAACTAATCTCCAGCCTTCAGTCTGTGAGCAGGTAAAAAAATTCAGCCTGAATAAACTGAATGTCTGGGCAACTTAAATGTCTGAACTTGCTCCAGTTTCAGGTGAGGTATTTTACTGTGGTGATATTCAGCAGGCATTATCAATCTTACATTTTTCTCAATTAAAAACGGACTATTTCTATTATTTTTTCATGAAATAAAATTAAACATACCTGGACAGTTTATTGTATATTTTATAAATTTTCCATTTACATTTTCTGTAATTTTAACTGGAATCTGGTAGATCAGACCTTTGGTTCTAGAAATTTATTTTTTTCTTAAATTTGTATTCCACCATATAGTATTGAAACTTTTTACTCAATCTGCAAGATGTATTTTAAAGAACTCAGTCTTCTGTTTACAATTTGTTTGTGAAATAATCATAATTTATTTCCTCCTTGAAAAGCTCTGCAATTACATTTTGTTAATGAATCCCTCACAACTTACATTTTCAGAATGTGAATTTCCCTTGCATTTCACAAGTAGGGGGAAAACGAGAAGCAATCCCACCCCTCTGAGTTTCCTCAGGGATCTGTACAACATGTTTCCTCCCATGTGTGGTGAATGGGGAGCTCATGCTACAGTACCAGGTTTTACGTTACCAGCTGTCTGCTCTCCTCATGTTCCTGCTGCTTCTTCAATAAAAGTGCGCTCTCACACCATCTGATAGAAGCACTCTCTGGTAACATTTTAATAGCTGATCTCCCGCATCCCTTTAGCTCCCCACACCCTTCTGCTCCTCAGCTACTCTTGTCACTTAAATTACGATATAAACCTTTCCTGGCACGTTGGTCATCTCCACCACACTGCAGCCAAGAAATGGTGTCAAGATGCATTTGTTGAGCTAATTTTAACACTTCATGTTTCTAGAAGTGTTCAGATTAAATGGGTCCCCCTCATCCCTTCTGTCTGTGTCTAAAATAACGGACCAAGAGCAATTTGAAAGGGAGCTCATCTTCATTCTACAGTACTTGCAAGGGTTTTTAATTCTATGTAGGTCTGTATGCATGTTGCTACAACAACAAGGAATGTATTTTCAGCTTCTTTAAATTGACTGTAGGATGACCAACCATAAGTTCCATGAAAGAAAAAGGTCTTTTTGGCATCCTAATAAGTCCTCTGTTTAGTACAAGCTGAAAAAAATTCTTTCTCTGATTTCCTTCACTATTATTTTGAATGAGCTTAAAGAATGGAAAAGACAAAGCTGAAGTTCAGCCTTTCACAAGACTTGCAGTTATGATCAGCTGATAGAAAAGCCTGGAGTGGTGGGAATGTTCTTGCAGCTCCCATACCCAGCTCAACAAGGGGCATTGTCAAAGCTGAGGTCAGTTCATTAATTACACAGGGAAGAATGAAGGTAGGAAATAGTGGTCAGTCATATGGGTTCTCTGTGAACAGAGGCTACAATGCCTCTTTGAGAAGCATCTGAGAAACAAAAATTAAAAACTTCCTAAGTTTGTTTGGTAAAGTAAAAAAGTTTCTTTGATGAAGGTAAAGAATAAGCAGGGTAACCTTTACATGACAGACAAAGTAACATCCTCACAGTGGAAAGTGGATTACCGAAAAAAACATTTAAGAGGTGGCATTTTAAATATGAAAAATTACATACTTAGAAAAATTAGCATGCCAATATGCATCTCTAATCAGAAATACAACAATCTGAGTTGAGAATATACAAGTCAATTAAAGAAAGGAATATATACGTGGTGCAAGGAACAAAGTGGTTCCTATGGAGCAAAAGAACCACTACCAAAAACTTAATTCACTATTTCCTGAACTCCATTGGGAAAACACAGCCTTGGAGAACACAAAGCAAATGACGCAGACCAGCTTGTGAAAAAGCCTGCAGGGAATGTGAGACGGTAAAGATGGTGGAAACATATGTGGAATATTTTTTGTTAAAGCAAATGAATCGAGGAGAAAATGTATTCTGGGATGATTCTGAAGCACCCTGCTATGTCCTGGCTTCCAAGAGTGCATTCAGTCAACGATCTGTTGACTGTAGGATGGGCACATGGATAATTTCAAACCAATTCTGCAGCATAAGAAATTGATTTATAAATCCCCTGATCAGTACTATGCAGTTTCTTTAAGTTTTCTATCATTCAGCAAAAAGCTATCTTTCAAATGAAAGGTTGTGTTGAACTTCAGTAGCAGTTTGTTGGTAAAGAAAGAAAGAATCAACACAAAAACGTGTCAAAAACTGGATAAAGGCATCAGTCTGACTGTAGAAAAGTGCCTAAAGTTTACCTAGGAGAGACTTCAGAGAGGGAAAATTTGGGCAAGGAAATTCTTTTTACACTTTGTTCCTTCTGTGTGATTTGGGACAGGGCACAGACCCTAGAATTTCATCTATCTGCAAGTCAAAGGTGTAACAGTAAATGAACCTGTACATAATTATACAAAACTCTTCAGTAATCATGCTTATTTGCCAGCTTGTGATGGAAGGAGAATAAAAAATGCTTCACAACTTTGCCTTGCAGTGCTCTAGCTCAGAGCAAGGGACCTCACAGCTGTCTGCACACAGAGGATCCTTCAGCATAACTAGACAGGAAGCACTTTACCAGTGAAGCCAGTAAATACATGATACCCTTTAGGGACTGAATTTCTGAGACGGTCAGCAGAGATGAATGGGACTTCTGGGCACCTTCCCAGTGTAAGATAATATTTCATTTTGCTTCATGACCAAATTGAGATAAATGTCTCTGTATGGCTCTTCAGCCACCAGTTTTTGTCTTTTATACCATGCAGAGCTTGGCTTGCTCCGAACAAAACCAGGTAATTGAGAAGGTCAGTCTGTAGACATGTTAAATATGATGTTATTCTCTTGAGCTAGTAACAAGAAATTGGAAGACTGATAACTCAAACAAGTAGGTTAAACACAGCCATGGTCTTGTATATTTTAAACAATTTAGGTTTATGAACCATCAACATTGTTTACCCTATCCACTTCTCTGAAAAGGAGTTTATAATGACAGGGCTGGAGATTGACTACTTTCCACTTGTAAAGCAACACTGTTCTTGCAATCATTCACAGTTGCTGCTGCAATCCTAGGGACTGGAGTAAGAGAAATAAATATTATTTTTCATAATGACTGGAGTTTTTATAAAATATAAATAGTTAATTCAACTGCACTTTTAAAGATCAAAACCCTGAAGTCAAAGCCCTAACACAGTTTCCTGGGCAATATCTTCAATGTGAGTGAAGTGGCCTATAAATACAGAATATAGGTTTTTCAATTCAGAGTTAAAAATTAACAGGATAATTTATTTATTAACTAATAAAAAGTGTGATTAAGGGTGTGATCTGAACTTCTAAAATTAAAAGATGCATAAATAGATTTAATTATATAATAGATTCAATTTTTACTATTGCCATATTTGCCTACTTAGTTCTTTTCTTTGTTAGGTTAACAAGCCCATTGTTTAAATCACTTCATTATAAATCAAGTTTTCTAGGTCTGTGATACTCTCAGAGTTCTTTTACAGACTCAATTCAGTTGATCTAAGTCTTTTTTTGAAGAGTAAAGCTTAAACTGAATACAATGACCCACTCAAAGCCTGGTTTTAGCCAATGCCTTACTTTCTGTGTCTTACAGGTGAGATACTTATTTATGTTTGCCTTTTTTGCAATTGCAAAACAACTGTTGTCTCACATTCAGATACAGTGAATCACATACAGTGCATGCTTTTCTGTGACACATTATTCAGTCAGCATCCATCATCTTGCATTTGTGCAGGTGTTTTAGACCTGTATCTTGCACTTCTCTCTATTGAACTGAATCCCATGTTTTAGACTGGTCCTATGAGTGTTTACTTAACTTGGAATTTGTTTTAGAATCTTTAGAGTCCAAATTGCATCCAACATGGTATATCTGTAATTCCTTCTAGTTTAGTCTTCTTGTAGGATTCACATAGTAAGCACACTCCTAATGTCATTTGCTGAGATGGACAGGCCCATTAACTCCTCGGGGATTTGATTCAGGTTCTCTGCAGAAACAAGACAACTATATCTGCCACAGTGCACACTGATCACATTTTCAAAAATAACTTCGTAACTACCTGACTTTTAGAGCTACAAATGTTATTTCTAAGGTGAGGCAGACAGTAGGGAAAGAGCAGTCAAAATCCAGCTGCAACAACACCACAGACTAACTAGATTTAAACTGCAAACACAGAACAAAAGGATACATCGATTTTAGTAATGTAAGAACGATCCTTCTCATCCTCCTGCCACCCCCCCATCAAATCCAAGAGATAAAATTGTAGTTTATGCAAGAAAATTAATATGGAAGCAGTGAGTATCAAAGACTAACATCTGCTTTACTGCAAAAGGGGAGTCAAAATCATAGAGGAAAATGTGTGTGTAAATATAGGTACTAAGAGAACATGGCAAAGAAGATTAAGGAAGATTAATCACCATATGGGGAGGCTAGACAAGTTTCATTCTGTTTCATTTTCTTTCCTTAGTTCCTGAAGAGTAATAACTTGTATGAGATTTAATGTAATCTGTCCAAAAATATAACAGCAACATGTTCATTAAAACACAGTAATATTTTCTTCCAAAATGATATTATTAGAATAAACTGCTATAAAAGTGATCTCAAACATATTAGACAACTCCATTTCACACTGCATAAATGATAGCAGTGGAGTGTGGAAAACAGACAAAGATCTCAGTGTAATAATATATAATAATTACAGGTGGTCAGAACTTAATTTGAAAGCAACTCAAAGGTTTGGCAGACTCCTAAGCTAAGGCACATGACATGCCACGTGCTCATTGGAGCCATAGAGGGTTTCAAAGTCACAGTGCAGTTCTTTATGCCTCATGGTACCCACAGCCCTCAGTTAGATGCCAAGATTCCTCCTACAGCCCATGGGGGGTCCTCAGCACCCATGAAATCAATACACACAATCCAGCACGCTGAGAAAGGAGCCACACACAGCTAACAGTCAGCTAAGCCTTGTCCTTCAGAGATGGTTCTTTACTTAATTACAGGCCAAGAGGTGATACCAGCTTTCACTCGCAATTCTTGGTTGCAAACCCTCTCCTATGGTTTGTTGCCTAAGCCATTTTATTTCCTTCTCATTATCCTCTCTCCCTTGCCATTTCCCCCCCACTCCAAACTACCAACTAGGGAGAGCTCCAAGTATGCAATGCAACTAGGAAACAGGAGATCTATCTGAAAATGCTCCTCCCTTCCCTGAACTGGGGAATGGACTCTACATCCCACCTCTTCTCCAGCAGTCATTCTCTCAGTCTCTGCAGAAGTCTTTCCTTTTTAGAACTTATTGCACAGAAAGGTAAATTAGCCTCTTTCCTCCATTGAGTCACATCATAGAGTGGCTTGGGTTGTAAGGGACCTTTAAAGGTCTCCTAGTACCCCTCCTGCAATGAGCAGGGACATCTTCGGCCAGATCAGGTTGCTCGGGGCCCTGTCCAGCCTGGCCTTGAATGTTTCAGGGGATGTGTCATATACAGCCTCCTTGGGCAACCTGTTCCACTGCTTCACACCCTCATTGTAAAAGATTTCTTCTTTGTATCTAGTCTCAATCTGCTCTCTTTTAGTTTAAATATTACACCTTGTCCTATCACAGCAGACCCTGCTAAAAGTTTGTCCCCGTCTTTCTCATGGGCCTCCTTTAAATGGTGCAATAAGGTTTCCCCAGAACCTTCTCTTTTCAAGCTGAACAACCCACACTGCCTCAGCCTTTTCTCACAGGAGAGGTGTTTCAGCCCTTTGACAATTTTTGTGGCTGTCCTCTGGACCCACTCCAACAGGTCCATGTCTGAGGACACCAGAGATGCATGTGGGATCTCACTAGAGTAGAGGGGTAGAATCCTCTCCCTTGACCTGCTGGGCACATTGCTTCTGATGCAGCCCAGTTAAAATTGGCTTTCTGGGCTGCAAGGACACATTGCTGGCTCATGTCCAGCCTCTCACCCACTAGCAGCCCCAAGTCCTTCTTGGCAGGGCTGCTCTCAACCTGTCCATCTCCCAGCCTGTATTGACACTAGGGGTTGCCCCAAGCCAAGGGCAGCACCTTGTACTTGGTCTTGTTAAACAACATGAGATTTCTATGGGCTCATTTCTCAAACTTGTCCAGATCCCTCTGAATGACATCCTGTTCTTCCTGTGTGACACCAGTTAGCTTGGTGTCATCTGCAGGTTTGTGGAGGGTGCACTCAGTCCCATTGTCTATGTCATTGATGAAGATATTAAATAACATTGGTTCCTATATGGACCCCTAAGGGACACCATCTGTCACCAATGTTCATCTGGGCATTAAGCCATTGAGTACTATCCTCTGGATGAGACCATCCCAGCAACTCCTCATCCACTAAGCAGTTGACACATCAAACCCATTCCTCTCACATTCAGAGAGGAGGATGTTGTGGGACATTTTGGCACATACTATTTGTTCAAAATCGAACAGCCCCCAAATACCCACGTGTAACTGAGGCATTCTTTTGGGATGCTTTGCCAGATTTTAGCCTACTATAAGCATGGGGGATCTTTGAAGTGGTCACTGTAAAGGAGACATGACACAAGAAGAAAGCCTTGAGCACATGACACTGTCCAAGTCAGTCTTCATTACAGCGACATTTACCTTTTTGTACAAAGAAGGCTACATTTTAGCTTTGCTCTGTCAACAGCTTGGTCACTGCGCAGGGGCAGGGTGGCAGCTGACATTGGGTATCCTCTGCACAGCAGGGAGGGTGCTGTCACCAGCTGTCACGAGATGAGCATCAGTGTTTACCATGGTCTGCACTAGGCCCACTGCCCTGCAGGACAGCTGTGGTCCAGCTACTGAATTACACCAACAGCACGAAGGGCTGGGTAAAATCTCCACTACAATGTAAATGTGGGGTATAAACACATGGGGTATATGAGTGTGACTATATATATATACATGTCTATTAATAATAGTTTTTCCAAAACCTTGTGACAGCTCAGGGACAGCCTACACCTCCCCTTCAAGTGCCCTGTGTGAGGAGTATCTCTCTGCAGTGCAGGGCTGGGCTCAGTGTGCTGAGCAGGGATGTGCTCTTCTGGTGGTCCAGTACTGAGGGGACAGCAGGAAGTTGTTGGTAACTCAAGGACTTTCATCTTTGAGTAACAGAGTCAGAACAATAAGGGGTTTGGAACAGGTGTGCTAAGTTCATCACCCATGAAACTGAAGCACGTGGATTTTGAGAGCCCAATTCTGACAAGAGATTTCTGAAACAGGGGTCTGATCTCCCATCCCCAAACGTGCAGTAACATAAAGCTTGTGTCTACGTTCTCGTAAAACTCCTGGCATTTTTTAAAAACACGCCCTCTAGAGAAGACTGTCACCACATTAACAAAAAGTAACCATCCTAAATAATCCACACTGATATTTTCCTTCTGAAATGAGAATCCTTTTTAACTCCATCAATTGCAAAGGAAAACAAATAAATCGATTCTCCTCCATCAGGGACACAACCATTTTCCCCTCCACCCCCTCAGGGAGATACCCGCACACCCAAGCTGCCTCTGCCCGGCTGGGCCCCCGGACCCTCTCCCTCGCCACCTCCCAAGAGTGCCGCCGTCCCGGGATGTCTTTGAAGCACCGGCGTGCGGGTTCCTCGAACAAAGCGTGTGTGTGTGTTTGCGTGTACGTGTGTCGGGGAAGCTCCCGCCAGCCGGTGCCGTCGGGGCACAGCGCTGCCGGCGTGTCCCCGCGTGTCCCCCGCGGGCGGTGGCCGGGGAGGGGCGTCGGCGGGGGCAGTCCCCGGCCATTGATAACCCCCGTACCGGGCCCGCCGCGGGCAGCCCGGGAGCGCGGAGCTGCCGTGCACGCCTGTCCCGCACAGCCACCCAGCCCACAGCGCAGCGTGAGTGCCTCGGGACAGCGCGGAGAACACGGGGGTGCGTGGGAGGAAACCGGGTGAGGGGCAAAAGGACGGGGCTTTAGGGGAGCGGGTTGCCCGTGTGCGGGTCTGGCAGCCGAGCGGCAGCAGCGATACCCTCGCAGCTGCGATGCCGCAGCCGGCGGGTGCGAGCTCCCGGCTGGCGCTGCCCCGTCGCGGCTTCCCGGCCGGGGTGATCCCGGGACCTCGCAGCCATCGGCGGGCCGTCAGTGGAGCAGGAGGGTGGACGGACACAAGCTAAAAACCCCAGGGCTAAAAGCCCCACTCTGGAGGGACAAGCCCGCTCCGTGCCCCTCTGCCGGGACGAGACCCGCCTGGCTCGGGCTGGCGCTCCCGCGGGGCGGGCAGAGGGTGGGAGCCGCGGGAGCACCGCCCGGCACGGTCCTTGTGTCCGCAGGGCGCGGAGGATGCGGCGGGACGGCGGGGCTCGCTCCGGGACTCCTCGTCGCTGAGGCACCGAGGAGGCTCCCGCGGCGCCGAGGATGAGGATGGCGCTGGCGCTGCTGGCCCTGGCCGCCCTGGGGGCCGCCGCCGGCGGCGGGGCTAGCCGGGAGGAGGCGCGGGAGGGCCGGTTCTCCACCCCGGAGCAGCAGCGGTGCCGCTGGGAGCTGCGCTCGGCCGCGGGGGCCAGCGAGCTGCGGCTGAGCTGCCGGGCGGCGGGCGGCGGGGCGGCGCGGAGCTGCGCCTACCGCGGGGAGCCGCGGCGCTGCCCGGCCTACGGCACCCGCAGCCTCCAGTACTGGCGGCAGATCCTGTCCCGGCTGCGGCGGCGGCTCCATCCCTGCGCCCCGGGAGCGCCGCTCAGCGCCCGCCTGTGCGGGCCGGGCCGGGCGCCGCCCGAGGCGCAGCTCCGCCTGCTGCCCGACCCCGGCCCGGCCACGCCGGCCCCCGTCCCGGGGCCCACCGAGGACCCCGCGGAGACCTACTGCGCCGAGCGGTGGCACTCTCTGTGCAGCTTCTTCGTCGGCTTCTGGGAGGGCTGAGCTGCCCCGGCCCGCCTGAGGGAGCGGGTCCCCCGTCCCCCGAGCCAGGACGCTCCCGGCGTCGCCTGCCCTCATCCACCGCCGACACTGCCCCACTGACCGTCAGCTTTCCTCTTTCACCCCCAATAAAGCGGTAACTATTTTATGACAAGAAGTTCAGGTAATTCTTTGTCTCGTCAAAGCCCTGTAACACCCGCAGCACCGTCACGCTGCTGAACAGTGTGTGTGGCACCCACCAGCTAACCTAGTGAGAGCACCTAGGGACAACTCGTGCTCTCAAGTACATTAAAGGGTTTCAGAGGACATAAGCACGAAGAGTCAGCTATTCCCTCCCCAACAACCAATTTCTGTAAGCCTCAAGTTACAATGAAATCACGTGAGTAGAAAAACAGGCATTTATACCAGAATGAGAAACAACTGAGACTTCACTAGACAGTGAACAGAAAGAACTTTTTTGCTGACAAAGATTTCATAAACTACACAAGTCAGTCCAGCCCTTTCTCCCCAGAGTAGTTGGTCAACTGACTGTCTTCAAACAGTCACATGAACAGAATTCGGTGAAAAACCAGCTGTGAAAAGAAAGGCTGAGAAACTCAGAAGCATCCATCATGGTCCCCACACACAAGACCAGTGATTAAATGTCAAATCCCTGATGGGTGCAGTAAAACAACCACATCAACCACGGATAAAGCAGACAGGTAAATGTCAAAAATAAAAACCAGTCCCCCTCAAACAAGAGCATTTGAAGGAGCAGTCACATCAGAAGGCAGTGCATACATTTACTTTTTAACCTGAAGAATTATTTGGGAAAGCAACTGGGTTAGAAGAGAAAGCTAGCACTATTTTCCCAAGGCTAGTACTCACTGCCTAATCAGCTCTCCCACAGGAAAAGACACCTCTGTCAAAGCTCTAGCATTACAGATGAATAAGTGTTCAGTCATTTCATATGTATTCTTATGGTAGCATTATTTACTTTGCTGAATCACAGAATTTCATCTTTCCCTACACTGTGTTGCAAAAGTTTGAATTTCACAGCTAAACTGTTGGTGAGCTTATTAGGGCAAAGTCTTATTCAGCCTCACAGGTATGCACTGTGGCCTACGGACATAATGCAACAGAGCTAAACCAGAATTTTAAGGGTTTTAAATTGAACCTAACCCAGACAAGTACTGAAACTGAACTGTAACTTATGCAGCTTTCTAAGTGTATGCGCCTTTGCAATCTCTCCTTTAGCCCTTCTTTTGTACTGTTAAACCCCATGTTTAATAAAAAAGCAGGCTTGAACCCCCTGCTGGCCCCGGCCCTCATTCATGTATCAAGTGCCACAGATAGACTGAGAACAGTCACAGTGCAGGTGAGGGGTGGTGGGAGGGCAGCCACAAGCATGGCCCACTCTGCAAACCAGCTATCCTTGTCTGTCTGTGGTCCTACACAGCCCCAGACACCTGAACATGGCTGGGAACACTTGCAGAATCTTTCTATAAGGTTTTAATGATGTCTGTGACAAGGCCATCAAGTAATAAAGATCTGCCCAGTGGATCTCACGAGGCTGAGAATTGTTACACACAGCCCCTAGTGCCAAAGCATTTTTATTTAAAGCAAGTAGCTGGATGATCGTCAGCAGCACTATGCAAAAACTTGATCATCGGCATATGTGACTTACATGGTTATTTTTTAACAACAACTCTCACTTCATGTGTATGTCACACAAGCAGCCACAGAGCAGGCTGCTGGCCATAGCATTGCACAGTATCTTGCAATAAAACAAAGCTTTGTTTTACTTCCATGGCACTGGCACGACAGCTTTGTGCAGTGCTGTCAGAGCCTGCATTTCTCACCATCAGATGCAAAGGTGGAACACCATGGCAACCAAGCTGATTACCCACATCATTCTGCATTTAAACACCCAACAAGGAACTCTGAACAAATTCATTCTTTACCCAAGAGGGAGAGGAAAGAAGAGGGTCCCTTGCTCTGTGTTTAACCACATTATTCCCCTGATTCTCCAAAAGAGCTCAAAGTCTTCCTTTAAACACCACTAACTAATGAAATACAACAACCCAAGAGACTGTATTAATTGCATTTACTGTGGTTAATAACACCAATGCCTAGAGCTGAATAGCAACAAATATTCAATTTTTCTGCTGAAAAACTGAACTGCAGATCCTAAAGGCTGGAAAACTATAGCGAGATCCTCAGGTTTGTTTTTTAAGGTGGAAGACCATAGCTTTTTGCTGTGGTCTTTTTTATCATCCTTTTTATCCTCCCGCATGGTTGGGTAACAGCTGACACCACCAGCTAAGCCAACCAAAACTAGGAATGCTTCGTAGCCAAGATCTTCACTTCTAACAAAAACTGTTTCTTTCCAGTCCTACGGCAGCTCCACAACATGTACTTGTCACACCCCACACACAACCACTCCCACTCCCCACCATCCTGCTTTCATTCAGGCACTTAAATGTGTCTACGCATCCACTCTGCAGCCAGCCTTACCTCTGCCCTCCTAGTGCAGCTGTGGTGGCCACTCATCATTCCTCTGCTTCTTCGCTTGGCTGGCTCCTGTCCTCTCCTCTGTCCCTCCTCAGCTCCTCCTGGCCACCCTATGCCCAAAGCAAGAAGAGCCAGTATAGCCAACCTACCAGGGCAAACCCTGCCTGCTTGCCCCACAGGCCTGATAAACTCTTCCCTCTCAGAGGAAGGTGGTCCTGGGCATAATTAATGAGAGGGCAAAACCCCTCCATGCAGCTGCTGCTTGAGTTGTCATCACAAGGGTGCTGCCAGTTTGACATATCGGGACACTAGGTTTGTTTTTCAAGGATAAATGAGCTACCTTTAAATAAAAACAACTGACTGACATTTTAGCTTCTGGATATTGAATTCTGGGAGCTCTAACTCTGGAAATTTTCAGAGGTAAAAAAATATAGAATCAGCTATGTGCCATATTGCACACACAGCATTGTTTTTTTTCCTTTGGCTGCTGAGCTTGTTTCAGTGTCTGCAGGTTCCAACAGAAGCTCAAAAGCTGTCAATACCATTCCTTGATTTTCCTTTGGAGAGAAATCAGTGATGATGAATCTGGCTATGCATTTAGTGCAGCTGGCTTTAATTACTCTCCTTATACATAGAAACCCCTTGATCTTATTGAATAGCAAACTACTAATCTCTCTTTCACCACTTTCTGATTTTGAAGGAACAATTACAAGATGATACTCATTTGCAAGGTTAAAGCAGGCAATAATACATCTTGCTGTGTGTAACAATCCCTTCCTATAAAATGACATCAGAAAATTAATAAATGAAATAAATCTTTGCTGAATTTTCTGTCTCAGTCATGCCTTCACAATTCCTCTGAATGCACAAGTTCAACAAGTGAAGTCTGGTCAGACAGTCATAATTCAACCCTTATCTCTACCAGATGTATTTGCCTGTGTTTGTATATTTACTGTTTCCACATCTGATCATAAGAATAAGGCAGAGGCACAAAAAAAAGGAGCAACTTTTCAAATGGGAGCTGGTTGGATAACGGAACCTGAAGTCTTTAGGCATTTCTCTTTCATTGCCTCTGACATATTTCAGGCTCTCCCTTGTGCTGGGAGCCCTGTCTGAGACTCGCTGTAAAGCTGAGCAGCACATGAGGTGAGTGAATGGCAGGCTTTGTCAATTTGCCAAACACCAAATCCCTTCCTTTGTAATAATCTGGATTTTTAAGAATTCCAAGATCAGTTCATGAACACAGTTAAATGAAAGAGGCTTTTAACTGTACAGTATTACAGAGCTCAGATTAACTCTCCCAGCCTTCACACTCCTTCTTATGTGGAAGGGTTCTGTTAAGTACAAGCATGTATAAAATATCTACAGCTTTAGAAATAATTCAGCGTTTTAGGGTTTAACCTCGTTTGGTATGTGCTGTGCTTTCTGAAGTGCGTACAGGCTGTGCTGGGCTCTCAGAAAGCAGATATTTTGTCCAATTTATTTCAAGGCCTGAGACGGTTAATGATGCATGTTTCTTCAAGGGGGGAGAGGGTGTGAGAGGGGCAGCAAGGCACAGCCCGAGCCCAGCCCACATTCCTGATGGCTGAATAGCGGCATGGCCTGAGCACAGGGCTCTGATTTTAAGTGTCCACTCCAGCCTTCCCACGAGCAGCTTCTGTCTCCCCAAGGCTCCCACGCAGCCCCAGCCAACAAGGACAGACACTGCGGGCTGGCCCCTGGGGTCTCAGCACACCAGGGAAACACACAGCTGCTTCACTGACAGAAAATAAAGAATTTACAGATACATATATATAAATTCTAACTATTTCTATGTGTATTTCACAGCTCTGTCCTTGCTGCTGGCCCGTGAACCCTGGACAGGAACATGCATTTAACAACCGCTCAGCCGGGCAGAGTTCCCTGCTCCCTGCTGGGGTGCTGCCCGAAACGCTGCACCACCACCATGCCAGCACCTGTGCCCTGCAATTCACTCACCCATTTTACACCCACTGTAGGGCTGTTGGATCAGCTGGAGAAGTTTTGTGTTAATCTGTTAAGAGGAAATCTAGGAATAATTGCTCTATGTAAAACAAGACTTCTTAGGATTTAGTTGTAATTAATTTTAGATTCTAACATGATGTTATTTTCTATTTAGACTGCCATAAAATGAGAAAGTGTTTGATGAAAGTGTCATGGTAAAACACAGAATTAACTAATTTCTTATTACATGTTTACAAAGTACTGAAGTTAAAGTATCTATTTAACAAAGGACATCCATAGGACAAAATCTGGTCCAATAAAAGAGATACAAATCCTGAAGTGTAAAACTGTATGTAATATCTACTTCAGCCCACATTTTAATTTAATAAAAAACATCTTAAAGCATTTTATTCTATAAATTGTATTAAGAGCCCCTTTTAATCTGAGTACTGGATTCAGCAGATTTTCTCATATTTTAAATGTGAGATGAATAAATGAAGTCATTCCATGAATAAATGGAAGTCCTAGGTCCCAAAAAGTCTATAAGGTTTGAATTCTTGGTTGAAAAAGAGCAAAAATGCCTACAGTAAAAAGTCCCACAGTAATTTCTTTTTCTTCCGGACTGCACTAGAAAATACATGAGATGTACCATCCTCAGAGTTAATTTAATGAAAAGCAGGAGAAGAAAGTCTAGTGGCTAACTTTTTAAAGCTGTGTTCCTTTTCAATTAAAAAAACTACTATGCACGTCCCAAAGTCATCATACTTAGCAACAGCATGATTTGCCCTTACAGAAATACATATAGCCTCAACTCCATGTGTTTGCTGCTTCTTTTTTAATTTTAAGAGCAAAACCTTTCGAAATTATGAATAAATTTATCACTAGTATCCTTTTGATGGGAAAAGAATAACAAGACAGCCATACAAGGGAGCGTTATTTCACGTTAGTTGAGACAAGATGTTGAGGATTTAGAGCTGATCTTTTGCTTCTGCTCAAAGACAAATGGTATAAAATTTATATGCATGTTTCTGTCCTGACAGCAAAGGGCTTCAGCACGACTCTCGCTGAGAGTTAATGGCTCTTGGGGATGCTGCTCTTTAAAGTCCCTTGGCATGAAATGGTCTCTTGCAATTCATCTCCTGTTAATAGCAGCTGCAAGACTACAGTCTCTCTCTCTCTCTTTTTTTTTTTTTAAGTTCTTTTATCCCTGACTGAGATGCCTGTGTTCCCATTGGAGCCGAGAGGGTGTAGTGTGAAGGTTTTCTCCCCTCAGCTCTATTCTCTTGCAGCCCTCAGCAGACGTCGGGGCAAGCTGGAGGCCCTATGGAAAGTGGGGCCTGATGTCATCCCACCCAGCACAGGGCCAATGAACGTCCTCCAGCGCCAGGCCCCGCCACACACGTACACATCAACAGCATCTTAATCGCTTCTGGGGCCTTTTAAAGCTTTATTAGTCCATGGCAAATAGCAGCTGTAACGTGGCCCTTTGTTTCAACGCATGTCTCTGAGCCAGGAACGTTATGGTGCCATAGTCATGTAGGAAAAAAGCGCCAGGAAACAAAAAGTGGTTTGGTTTAAGAAGTTATTATAGATCTAAGGGAGATAAAGCTCTTATTTTCATTTCTGGGAGATGAGGTAGCCCTGGGGTGGGGGTCAGCCACGTGCAGGGGGCACCTATGGGGACAACACACAGCTGGGCCACCAAGGGACTCCAGCTGGCCCTTTCTGCCAGCATCACCATGGTGGGGAGAGCCCAAATCACCTGGCAATGGCTGCCTTTTCCTTTTAATGTGCCCCTGTGGTAAATGTGGCTTAGTAAAGAAATAACATCACAAAATGCACCTAATGCTAGCACAGTATGTCACAGTTTGCTCTACCTTTCACATGGGTCCTCACCTGCCCTGGTTGTGCAGATGTTTCGTTGCCTTCTTCATGTTCTTTGCTGCCCAAGGAGATCAGGCTCCAATGCTCATGTATATTTTTGCCTCTGGCCACAATTTGGAGTAGCGGGACTCTCAGAGATGCTAATTCCTTTGAAATTATTAAAACTAAGGTGCCACTGTGGAATAGACTTCCTGCTGGAAATTTCAAGCTAACCCCTGAATGAGGTTAATGAAAATATTTCCATCACGCATCAGTTGCAGTACAAGTAATTTGCTCTAGAGAGGATGCACCAGCTAACTTTAAATTAGAGTGGAAGTGAGCTTAAAAATTGGAGTAGGTAACTCATGAGAGAAGACTGGAAAAGTCATAATTACCTGAAGAAGAAGCTCATTTATTTTTTTATTATTACAGCCTAAGTAAGGAGTAAGTATACGTAAGTACTCTTTGCTAATTTGGGACAGCAATTTGTTGGATACCCTCTCTTTTCTAGGCACCTTGGAAATCCTGTTCAGCACATCTTGTGCAGCTCACTCAGTTATCTCACACCAGTGCTTTCAATGACAGGACTAGAGTGGTGCATCTAAGCTGCATTTTACATCCTCCTCTATCACTCCTACCCATGATGGTCACTCCGGTGGCCCGTGTTCTTGTATAGCATCTTCCAGCACTGGCAATACTCTCATCTTGCTACCTCTGTCATCCCACAGGGGCCGTACCCCCTCTCCCTCCCCTGCTGTCAGCCTTGCCCTGTGTTGCCCAGGGCTCAGTGTCTCCAGCCCAGACCCTTCCCTGTCTCCTGGGAAGGGGACAGTGTCCTCTGCCACTGCTCAGGCAGACCACTGGGAGCTGTTGAGGGGTGTGTGGCCATGGTCACTCAGCACACACAGCAAACTGAAGCCATCTCCAGTCTAGTGACAAGCCTAGGCTATATTTTAGCAACACTGGATGATCATAATTGAAAGAAAAAAAAAAATCATGTGGTCTGAGTCCCTTGTGGGGAAGGTAGTGAAGGGACAGGAACAGGCATTTGATGCTAACAGAGTTTTTATCTAAGTTTCTATTGATTAAATTAAGCTTTCCAACACCTTCAATAGTTGCTTGAGGCTGCAGAAAGGTAGCTTGTGTCAGACCTTCTCTCTTTAACTCCTAGGGACAGCTTCTGTGGCCTCTCATAGCACATTATCATTCAACTTTGTGTGTGTCTGCGTGAACTCACCCCTTGTGAAGAGCATTCTGCCCCAAGTGAAAAGATTTATTCCAACTGCTGCTGCTCTTGATTTACACTAAGATTGTAACAGGAAGAAGTCAGAGCAAGAAATATGATTTCTGCTAGGTCTGTTAAACCAACACAGCTGTGTCACTTCCAAGAGTGACTGGAAAATGACAGGATGTAAAGGGAGAAAGCCCCCGCTGCCCCCTAATCTATTAAAATGAGCCACAAACACAGTACTAATTTGGTAAGTCAGGGCAATATGCAAATGACTGCATGTCCCAGAAACCCTAATCCTATCAAGAATGCAGAAGATGTTAATCTGACCATCTTTCACAGCTCATAAATCTATCTGTAGCAAAGCCAGGCTGCCAGATGTCATCCAGTAGCCCTTCTTTGAGGCTGGCGGTCTCAGCACAGACACCCAATCATGCCTCAGTAAAGACCAATAAAGAGCATTGTTTGTGTGGCCTGAGAGCAGCTTCTCACATTTTGCTACAATAGAAGAAAACAGGGGGAAATGTGAATGACTGATTGGCAGAACTGGTGGTCTTGGTTGTCCTGCTTTCCATATACAGAGCTATAGATTTCACATGCATTTTACATCACTAGCATGCAGATTAGTGTACCTTGTTCTTAACAACTAGTGCTGTATTAGTGCTGTCCTCAACTTAGTTTTTTAAATCCTAAAATATAAAAAACCCATAGTTCCTTTTCTCTCAGGCAGATAACTCCTTATTTAACTACTTAAAATGGCAAATAGCTTTTATTATGATGTAATCTTACTCTTATAATTTAACATCAAAAATATATAAAAGATTTATATCTTTTATATCATATATATCTTTTATATCATATCTTTTATATCATATATAAAAGACTTCTAGAAATATATACTCATTTTATCCTTCCCAAGTACAGGTTTTAAAATTACTAGTTGCGATTTTGGTTCTTTAACATCAGCCAGAATTAATCCAGTTTTTACAATGAAGGTGGTAAAACGCTGGCACAGGTTGCCCAGAGAGGTGGTAGATGCCCCATCCCTGGAAACATTCAGGTTGGACAGGCCTCTAGGCAACCTGGTCTAGTTGAAGATGTCCCCGCTCATTGCAGGGGTTTAGACTAGATGACCTTTAAAAGTCCCTTCCAACCCAAACCATTCTAGGATTTGATGATAATTTGCTTTTACAAGACGTATATTGAAAGCACAACTGCAGATATTTTGGTGTGAAGTTACCTGGGAACAAGGAATGAACCTCATTTTTATGAGAACTGAGAGTTGGGCTGAAAAATAAACTAGGCAAAATTATAGGGACTGTTGTAGAGAAACAGGGATTTCCAGCAATGAAAAAGAAACAACTGTCTGCTGTCTACAGGTACAGAGATCCCCACGGGAACTGCTGTTCATTTAGAATGTGTGTATTCCTGTCACATGCGACCCTCGTCACCCAAAACATTTTAGATCATGAAGCTCCCACCAGGCAGAACAGACTTCTTGTGCTTCTTCAGATCAGGAAGAGGGTCTGTAGAGGGGCAGGCTCTGAACCAAGAAGCTGAGGTCCTCAATGGCAGTGAGTCCCTGCTGCCTGCAATAAGGGAGAAGGTGCTGATGGAGCCTGAGCCTCCCTGGCGATGCCAAACCACTGCAGTGGTTTGGCCCCTCAGCATCGCTCAGGGAACAGGGACAGGTTATCTGGATGCCTGAACTACCCGCAAGCCCCTCCTGATGTGAACAGGCAAAAGCCTCGTTCAGGAAGCAAATTTTAGAGACAAATTTGTACATAGCCTTGTCCCTATAGTATTACCTGCCTATCCCCATTCTGATCTCAGTATAAGGGAGAAACAGCGATAATGAAGTGAGGGTTTTTTTAGGTAGCCATGGTTAAATAAATAATTCTGATGGGTCAAAAGAGACAAAATGGTACAAAAAAAGAAGAAACCTGAAAAAAAGTCAGTTATAAAACTAAAGGACACCATAAATTAGCTTGGGAAATTCTGGTTACGTTTTACCTTCAGAACTAGATTAATAGGGGAGAATGAATTCTGTCTTCAGGTGTCAACTATTCTGCTTAATAACCTTTAAACACCTGTATTGCAAAATTAGGGTATGTGTAAATACAGTTCTGATTAATTTTTCTGAAATTAACAAAATGACGCGACGATTTTGTGTTTACAGATACAAGATAATTCATTATGTCAGCAAGTCCAAACCCACTATTTTAACAGTATTTCAAGTAGGTTAAAGATGCTGAACCGCAAACTCCACAAAATCTGTACTGTAGAATCAGTCCAGTGAAGAGACATATTAAGCATTATTTTGTACAGTTTTTTCTTTTTTTTAAAGGAAAATATGTTATTTATTGATTTTGCAATAAAACATCTGTAATACATAACAATGCACCCTATTACACAATTAATAATATTTAAGCTATTAACTGTAAAACATCACATCACTCTCTTCTTTTCAAAAAAAATAAACAAACCCAAACTTGATCTATGAAATATTTAACTCGCACATTTTGTTAAACTCCTTTACTGAAAAGTGGCATTTCCGGGGATGAGGAGGGAAGTCTCAGAGAGCAGGCACACCTTAACCTGTAACTACTAGTTTATGGACCTTGTTGTGTCAGTCCTTGGCTTTTAAAAGCTGCCACATGTACAAGGCTCTCATATCTCTTGCAAACAATTGTCCTGCTTTCAGTATTCCTGCTGGATTCCCTACAGCAGCCACATGGTACTTTTATAATTAACTGCACTTTTAATAGCAGGTAATACTTCAGAAGTGCCTTGGAATATGGTCTAATACACAAGTACATAAAAAAAGCAGGTTTCCATATTATTTTTGTCCAACCCTATCCATAATGGGTTATTCCCATGAGAATTCCCCCCTGGGACTAGCACTACTATTGAAGATTGCTTAAAATGAACAAGCACCAGCTCATCATTCTGCCACTTCATTTTGAGTGTGATTATACAAATGCTAAGGGGTTTTTAAAGAGATTTTAAATGCTTACATGGCATATATAAATAGGACATTGGATTGAAGGCTCAGTGTAGAAGTTTTTTACTTCAGAAATTCAGCAATCTGACATAGTTAAGAGAAGCACTTTTCTCTATTTTTGTCTCCTTACCAAGACACTGCCTTTCATTCTAATTCAGTGTAGACTATTTCAGACCTTCTCGTACACCACTGACCAGATTTTCTCTGTTTATGTAGTTGTCACCACTCTGACATGCTCAGTTAATTCCACACACACTCACACCTCCCCACCCCACCCCCTTATTTTTTAACCTCATTTTTTTATTCAAGGTCTGTTCTGTACCTCTAGAAATCCACCTTACTAGTAATGTGCTAAACTCCATTCATAAAGCTTTACTCCCAATGGGAGAACATTTTTTTCACTTAAAATCTACAGTTTTGCAGTTTCTAGTGCATTTTAATGTTCCTAATCTTTCAAAATAAGCTTTAGCATTAGTTCATTTAGTTGGAAGTCAGATTTATTTCACTGTTGGATTATTTGTTTTAGAATCTTTGCATTAAATAATACCTTCTACACTGTGTGCTTCAGAGGCCTCATTTTATTACTGGGACCATGCTATCTGTCAAACTGCCCTTATTTATAATTTTTTTTGATGATTCATAAAGTTTTTTGATTATTTGTAAATCTTTAGGTTTTGGTAACCAACTCCTAAGTATGTTCTTTCCCTAGACTCTGAATTAGAATTTGTTTTATGAAAACAACTGCTCTAATGAATATTTAGCATTCAAAGTAAAGCCCTTTAATTCAAAATCTAATTTTTCATTGCACGTTTTCAATGCTTCAGTAAAATACTTTCATATAGGGAACCACTATCAGGCACTGATCATCATATACAGGTTTGTTTATTTATTTATTTAAAGATTACACTTTTGGACTCTTTAGTAGCTCATTCTATCATTAATTAAAACATTACTTAATGTAACTGCTGTCAGCTTCTACTTTGACTACTTCAATAATTAAAAGCTACTAGATACAATATCCTCCTCAGTTGGGTCATAAATATTATATACACTAGTTGTTTACTCTTACTCATTTTTGCAACAAACCCCATTTTTTAATTTTTTCTTGTAATTTCAGTTCTACTTACATATCAATCCTATTTACTTGCTTAATTTATTTACCCGCTTCTTTAGTAGGCTAGTAAGAAATTCTCCTTCTATTCAGATCTACTGATCTATTATGCCCACTGCCTCACAAAATTGAATAAATGTCCTGTTGTAAAATAAGCTCCCAAATACATTGCTAGAAAATGTCACCTTTTTGAAGAGCAGCTAAACACTAAGTCCTACACTTTTAGTCTAGACTACTACCAAGTCCATTTCTCAGGCTATTTCTATGAGCTTCACTGTTCTATATTAATCCTTTCCCACATGTACCATCCTGGATCTGTGCACAATATCATCAGCCGGCATGAAGCTGCTTTTCCAACTATAAAAGGCCTCAATCACACGTTCTCAGGCACTACTGCATCGTCTTTTGCTCCTTAAACAATTTACATTTATTATAAATGTTAAGATTGGCAAATACTATTCCCATGATCTTTCAAAAACTCTTAATGCTCCTAACTTAAAAAACTTTGCAAGTAAATGTTCCCCTGGCTGTGCCACTGCACACGTAAGGAATCATCCCAATCCTCTTCACTGCCACCCATTAAGATCCCAGCTGAAACGTAAGTTTAGCAGTTTTATCAAGATTACAGATGGAGAGATGGATCTGAACTCCATGTCCTTTGTGCCAAAGCAAAGTTTTGAAGAGCTATTGTACAGGGCATCTGCCTTCAGTTTTTTAATCCTATTTCTTCTCTTGCACACATTATTTCCCAGGTCTAACATTAATGTTTTGAATTGGCTCCAACTTTCCCCTTCTAAACATTTGTGTTCTTCTCAGGAGAAGCTGTTCTGAAATCTCTGTAATGTCTACACATCAATGCCCATTTGCTGTTTTAACTCAAAGCTAAGTTGGGAAGTTTATGTACCATGATTGCCTTGGCCATCCCTAATAATCATAATAGTTATTCCTACCATAACTTTTTAATGCTTGTAGAATTTGCCTTTTTTTTGCAGGTTATTAGTTCTTTTTTATCTCTCTGCTCCTGTCTATCTCCTCTGTTACCAACCTTGCCTCTTTTTAGGTCAGAACTTGTTAGCTTCAAACCAGTCATCTACATGCTTTTTCTTTCTGTTTGGCATTCTGTTCTGGCTGCCTGCAGCTTTTTCTGATCTAGTGAGCCACAGGGAGAGGAAAAAAACCCCTTGATACTCTCAGACATACCTTGCTTATGCTTGCTGGAGAGGGGCAAAAAGAGGGACACAACTCCCCCTGTGCCCTCAGCTTTGGGCTTTCCCTTCTGACACCGCCTCCACTTCCTACTGCGACTTCCGTGGGTGCAGGAAGAGCACAGCTCCCAGAACCACCGAGGGGCAGACTTCAGTCAGTCTCACTTCCAGGTCACTGAAGGCAAGAAAGCAGGCTGTGCTGCACTGCTGCTTTACACGAATACCAACCAAGCCTTTATACTGTTTTGTTTTTCTAAACTGGAAGGCAGAAGGCAAGTCACCCATGGGGTTCTGTTGTTTACAGTAAAAGAGAAAATATGCTTTATTATGTTAAGTTCAGGAGGGGCAGAAGAAAGGAAAATGGCTCCTAGGCTGCAGCACCTTCACTGACAATGAAGTCTGCTCAAAAAGTCACTTTTTAAATTTTTTCTCAGCTACTTGATGAATGAAGTGAGAGAGTGAGCAAGTGTGTGTGTGTGTATTGCATTCAAAATTAGTGCCAACATACCTCTTAAACATGCACTGTATGGATAATCTTAACTTTTTCAATTACATATAATAGAAGAGTCTGGCAAAATCATTTTTTGATTTTTAAGAACTAAGGTCTAAGTTATGAGCAAATTTTTAAAGAAAAAATCCTAACATTTTCAATTTGCTTAGTTGCATCACTTGTTTTTATAGTAATTACTTAATTAAAAAAAAAACCCACATTAATGCATAATGGAAAGTTAATGTTAATTTTTTGCAACCTAGATAGGTGGGCTTTTCAGGAGCAATTTTATCAGAAGTTGTGCTCCCAAGACACTTTAAAGATTTTCATTACCCTTGATATTACCAAACATTTGCTTTCCTGCCCTCTAGTGCTCATGTCTATTTAAGTCTTCTATACAAGCCTGGTTTTGGAAACCTTCTATCATATAAATGGTGCTACCAAAATAAAATGATTTACTTATAGCAATACTACTGGTGATCTAAGCGGTTACTTTTGCTGCTCCCGTCCCATACTGCTACCCATGCAGTTATCTGAAAGGCAAGACTTTTTAGGTTGCTTTTCATTTTACAAACCCAATGTAAGCGAGTTTTCTTTTTTAGTTTTGGACCATATAATGGAGTTTCAAGTGCACAAATTGAAACTTACTTTTGGATTTATTATTAAAACATTTTCACTGCTAGCTAAAGCTGTTGGTTAGCCATGTGTCAAACTACAAGTTTCTACAGTATTTACAGATTTTCATCCAAGCTTTTCTATGTAATGCAATTAATTTCGCCTCCAGTGATGTAGTTTGTTATAGTATTGTGCATGCTTACATTTAAAACAATTGGTTAACATACTACATCTGTAATTACTCCCATGCTACCAGAAAACCAGTGAATTAAATTTATTTAGTGTTATGGATATGGAATGTCATACAGTACAGGTAAAGACACTTCAAGATGAGTAAAGCAGAACTAATCGCACAAGGGATTAAAGGTTCACCTCAACAGTCAGTATTACCAAATCATTACAGCTTCCATCTTCAGAGTGCAAGGTATGTCATGCAAAAAAAACAGCTCAAAAAATCCCCAAACAGACAAAACCAACATTGTGGTACCACTTAAAATGCTATCATACCACAACATTTTACAAGACATTAGGTGATCATTCATACAGAATGAAGCATTTTAGCAATAACAAAAAAGTTTTAAACATAATTAACAGATTTTGCAGGAACACCAATTCCAGCATTACTAGACCTAAGGAACAGGCAACATGCTGGGAGAAAGTACCTAAAAATCAAAGCCTTTTGTATTCATAGCCAATATTACTTTCTGCAAGAATTCTGCAATCTTATTATTCAGTTTCCTCACATAACTGGGTAAGGTTCAATACATTTTTACATAGAGCATAATCACATAACCACCACATCAGCAAGAGTATTTCATTATCTTGACCAGTTACTACATTTAAAACCATGGTATGACAACATGCCCTGCAAACAAATTGTCTTCTGGGACAGTGTTCTGTATGTAGAAATATTAAACAACTAAAATATACTCCTACCCACTTTAACCCCAAGTAAACTATAATTTGTATTTACACACTTTTGAAATATGTAGGTAAAAACTGCAGATGGAAGAGAAGCAGAATACAGAGGAGAGCTGTGATACTGCTGACAGAACTGATGGGTGCATTCAGTAACCCTGAAGGAGACTTGGACCTTTTGCACTCTCCGTCACAGAGGTCTTACCAGGGCTACCAAAGGCAGCTGCTGCTGTGGAAGAGCTGCTCATCCCACTCACTCACTCTCGCCCTGCTGGCCGAGCTGGAGCAGAACCACACACCCCAAACAGCCCCACTCAGCTGAAAGCAGATAAACACATCCCAACACACCTGCCCCAGCTACAGCCTGAACGTTAACATGGAAGAGACACAGGAGATGACAGGATGGCTTTAACGTTTCTGCCTTGCAGTACTCATATTCTCAGGGCACCAACAGGTAGATTAATCTACCAAATAAGCATACAAAATAGGCCAAGCTGTTTGCCCTCATATTAGGAATAAAATATTTAACTTCCTGGCTTAAATGTAAGCAAGAGAAACTCAAGAAAGAACTCCTTGAGGTTAATTTTCCATCTACATTCAAAGGAAATAATTTACTAAAACTGTAACTTGCAAGGTCTTCTAGCCTTGAAGTGAGGATATGGGCTAACTACGCCTACAGTTAAATAAAAAACTTCAAAAGACATTTTACAGGAATAAAATATGCAACTCTAGGAAGTAGGTGGAAAACCACTTTAGTATTCCTCTGGAACATTCTATTTTCATAGCCCATCATTCTCAGGAATGTATATTTCATAAATAAACCTAAGGAACAAAAATTTGTGTATTAAATCTAAAGTTGGATATTTCTAAACCTCTTCAGATAAAATTTGTTTTCTCCCTCACAATTAAGTGATAAAACCTGAAAAAATTGGCTTTTCAAATCTATCTTGCATGAGAAAAAACAGATGAACAAACCCAACATCTGGAAAGAACATTTTGTACAAGATTGCAGTTCTAAAACACGTATATTACAAAGCAATGTAAATAAATACCAGGCTAGTACAAAAGCTCTTATTTACAGTTTTACAAATGAAAACGTTTTCAGTGTAAATGCAGTGTTTTAAAGAACACAATATTAGTAAAATGAGTTCCTGTATAGAGCATTACAATTTCTGCTAAATTTGAATGCAGTATTGTATAAAACCATTGTTTCAAGAGAATTTTGTTTATAATTTAGTACAGCCAAACCCCAGTTTACGCCTGGAATGGTATCTGTTAAAGTGCTGAAAAAGAGGACATTTCTGAAATTTTAGAAAAACATACTGTACATTATTAAAGCTTTATCAAGTCAAAACTGGTATATTTTGTTCACATTTGCTACCACACCACCTGTGAACGGAAGTTTTTCAACAAAAACTTGTAATTAACAGGATGGCAGCCATTGGTATCTTCTCATCCAAAGTCTGATGGTTTCCCACAAATAACTTGTCTTAAGCTTCAGTGGTGGCTTCAGGTTTCATGATCTGGTAAGTAATCAAGTATTCTGGATAAGCCTGAAAGAGTGACACACACATTTTTTATTATGATTTCATTCTCTCAATGAGTTCAGAATGTTTGTTAAAGAGGAGAAAAAACTATTAAAGCCAAAGAAAAAATTGCAAAATGCAAAAGGTAAAATCGCTGGAGCATCAGGAAACACCTGCAACCACAGCTGGAGTTTGTTTAAAGACAAAATCAAGTCCTAGCACCTCAAACATAAGAAAAAGCACTACATACCTTTGGGAGAAAAAAAAAAAAGTCTGAAAAACCAACCCAAACGCTGTTTACCTGCTCTCCTCTGTAAATGACGTACTCTGCCAATGCCAATCCATTTACACTGGGTCTCCCAGTAACTGAGTGATGTCCTGGGGGAGAATGAGCCATTTTCATAGCACTGAACTGCAGGAAAGATTTGCCCAATGTCACACGACAAAAGAGCAATTGCCTGTGTTAAAAGGGAAAAAGGACCATGAACACTCAATGCTTATGAATGATTATTCATCTTTGTAATTTGAAACTTTTACTTGAGGAGAGCAGTGGAACTTTGAAGCCACTTCAGTCAGTCTTTGTAGTTCACAAAATCCTGAAGTTCAGTTTTAAAGAACAAAAGTTATGCTCCCTTTGGAAAGCTCTTTAGCCCAAGGAATCTGTTGGTAATAACACTGAAAAATGTTTAACCTAATTACTGGAAACAGCATGCTTAACAAGGTACTCTAAGATTGTCACTACCTTTTCTTTAAATTTTCTAAATTTATTTAGTTATTTTAATTTGTTTGCTTTTAAAACAAATGTTTTCTAACCCCTCCCCGCATCACTCATATTGACAACATAATTCAAGAGTGTTCTAAAGCCAGATTTGTATCTAACAGTCAAATCAATACCAAGGCCAAGTGCAAACTGCTGCATTGATAGTCTAAAACAAAATATACAAAACCAAAATCACATCCTTTTGAAGGACTTACCTGTGGCAAACATAACAAGATCTATCTTTGTGAATTGGACATCCAGTGCCACCTCCAATTCCATACACATACTGATTGCTTTTGGAAGAATTTTCAGCAAAATAAATCCCAGCTCCAAACATGCCCCCTATGTAGGCATGTCTCTCATCAAAGCCTTTGTGAATGATTGCATTCACAAATGGGGAGCCTAAGAGAAAGGAGGTAAAACATTGAAAATACAGTATATAGATTTTTTTTTATGTGTCCCAATTCAACCCATAGCAGAAAAACGTTTGACCCTTTATCATTTTGGTCATACAGCCAATAAAACACACTTGAGGAGGCACACTACTTAATCTTCATTCACAATTGCTAAAATGTTTTCACTTCAATCTTTGAAGTCTCCCTCAGGGAGAGACAAGGAGATGGAAATTTCAGAAAAGAGATACAGTGCATTATATCATTACATTGTGACATATACAAACACTTGTTTATAAAAACTCATATAAAACACAGAACCTATTTTCACTGAGGAATTTACTTTGTTTGAGACAGTAGAAACCCTCCAATAATTATTGATTAAGGTGAATTTCAAAATCTCACCATGAAACAGCATCCTTTCGTTAGCATGGTTATGATTCTCTTCAGAGACCTCTTTCCTCCTGTGAGTGTATCTTTCCCACAGTTTTTTGTTGCACACTTTCTGAATCTGAAACAATCAAAACGCAAAAGTTCCATCTTGAAACTGAAAAGGTCTGTTCATTTTAGTGGAGAGATGTATAACTACAGCCACTATACTACAGTACACTTACACTGCCACTTAAACAAGAATATCTTCCTTGGAACTCAACACAAATTCTCTAACTTATCCTGCACAAGCTGATTTTTGTAGTATGACAAGTAAAACATACCTAAATACTTAATTAATAATCAATTCATTTTAAAGAGCTCTTGAATAATACTTCATAATTTAGGTTTAGTAGGCTTAGTCACAATTCTACTTGATGCCAAATCACTAGTAAAATGATCAACTAGTAAATTAAGAAATGCCTTCCACGAAGACTTCTGGAACACTTTTAAACGAAAATAAATACGTACTTCCTGTACAGGTATGCTGGACACTGCAAAGCCTTTTATACATGAATATATCATAGTAATTTTACTGGGAAAACTGTAATATCAGTTCAGAATAAAACTTAGTAGTAGGAAAATATATAAATACAAACCAAATGTTTTACACTTGTTTGATATTAAATCAAGCCAAAATAAGTACCCTTAGTTCCACATCAAAAGAGTTTTGCTTCCACTTCTTGCTGATTTTTCCCCCTTGTCATTCTGCCTCAAGAGAAACCTTCTTTTGTTTCCTGTAGAACATCCTGTCTTTTTCTTCAAATATTCTGCAGTTTTCTGTGAGGTCTTTTATGTCAATTTCTCATAAAATTTCTTCCTATTAACCCGTAAGTAGCTTTTCCATGTAAGCTTACCCTGAATTTCCCTGGAAGATGATCTTTATCCTAAGCATGCCTCAGAAGGACACACACATCTTGTCGCATTATGGAACTCCAACAAATGTACAACATTTTATGGACAGGTCACTTTCAGCCAGAACTTTAAAGGTGTAACCACTGACCATAAAAATGCAACAGGTACCTTTAAGATGTTGTATCTATTGAAGACTCCACCAGCATGTCCTCCATCTCTGTGCTCCCGGACAGTGCTCTGCATCTAACATGGAGAATTTGAGGAGGATCACATTGGCTCAGAACACATTCAACACACAAATATTTTCTTCACACAAGTCAAATAATCAAAAGAACTAATTTTTAATTATGTATTGAAACAATTAAAATATCATACAAGAATTTTTTAGGCAATGACTGTATGTTAAATAATGCCAGGTTTTATGGATAAACATGAACAGGTTTTATGATTTTTTAAAAAAAACACGTGTTTGGACTAGTCCATGATCTAGTTTTCAAATTGGAGAAGACTGTTACTAATCTATCTAGAATTGTTTCTTTGATATTTTATCTTGTGTGATTACAACACTTTGAAAGGAAGTGATTTAAAACTGTGTATAACAAACAGGCAATCAATTGGTAGCATAGAATTTATATCATAGAGCTTTTCTATATAGTAGAGATTTTAAAAACACTACAAGCAGTAATAATATAAGTAAGAAAAAATTATAGACATCATGAGCACAGATCATAAGTGGTGCAAAGCTGAAAATTTGAAGTTTGCTTACGCAAGTTTTTCTTGGGCTTAATGATATTTCTTGCATTGTTAACTTGTCTAGCAATACCTCTTCAGTAGCAATAATAAAAATACTCAGAGACTACAAAGAATGCCATACCTCTTCTTCTACTGACTGAAATTCCTTATCTTCAGTGGAAAGGTCAATGAGAATAGTTCCACTACCAGAAGTATTTAGAGTCAGGTATGGGTTAAGTCCTGTGAATGTAATAAAACACAACAACAGTTTTAGAAACTGCTTTAAGACTGCTGATCTGGAATGATAACCAGAAGGACTTTTTCAAGGGATCATTTTCTCAAAACACATTTTACCAGACGAAGAGCTTATTTGCTAAGGAAGGCAGAAATTACAAATTACTTTAAATGCCTTCTACTGGCCATAGACATTTTTGTGCATGTCTAAGTGTGATCCCTCAAATTATTTCATTACTTTCAAACTTTTTCAGCATCTCTGGAACCTTTACCCGTACATTTACCATGCATACACCATGAATGCCAGGAGAAGCACAGCAGCTAGATATGGATTCAGATAACTGTAATCATTTCATTGATCTGTGGACACTGATCAGTTCTTCTCTCAGCACGAATCATCATTTCAGACACACTAACCTGTTTGTGTGTGCTTAGCTCAGTATGACAACGTACATGACAGGGAAACCACTTGTAACTAGTTGAAGTGCCATTTTCTAGGACAAGTTTTATTATAAATTCTTTTTAATGAGATATAATTTGGAGTAACATCAATCATTTATAAAAACTGTTATATAAAGGCAGTACTACATGATAATTTAAAATTAGTATATACCTTGTTGTCCAGAAATAAGTCTTTCAACTCCCTTGATGATTTTATGCCTATGGCCATAAGCATTAATTCCAATTTCCTTCAATTCTTTGTGTCCCATTTCAACCAATACATCCAATGTTATCTATAATGAAAACAACACCATTTCTTTTTAGTAGAACAACTGCCAATGACAGTGAAAATATCTCACAATATCTGAGAGAAAAAACAAGTGTGAAAAGAACATGAACATAGAGACTTTAATGTATTATTCTCATATTTCACTTTTACTCAACTATTTTCTCCAGTCCTTTTGTCTTTAAATAAATATACTACAAACCACTATTATGTAACCAGTATTGCTTGCAAGGATCATGTTTCTGACTGAGAAATACTTTTCTAGATGTATTCAAGCTGACACAGAAACTGAAATTACTAATCAACAGTGATAATCAACTTACAATATCATTTATACCGCTGAAAGGAAACATTGCTACATTGTTAAACTGATATCAGCATGACTGCCCCCAGTTTCCTTCTCTTGCTTTCTAGGGTTGAGTATCTGGAAAAGAATGCAGCCACTTACCTGTTCTCTCTCAAATATGTCAATTAGATGTTCAAGGCCCAGGTTCCGCACAAACTGATTAATGCTAAAATCTACACCTGAAACTGTGCAAGAAGAAAAACTCACAATGAACATTCATACCTGTAGTGTAAAATAAAGTACACACATCTCACCCTGTTTGTGGCAACAATGAGAGAGACAGAAATTCCTGGTCTTCTGCAGATGGGGATTAAATATGTCACTAACCAGTTGCAACTGTTACTTAGTCTATCCTAGTTCTTTAAGATTTTTACCTCGCTAGGAGTAGTCTTTGTACTTCCACAAAACAAGCCACTAATTAGCTACCAGAAATGCAAATTCAAACAGAAAATATATTGAGAATTAAAATGTCACAAAAGTAATCTTTTTAAGATACCTCATCAAGAATAGCTTCTTAGAAACTAGGTAAAGTTTGTAGTAAAATACTGCTTGGTATGAAGCCCAATTTCATTTGACTTCGCTTTTAAAACACAACTCACATTTTGTTTCTCTACAGCAAAGGTTTAGGGCTAAAAGGTTCTGTAAGGGGAAAGTAGTAAAATCTTATACTACAAGACTTTCAGACTTCTGCTCTTCACTAATGCCATCTTAGGAACAGAAGTACTGCATATGCCATAATAACTGTATGCATATATGGGAAACTTCACTCTTTTGTAAGCCTTTTTACCACACGTTAAGGAATGTTATTCATTCCTGAGAAAACCTCACCTTCTTTTTTCTCCAGAACAGCTGCTCCCTCTGCACAGTTTGTACCAACAACAGAGGGAAGCTCAGAAAAACTACCAGACAAGTTGTCAAGACTACTTGCAGCAGACAGACTGGATGGACTGGATGGAACAGAAGACAGGGAATCAGCTGCAGAACCTGTAGTCTGAGACACACTTATGACCTGAGGTTTGTAGCAAGTCGGTAAGGCGGAAGGAGGCATTGCCGCTGTCAATAACGCACTGACATCATCTGCCTGAAGAGCGAGAAACCAACTCATTAAAACAGAGGAACACTTTTGCACAGTGTTTTCTCCAAGAATGCACTATCATTATTTCAGATTTCCTAAGTATACTACAAAATAAATAAATGCATATTGGGAAAACTGGCATTTTACAGTGCAGTTTACAAATGGCCTGTTGTGCCAACAGCATGCATGAAACTGTAAAATAATAAAAGCTGTAAAATAAAAGCTGAAATAAGGTAAAAGCTTTAGGGACAGTTAAACAGAATTAATTTCCCAGGGAAACGAATAGCAGCTTCTACTGGCAACAGAATTTATGAAGCAAACAGTTACTCTGAGTGTAGCTTTGGATTGCATTATAATACTTAGACAAAACATGCCCAAAAACTTAACAGCCAGATAGTTTCTGAAATTGATGTTGCTACAAATTTTGCTTACATTTTATTGTCACAACTTTTGTACTAGTCAAACTACAAGCACTGAATTAAAAGCATCAAAATATAACCATAAATTCCTTTTTGTTGCTTTGGGTTTATTCCCCCCAGTCTGTATTGAAATAAGATGGCTGAAGCAAGAAATTCTTTAAAGCAGGTTTATAAAGGCTCTACTGACTTTCCTTACCAGACACTAACAAACCCAGAGAAACCAGAGTATTTTAAATTCTGCAGAAGTTGCTGTATTACCCTTTTGTCCAAGGACAGTTTTTAGATGAGCTGTCACAAATAGCAGATAAGTACAGATTTCCCAAGATGAGCCCCATCACTTACAGTTACCAGGTCCAACGGCGTTTGTCCTTCTTGGTTTTTCAGAGTGGGATCAGCCCCATGTGCCAGCAACAAGGCACAAAGCTGAGTCCTTCCTTTCTGGGCTGCTTCATGGAGAGGTGTGAAAGCCCATTTGTCCGTGGCATTCACACATGCATTATACTTTATAAGTAAAGCTGCTACATCAACATGCTGGAAAAATAAAAATACCTGTTAAATTCCAAGGTACCACAGTGCATTAAAGTAACTCATAACTATTACTGACACGTCAGTAATCAGAGCTATTCTGATTTTTCTTAGAATACATTTAATTATGATTTTAAAAAGTATTAAAACAAGGTGTTTCCTTTCTCATTTATAACATACCAGCAAAAAGTTAAGATTTGTTCTCTTGTGAAAAAAGGACAGAGTAAAACATAATCCCAAATCAAGGGGAATCTGAAGGAAAGAAAACCTGATTTTAAACTTCCAGTTTATAAAATACTCCAGCTGTTTTGGTTAAAGACTTGATTAAAGCACAAAGATTCAAGTTCAAAAAAACAATTGCTGTCTCAACAGCCGCCATATAAGTGAAAGGGAGATCTTGCTGATAAAATTCAAGTGGCACAGGTAAGGAAAGGCATTTTATGGAACACCTTTCAAACTACTGGTTTCCTAGGTATTCATGCTCAGAAAACTCAATTCTGTAAACTGCATTCATGATTTTACAAATTCCTAAGTCTTCACCTACGAGCTACGATCGAATTATCGATTTTGTCTTTTACAAGATTACATTATAACTCAATAGCAAAAGCATTCTACAAAGTATTGGCTCACAATGCTGTCACTGAAATGTATCACCTTTTTCAATAAATAAAATCTAAGAAAATTTGAGGTATTTACCCCATAGGATGCTGCATTATGCAAAGGAATCAAACCTCCTTTATCCTGTGCATTCACATCTGCTCCATGCTGTAACAGGTACTCTGCAACCTCCAAATTATTGTAACCAGCTGGAAGGTTGCAGAAGGACAGAATAAACAGAATTAATGAAACACCCCCAACAGGCCATAGAGAGGCAGTAACCCAGTCAAATTACTTGCAAGTTAGTTAATATGTCAATCGCAGTGAGGACAGTATATTACTTATTATTGAGGACACTTTAACCCTAATTCAGAGTATTTGGTTTTAAAACCTGTCAATAAACAATAAAAGATCATTTTCAGCTACAGAGAACAGGAAATTATAGTAAGTAAATGGTTGGAAGAGCAATGTAAGATTAATATGCCTGAAATACTAATTTTTTAAAAGAGAAAATAGGGAATCCTCTAGCTTTGAGGCTACACTTTAAACTTGCTCAGACATAGAAAGTTCAGCCACAGTAACTAGTAACTGATCAAATCTGTTAATTAGAACACTGACCTGCTAAATGTAGTGGTGTTGAATGTCGTCCTTGCGTGTCCCGACAGTTGACATTGTCAGGTGAACACAGCTTTTTTACTCGGGCCAAACAACCTTTCTTTGCAGCATCTAGTAGAGCTGCATCTCCTCTAAGTAGGTCTTGAATATCAGTATCACCATCTTTAACAAGGTCTAGAGGAGTATTTCCATCTCTGTTTTTCTTCGTAGGGTCAGCTCCGTGCTGTGCACATCAAAAATGGGTGGGAAATATGTCAGTAGAATAAACATGCTGCATCTGAAACATCTTACAGCTTACTGAGCAAATATTCTGACATATGCTGGAATCCTTCAGAGAACCTTCCATTGACTGTGTGAGAAAGGACAATATAGGTGCTAACAGTATCCCTTTTACTGAACACACTGAACTATAATCATTTAGAAACCACAAAGCACAAATCATTTCTCAAAGAAGTTCATTTACATTTCAGAGGAACAAGAAAGAAAAGAAAGCAACCTTTCTCCAGCACGTGTTATACCTGTAACAGGAGTTTGCAAATCTCATATTTTCCTTTCGCTGCAGCTTCGTGCAAGGGAGTGAATTTCCACAAGTCAGCTACATTGACAACTGCACCATGTTTAACCAACAGTTCTGCAACTTCATAGTGACCATATGAACAAGCATTATGTAACGGGACAAGTCCTCTGGAAACAATTAAAAGAAAAGAAAAATTCTCTTTGAAAATAGGGTATTTTTTTCACTAAGTGATATAAACTTAAAACGCAGTGCACCTTCAACAATGAAACCATAACAAAAACTTCATTTCCCCCCCCAGTAGTCTAATAAAGCAGGAGTACCTACTGCCAAAGCAGTGAAAATGCAATCAGCAGCGGCACTGAAGAGGAGTAAAAAGACAGGGTCAGAGAAATCCTCTACTCTTAAGTATTGCAAAATGCTTTTGGATATTACGAACATCATCATTCTAACAGAAGGTTCCATGAAAATAAAAAAATAAAATGTCTGAAGAAAGAATGGATGCTTATCAGTTAGCACTGTTCAAAAGCTGACAGATATTAACAACTACAATTGCCACGAAAAATACACGTTCAGGCACTTACCCCTTATCTTTTGCATGCACATCAGCTCCATGCTGAAGAAGATACTCCACAACAGATACTCTGTTATATCCAGCTGCAAAATGAAGTGGTGTAGACTGACGTCCCTCAATATCTCTGCAGTTCACACTCTGAACAGTACATAGCTTCTGTGAATTTCCCAAAACAAAACATATGTTACTAATTATGTAGTGTTGGCACTTTTAATTTAGTCATAGAATGTTGTTATACACATCTAATTTTGAATAACTGTTTTTAATAAAAAGAAAGTTTTAAATTTATTTTTATGTAAAGTCTTTACTTTTCATCGATTGTGTTCTAATCAAAAAATCCAACTGCTCCCAAATCCACACCCGTGACTTATTTATGCTTTTTATATAGGGCAAACATCTGGAGGTGGTGAATATTGTAGTCTGCCATCTGTAATAATTGTGCAATATAAAGGCCTTAGGACGGGGATCACAACTCTAAAGCAGTCAGTGAAGGGCTGTTTGATTGTCTGCTTTGAGAAATTATAGACTGAGATGTAATTCTGTCCTAGCTTTGGCTGTAGTGGAGTAAATTTCTTTTCACAGTGGCTGGTACAGGGCTGTGTTTTGGATTTGTGCTGAACACAGGATTGAAAATGTAGAGATGTTGTTATTGCTGAGCAAGGCTTACACAGAGCCAAGGCCTTTTTGTGCTGCCACACTGGTGAGGAGGCTGGAAGTGTATGGGAAGTTGGGCAGAGACACAGCTGGGACAAGTGACCCAAACTGACCAAAGGGATATTCCAGACCATATGGCATCATGCTCAGTAGCGGAAGAAGGAGGAAGGGGGGACATTTGGAGTGATGGTGTTTGTGTTCCCAGCATGATGGGGCTCTGCTCTTCTGGAGATGCCTGAAGACCTGCCTGCCCATGGGAAGCAGTGAATTAATTCCTTGTTTTAATTTGCTTCTGTGTGCAGCTTTTGCTTTCCCTATTAAACTCTTCTTTATGTCAACCCACAAGTTTTCCAGCTTTTACCCTTCTGATTGTCTCCCCGATCCCACACGTGGGGCAGTAAGTGAGCAAATGTGGGGCTTGGCTGCTGACTGGGGTTAAACCATGACAAATTCTCTCTTATTTTTAAGGACAGGTTTAAGCTTACTTTTACAGTATCCACATCTCCAGCCTTTGCAGCCTCCAGCAACTGTCGATCTGCATCAGAATTACCTAATGGGATCCCTTCTGCAAAATAAATGAGGTTGCATGACAGGTAAGTGAAGACATTTAAAGGGATTTGTTAAGATAGGAAATCATTTGAGTTTTCTAAGGGAAATCCTTGAAATAAAGTTAACCAATTACAGCAGGATTTGTCTTTGCTTACTGTTTACAACTATAGTTGACAGAGCTAATAGTATTGCAAACTTTAGCAACATGCTTCCTATCTATTTTGAAGTACTGTGGAACCATTCTTATTTCAGTTTCAGAATTAGGCTATATCAAGTTTACCTATATGTATAATGCCCAAACCTTACTCTTGAAAATCACTGTACACTGTTGCCTCTTCTCACAGATGCAATGAACACAAATTTGGTTTAGAAATTAATTTTCAAAATTCCCCACACACTATGTCAGAATTTTTCTAAAATTATTACAGGTGGCTACGCCACAAACATTCGGAGCATCTCTGACAATCTAGAGAGTAAATGATATTGTTAACTAGGAAATGAAACTCCACAACCCAGTACTGTCTCTTGAAGAACACACTTTTTTTTTTTGACTTGTCTTCACTATTATTTCTTGACAGCGCTTGAAATGTCAAGTAAAACAAAGCCCTACAGCAGATCTTGAATAAATCAGCATACCCTGTAGCAGCTGTTGCACGCTTTCAGTCCCCATTTGCAAGGCTGTAAAGCCCTGCAGAGACACGATGGAAGGATCGCATCCAGAACTCAGCAGCAACCTGCATGTCTGAAGATGACCACAATGTGCTGCTCTGTGAAGAGAGGTCTGGCCAAGATTATCTAATGCATTAACCTAAATATAACAGAGACAAGAGACACCACCACCAAAGTTTAACATTAGAAGTGTTTTCATTGCTGACTAGGAGCACTTCACAAGTATTCATCATACTTTATTAAAAGAAAATATTAAGCATATTTCCAAAGGTCATTGTAATTTTTATTGCAATAGCATCATGTAAAATCTACCTGTCACACAGTTCAGTCTAGCTTCTTGCTGTTCATATATACTCCCTACTTTTTTTCCTTACACATTTCATTATTACTGCTGGACAATCAAGCACTGAATAAGACACTCTAAAAATTTTCCACTCACAGAGAGAACTACAACTGAATTTCAAACATTCATTTAAAACAACAACGATTCCATGTGTAAGGCTGTACTGATGGATTGATGGCCTATACCTGAAGTGTATAAAACTAGAACCTTCAAAAATTTATTATTTTAGAAAAGCCTTTCTACTTGGCTGTCCATTCTCATGGTATGAAAACCTATACAGTACACAAATGACAACAAAATCCCCCATGATACTCATACCTTAGCTTCATGTTTCACAACTACTTCAACAACATCATTATGAGCCTTTTCTGATGCCACATGAAGAGGAGTCAAGAAGCTTAAAAAAAAAAGGAATAATTCAAAATGTATTTTGCAAAATCTTCTGAACAAACACTTAGGAGTATTCATTTGAAACCACTCACTCTTTTGTTTTTTCATTGATGTTGGCTCCTTTCCTCAGTAGCAGTTCACATACTTGTTTCCTCTTAGGATATGGAGATGCAGCAGCACAGTGCTGTGAACATAAAAAAATTTAGGATTAACAACTAGCTAGCAATATAAAGGCTTTATTGCTTGCTGACCAGCTGGCAGTTAAGAGCTGGTGGTGTACAAAGTCAACAGAAAAAAAGCCCCAAAACATGCAGAAGCTTATTAATTTGGAAGATTCCAAATGGGCTTTTGGATTTACTCTGTATTTGCCAGAGCTTCCTCTCCGGTAATTGCTGGAAACCATCAAGCTTTACAAACAAAGCTAACACACATAGCTTGCTGTTGCTTAAAATGAGACTGTTCTACAAAGAAGTCATTTAGACAACGTAAAAAGGCAATTTAGGTTAGTCTTAACGTTAACTTCAGGAACAAAATATTAATCAGTGTTATTTGTTTAACTAGACACTGGATATTCCAGGTTGGCCTGAATTACACTCTTTGACACTGAAATTTTTATTTCTAAACTATTACCTAGTATGCTTAGATCAGCCACAATATAAGCAAAATCATTAATAAATCCTGAGATATTACCAATGCTGTCTCATGTGTCTGAGGATGCTTGAAGTTCACTGTTTCCAAAGACAGATGTTTCTTTATACGAGCTACATCTGACTCTCTTGCAGCCTGCAGCAGTGAGTGACCTTTGAATTCATCTTTAAAAACAAATAAATACATAGCAGAAGGTTATGAGGTTGGCTTGAGATGGATCAAGAGAATTGTTTCTTTCAGTTAGACAAAACTATTCACTTTATTCAGCAGACCATGGTACAGACATTTTCAACTCTGACTCAAGCCTTTACATCACTTGACAGAACTTGTTAGTGAAGTCAAAACACTGTATGAATTTTGCTTTGTTTCTAAACCAAAGCCAGAGACATCCAAACTGGCTGAACAAGAGCTATTTCGCTCACCACTTCATAGGTTCTACTCTTCACATATGTAGCAATTCAAGCATTTATAAATCTCTACTTCTGACCTATCTTTGGAAAACCATTTTTAGATGCTAACATGAAGTCTAATGAAGTATTTACTGACAATTTTTGTACATACACCAGAAAGTTATTGTTTGACCCCTCAAGAACAGAATTTGAGGTCACTCTTTGCAACTCCTTTATAGTTTGCTGGACAAAAATCAATGCCTTTCATCAACTTCTTTGAACTTTCAGTGTTTGTGGCATACTGAAATATATTCAGCGTTCTAAACAGTTATCCTTTTTCTTTTCTTCAAACAAAACACTGTGGAACAAAACCGAGTATTTCAACAATCTTGATGCAACGACAGGAGCGGGTAAGGAAAATGACAGTGCATTGGCAAGGTCGTGAGGGAAAGCATCTATTCCGGGAAGAAAAGCTACAAAACCCATCACAACCACATGACTGCAAAACTGACAGTAAAATTATTTTAAATGCCTACATTCAGAAAATCTAGCAATCTCAAATTATAAACAGTGAAATGTACCGTTCAATATTGCACAATGGTTTGGGACGCGTAAGCATTTTCCAAATCTGATTTCTGGCAGGTCACTGTCTAGGGAATCTAAATACACATCACAAGCTATAACTATAGAACTGATCTCACTTTATACTCACATGCTAATCGTTCTTTTAATTGAGGTGTTGGAGCCAAATCAATGGTGCTTTTGTTGTGACAGTTCAACAGCGTTGGGTCAGCACCATAACTTAACAAAAGAGAACATACTTCCACCCTGTTCTTAGAAGCTGCTTCATGCAGAGGGGTGAATTGCCACAGATCCATTGCATTCACACATGCTCCATGCTTAAAAGGGAAAGGGGTAAAAAAAGATGCAATATCAAAACCAGATCGTTAGGAAAAGACAAGGTTATTAGTTTTAATACAGTAGACTGTTAAAATAAAAATCAATGCTTATATGCAAACTGTTTCCAAGACACTAATTTTCAGCCTATCACATTTAAGTACAAGGTTCTGCAAGTAATGGTCTTTGATGATTAATGTATGTGGAATTCTTCTCCAGTAACATTTTGACTGCACCTCGAGTTCAGTCTGTAATCAAGTCTAACAGGACATGCTTTTTCCCATCGCTTCTATTAAAGCTGTATGGCTTTGCAAAAAGTAATTCAAGGTTCTGTGGAGGAGAAATCCAACATGGAATGCAATTCTAGCTTAACAGTTAAGACACACAGTAGTGGTTTTTTGTGTCTAGTACCACCACTGCAAAAATTCACTTTACAACCGGTCTCTGAAGTAAAAAAATTATGACTACTTATACTTACTACAATATATGCTTATGTCAATATTTTTTTTTATTTAATGTTTTGCTAAACAAATAGAAAGACACATGGAATTAGTGGGGGGCTTAGTCATTCAGGATGGAACAAGAGCTATTCCCTGAGCATCCAAATGTCTGAAGTTATCTAACAGAACACCCTCAGCTGTTATTATGATCTGGATTTGCTGTGGCAGCTGAGAATAGACACAGTTCAAAACTCCCTTGGTGGAAAACACAGATTATTTTGCAGGCCACATCTTCAAGCCACTAGTTGATTGTGCCTCATACTTATCTTCAAGATTAACATAATCCAGATAAACCACTTTAGTTACAGGAGTTCACTTCTGTTAGGAAAATTGACATGTTTCTTTTTCTTTGGGGTGAAGGCTACAATTCAGGGCCAGAACTGATGTTATAAAATTAATTTCCTCAAGAGACTGAGTACTCTTTAATTTAAAAACATTTGCTATCTTTACCAATTTTTTTTAAACATCTCTTATTACTTTGCCTTCTGAAATATTCCTCTACTGTCAAATTCAAAACATCACCCGGCTTTTAGGGTTTTCTTTTGGTGGAATTTTTGGGGTAAGGGTAGAAAGGTTGAGATAAGCAGTACTTACTTCCTGGTACAAAAACATTCAAGTCTGGAGCAGAAAGAGTTAAAAACAGAAAGCACATTTATAAAGAAAAAGCTTCCTTGCAAGCAGAAGATTCTGTAGCTGCAGCTTAATAATCACTAACATGTAAAGCAAAAGCTATCTATCATGAAGTTGTGTAAATCTAAGTACAAAAAAAAATATGCAACTTGTATTAGTCTACTATAAACCACTCTTATTGAATAATATTCAACTTCCTCTCTTCAGAGACCAACCTTTACTAGAAGCTCTGTTACTTCATAATGACCATAGGAACAGGCATTGTGAAGTGGCACCAGATCTCTATAGAGAAGAAAAAGAAGGATGATTATTTAGTACACATATTTCAATTCTAAATGCATCTATAACATTGCAAATGGTACTATGCTGCACCTTGAACATTTTACAAAAATAATATGAGAGATGATCAGATGAAGCTGAGGAAAAATAAGAAGCTGGAGAAGAAACCAGAAAATCCCATCAGGATTTATCAGAACAAACACCTAAAATCATCAGAAGATGAGAAATGAATTGCATTGTCTCACAGCAAATGAACTGGTTTCACTCAGACTTGAAACCCTAAGAAGGACGAACTATCTGCAGGGAATGTTCAGGAGTGACTGTAATTATCTCTTTTTCATAAGAACATTGCTGTAATATCTCCTTGCTTGAAAACTAATCAAGTTGCTTTTTTGTCATAGCAGAAAGGTTAAAAGATGACAGAACAGCCTCAAGCTGAAAAAATTCCTGGTTAAAACAGCATTATTGTTTTTTATTACATCTCTATTTTTTAACAAATTCTGTTTATTCTGGACAAAAGCAAAAAGGAACCTACCCTTTATCTTTGGCATGTACGTCAGCCCCGTGCTGCAGTAAGAGCTGTACTATTTTTACACGGTTATACCCAGCTGCTAAATGTAATGGAGTAGACTGAAATGAAAGAGGGTAGAAGTAATCAGTAACACAAAATCAAGGGTTGATTTCACTTTTTTTCAAAACTTGTTAACAGTACTAAATACTGAAGTCTTTAAAGATTTACGAGATTAAACAAAAAAAAAAAACCAGAGTGCTTGAATCAGATATTTGATAACTATGTTCGTTGTTTACTGACTACTCTAGAAGTCAACATAAACATAAATCCTGAGTTTACTCCATCACTAATACATTTGGGCAACAAAGGCCCTCTTAAAGGATTTTTGAGTCCTACAGTCCATTTTTGTCTTTCAGCCTACCCTAACTAGAAACACTTTGCTGGCACAAACTACATCCCTTGTGAAAGGGGTAGTAAGGGGGGCATTAGAATCAATAAATTATGAAGAAGTCTCCCTGCCAATCAATAAAGTAAGCTAGAAATTATCAACAGAAATTGTTATCCACATCTGTGAGTGCAGTAATTTAGTGGGATGTGGGGGAAACTTAATCTTCTCTTCCGAACTCTCACCCTCCACAGAGCAGACAGATAACCGCTCTGTGATCATTTCTAGCAAATGCATCCAAACATTCTCAGCAGCAGCAGTAAGGGCATAGCTACAAATTAGTGAGGAGAAATCTTATCCTGCACATTTACAAACCCATCTGCTGAACTAGGTTAGTACTGCTCCTAGAGGATGAGTCGTATAACTAGAAGGTGAAAAAACAGAGATGTATCAGTGTTTTGGAGATTCCAATATCTCACCACAAGGCCTCGAAAAAGGTTAATTAGATCAAAACTTAGGTGAATGAACACACATACTTAATGACAACAACAAGGATGCCAAAAATTGATACTCAATAATCTGAACCTTCCACAGGCTGAACCCAGAAGACTCAAGATTTTTGAGAATGGAGATTTTGAACATTTTTATGTTCTTTACCAGTAGTTACAGCTATGAACAGGTCACTTGCTTAGGGTGCATGGCAAATAAGGGGCCTGTATCTCTGACAGCAGTAAGAATCCACAGAATGGCCCTGTTTCTTTATCACTGCAGATCTGAAGGTCAAGCCAAAGTTTCAATTGAAAAGGTGTTTGTTTATTGCTCCTAGATAGAAATACCTACATAGTCCTTTTAAGATTAAAAACAAACAAACAAACAAAAAAATCATCTGGCTGCTATAGAGGTGGAGTCTTATTTTTCCACATACAGTAAAGAAAATAGACAGATTTTATGTTTAACATTTTTAAAATCTGGTCAAACAGTGACTGTGAAACGTGTCAGAGAGAACTAATTTTAAATGAGATTTTAAACAAAAATACCTTTCTGCCATCACTTGCATGACAGTTAACATTTAAAGGTGTAAGAAGAGACATCATCTTTTCCTCATTCCCACTCCTGAAAAACAAGATACGAAACGGGCAGAAATATTTTTATCCTGATTGTTAGTAGCTTATTCTGGTTTTACATTTTGCATTGCTATTATGTTCAGCAGATTTTAAGCAATACATTCACCTCTGTATTGTCAGCATTAAAGGGAAAAAAATGCATTTTACACAACGATTTTGGTAATTTTATTCAAAGAAAACAGCCAAAGCTTAGCATCTAGATGGAATGACAGCTCAAAAGATGATATACACATTAACTGCATACAATTTTGAAAATGTATTTCCAGATATCTTCCAAACCTACATACCTGGCACTTTCTAACAGTTCATCTTTCTTGTATTCACCTAGAAGACAAAAGGGCTTTCTTTAGCGATCAAATAAATATCTTTATATGTGAAGTTCACTACTTATCCTCCTCTTCTAAAATTTTAGAGAACACAAGTGCTAGAAGTACTTAACAGCACACCTTTCAGTACTTAAGAGATGCTCACAGAAAATAGGAAGAGTGATTTTTTACTGTAGTGGGTTGACCTTGGCTAGACAGCAGGTGCCCACCAAGCTGCTCTATCACTTCCCTTCCCAGCCGGACAGAGGAGAGATGATAAGGTGGAAAACGATTCATAGGTTGAGATAAGGCAGTTTACTAAAGCAGAAGTAAAAGTCTACACGTGCACAAGAGAAGAGGAAAATAAAGAGGTTTATTTTCTACTCCACATTAGCGAGCGGTGTTCGGCTACATCCTGGGGAGCAGGGCTCCAGCACGTGTAGTGCTTTCTCAGCAGGCAGCCATTGGAAACACTAAGTGCCCCCCCCTTCTTCCTCCTTTCCTTAGCTTTTATATCTGAGCTGACATCATAGGGAATGGAATATGCCTTTGCTTTATTTGGGTCAGCTGGCCCACTTGTGTCCCCTACAGGATCTTGCTCTTGACTGGGGGTGGGGAGCATGGTGTACCAGTGCTGCCCAGCAGTAGCCAAAACACTGGTGTGTTATCAACGCCTTTCTAGCTACCAATGCAAAGCACAACACTGTGAGGGCTGCTATGGGGAACTGTACTTCATCTCAGCCAGACCCAATACATTTACACAGGTAGATAATAACAGGACAAGGGGAAATGTTTTTAAACTAAAATAGGAGAGATTTAGATTAGATATTAGGAGGAAAGTCTTTACTCAGAGGGCAGTGAAACACTGGAACAGGTTGCCCAGAGAAGATGGGGGATGCCCTGTCTCTGGAAATGTTTAAGGCCATGTTGGATGGGGCTCTGGGCAACCTGGTCTAGTGGATGTCCCTGCGCGTGGAAGGGGGGTTGGAACTAGATGCTCTTTAAGGTCCCTTTCAACCCAAACCATTTGACAGGTCATTACTGAACTAGCACAGTAAACTATCCAGAGCACACGCCGTGACTGAGATGATGAAAGCCATAAGGGAATTTCCATTTAGAATTATAAACCAGGGAGAAGTTAGAGGAGTATCAAAAGACAAACCCCAAACTACTGTATTATATTAGTTCAACTGTTATTAGTCATAAAGTAATCTAAAGATTATCACTTACCAGTCAGCACTGCTTTTGCAGACGGGTCTGCTAAATCCAAAGCTGTTCTTCCATCTGTGTTCCGGATGGTTGGTTCAGCACCATGCTGCAACAATACTACAAAAATGGCAAAGTTTTCCATGAGAAAACAATTCTACAAGACAAGGCTTATTGGATATATCATTACTGTAAACTGCAAGCAACAAAAGAAACATCCACTTCCTGATCCTAACTTCCTTTCTCAGATTTTTCATGTCAGATTTCCCTAAAGTCATCTGTGAACAGTTTATCCAGTGAAACACATGTGCACACATTTCATGAGAAAAAAGTGGAGCAGAAAGGGAACAACAGACTAGCAAGAGGCAATCTCAGCTGAGAGCCTGTGATACACTACAAAAAACCAGTAGCAACTTCCATCAGCTCCAGAGCATGCTGATACAAACCCACAAGCAACTGTGCCCTAAACTGTACATAGCAGTGTCAGGCCATGCATCCTGCACTCATACTCAGGCCAAAGAGGCAATGTCATACATACAGCTCTCTCTGGATGTGCTCCTTAAAGCAAAGGAGAGCCAACCACAAAATCAAAAAATTTGTTTCTTGACCACATATCTTAACTTTCTATCTCTTCCTTAAGAAGTTCCTCTTAGAAACTGTGTAGGCAAAAAAGTGGTCAATATAACTAAAGTTTAGCCCTTACCTAATTTAACACAGCTGCTACATATAGACAGAATGAATCCTTTATTAAAATCAGGTTTTTTCTTTCCACTGCACTGTGAGCAGCAGAAGGCAGCATAAGAGTCTAAGCTGAAATAGAACAGAATTTAGCTCCATCACATCACTCTATAGCTCCTTTTCTATGATGTCAGTGTGAACCTTCATAGATCGGCAATTATCAAAAAGAGTGACATGTAACAAGTGACACATGAATTAACGTTTATGAAAGATTTTTAGTTTTAACCCTTATACCAGCCATGGCTTCATAGAATAAAAATGGTCTTTAAAATCTTCTGGATTTTTCAAAGTGAAAACAAATGAGTCAGTCACAGGAAGACTGGGAAAAAATTACCAATGCAGACATCTGTCTTGCCCTTAATGGCAGCTTCATGAAGGGGAGTGTAATTCCAATTATCCCGAGCATTAGGATCTGCACCATGCCTCAAGAGAAGATTGACGACTTCAGCATGACCGAAAGAGCAAGCGTTGTGAAGAGGAATAAGGCCTCCATCATCTCGGGCATGGACATTGGCACCGCTCTGAAGCAAATATTCAACTACATCCTTCCGACCAAAACCTTGATGGGGAAAAGGGAGAAAAGGTGTCAGGATGGGGTAAGAAAATTCCACGTTCCACATGTACAGATTGAAATAACAAACTTAAATAACAGTAACCACTCTCAATAACAACCAAAACTGCCACTGTTTACAAAAGAGTATTGACACACTAAGGCTGGTTTTGAAACCCTTAAAAAATAGGGCTCCCATGAGCCAACAGCTTCCTTAAAATGTAACAAAAAGAACAGAATGGTGACAACAAAACCTATTTTTTAGTCACTTTATATGGTTAATAAACTGAACAAAATTTCTGTGATACTCTGCCAACCCACTGCCAGTTTGTGTATGGACCAATGGATGAGCCCTGGGAACAGTGGGGACGATTGGCTTCAAGCCAATGCATGGAGCGTCCAAGGTGGAAGTGTTCAAGGCCAGGCTGGATGGGGCTCTTAGCAGTCTGGTCTAGTGACTGACATCCCTGTCCCTGGCAGAGGGGTTGGAACTATATGATTTTCAAGGTCCTTTTGAACTCAAAAATTTCTATGATTCTATTTACAATTCATATTCTAAGCTTTTTAAAAAATATTCATGTAACAGGAAAAGTATTTTACAGAATAAAGTTTCTTGTTTTCTAAAAGAAGCAAGTAGGTAGCACTACTCTCAGGTTAAGAATAGAAGCATGGCTATTTGCTTTCCAAGGAATAATTAACTTAAAGTGTACACAGATTCCACCTTTGAAATAATCACTTAAGAAAGCCCTTAGGGACATAGGAAGTTTAATTGACACCATTCTATATTGAAGAAATTTATTATAGGAGTATGCACAACCATAATTTAAACATATTCATACTCTCTATTTTCAGTGATGTCTAAAATTGTAAATATTTGATCCTGACTGAAGAACAAAAATGCTCTTATACATTCTCAGGCACTTTTTTACAAGCCTGTTATTCAAGTTAGTGGACAGCAAAAAATATGCCCACTGGTACATCTGGGCTTAGAAATATATCATAAATAAGGAAATTGCTCTTATAAAACATTTCTATAGGTACTATTTTTCAATTTCAGCTGACTCTTGCCTTTTTTTTTTTTTTATGGCAAATAAACTAGGACAACAAGCTGTATATTGTTTCCTCCAGTATCTCCACAGGAGACCAGAGAGCTTTAGGATTTCTGCTTGTAGCCATTATACCCATCTGGTTATGTTCCAAAGGCCACTGCCTACAGAAATCCCTCAAAGGTTCCACAAATGTCTCTGTGGGTCTCAAGATTATTATAGCAGTAAGAGCCATATTTTGGTATGTATCTGTCTTCAGTCAAGTACCTTCTGGGAAATAACCCCTGTGTGCAGGACTTGACCTTCCTTGCTTTAAACTATCTGACTTAGAACTGTTTGCCTTCAGAGCTCAAGACCTGGGTGGGGATGAAGTGTTGGGCTTTTCCCTTAGAAAGAATAATCACACAGTTGCCAACACCACTGATACTCAGGTTGTAGCAAAGTTAAACTTTGCTACAAATCATCCACGGAATGTCAGCAGACAGGTGTAGGTCCCTGCACCCATAACCTAGAAATGATGTATATTTCTGATAACAACACAGCGTTTCAGTGACAAAGTCACCAAAGCCTAAGAGAAGGGAGAACTTTTCAGTTACAACTGAACTTTTAGTTTTAGCTTAGTTGTGACTCAATCTTTTCATAGAATGTTCTTCACTAAAACTGACTTCAGTAAATCCCTCTCTTGGAGCAAGAGGCACTTTCAGTTTCACCATCCAAAGCTCACAAAAAAACTCCACTGCCATTATTAAGCAATTTCTCGATCCTACTTGATAAGAGAAGATCTTGTAAAGATATATGTCAAAATGAAAGAGGCCAGGAAAAGTATTCAGAAAAGCCTTAGTTAAATTCTAACTTTTCTCCTCTTCTCTCAAAAGTCTGGTAAAGAACCACATTCACCACAAATACATCATTATTATAAAAATCAGTTTATGTGAAACTTCTTAATCCTAGAATGAACTTCAAAGTGTTTTCAAGTAACAGTCACAAGGCTATACTGGTAATGTGCTTCAATTTTTCAAACAGAAAACAATACTAATAATACAAATCTTATTAGCACTTTGCCTACAACAGAACCACAGACTGTACAGCAAAATCACTTTTTAGTCTCAACATGACACCTACCCACCCTGCCTGTCCTAAGAGAGAATGGGAGCTTAACACACTTGGGATAAGAACTGGATCCATGCAAACCCCATTTATCTGCCCTGGCACAGTAAGCCATATTCACTGCACGTGCATGCATATTTCTGCTGCTGCAAAAAATCAGTACCTGTACATATACCCATGCACCCATGTTGTCTATATACTAAATTATATGCAGTGTATTTCTTATTTTTAAATATATTTAGCTTTCCAACCTAGGTATTATAAATGCTGTTATTTTCTTACATGTGTCCTGATTTTTTTCTTACATCTTCAAGCCTTTAAAAAATTCTGCTTCTAGTTTGAATGTATACTCAAAATTTACTAAGTTCTTTGAGAATGTACAAATGAGACTTCTGCAAGTGCCAGAGTTCTGCAAACACATCATCAAAGCTGTTATTTGATGACAGACTGCTTGGTATTTTTTTCTTTGAGTACCAAAAAGACGTTTTCCAGGACTGCTGCAATATGTTAGAAAAGCCTCTGACTAAATTCTCCATCCAGAATTTACACATCTGGTAACTAAGTCACTCATTCTTGTACACAAGGCTTTCCTATTCCTCCAAGGGCTGACGCACAGCCATGTTTTTTGAGGGCAAAATGCCAACCTTAGCACGAATCAATTCCATAACTGAAAACCAGCTGTAATGAACCTGTTAATAGGCATAGAGAATTCACCCAGATCCCTCTATTTAGTACAGAGGTTCAATCAGATACAGAGGTTCAATCATGAGCAGCCTGCAGTTTCTCTCTGTGCAGCCTGCATCCATTCAGAAAATGCCTCCAGTGCAGCAACACCCTGCAACTACCTGTATCTAATTTAATGTTGAGATGGGCTCATTTGCATCACAACAATTTTTGTAACTTCTCCCCAGCACTGGGTGCACAGCAGGGATTCCTTACTTCCTTGTGGAAGCATCTGTACAAGAGGGCACCATATATGGAAGGAGAATTATTTTCTCATTACGTTCTAAAGGATGCATGTGTACAGAGGAAATGACCAGACTGCACAATGGCCTCTCCTTGTGTTGTTTTCACCGAGACTGGAAAGCAGGGAGAGCCTTTGCTGACACAGGCAGGCAGCCACTACCTCCTGTATTAGTTCCTCTTTACCATTGGTCAGCTGCTGCAAAAGTGTTTCAAACCACAACATCGTGATTTTTAAGGGGTCGGGATTTTCTTTGGCTCTTGAGCTTTTACACAAAGACCACAAGTGGGATCATAGCTTGCAACTGTGCAAGGTAACTCTTACCGTCATGAACACTTGAATTTTCTTACTGCGAAGGAGGGTTGGCTGCTCAGTATCTCCAGCTCACACTCTTCTACCATCTGTGACAACTGAACACCTCACTGCACTTGTTCCCTGACAAGTTACAAATTTTTAGCTCACAATTCCTGATTATAAATTATAATAGAAACGTTTAACTGTATATAGTTAAAAATTTATTTAGTCACTGTGTGCCACAACTGACATTCAGCTAATACTGATAAGATGAAAAGGTAACAGAAAGAACTGAGCTTCACTTCTTCTCCCCTACCCTGGCCGTTCATATTTTTTGATGAATTTCAGATCGCAGTAATGACATTTTGGTACCTGCCAAGTCCCTAAAGCCTTGTGATACTTTGAAGTTTGACACACACTGTGGAGAAAAAGACTGGCTCAAGCAAGTATATGCAGGTTATGGTGGGAAAGGATGGAGCCCACTGTATTGTGAAGGGTGGTGGCTCCTGCCTGAAGCTTCAGCACAACCTACCTACCACACACACAGTTGTGTACTACAAAATCCAAAGAGCAACCTTGCCCAAAAGCCCAGTATTTATTATCTCTGATAATGACACATGCCCAGAGAGAGCTTGCAGTGTTGGGTTTTTTAATGCACTTTATTTTAAAATCCACTTTTACAAAATGACACATGGAAAAAGAAAACTTTATTTTTTTTTTTTCTTAAATTGCTTGGTAAAATCTGTGCAAAGACTTAAAAAATAGAATCCAAGTCCAGACGCCAGAATGGTACTCTAAAAAAGGAAAAAAGGGCAATACAAAACCTATCAGTGTATTTCAACTTCATATAAAAAGTCTCAAAAATGAAAGAAAATAGTCAGAAAAGTTTTGTAATGTATTTTCTAAGAATAGCAAGCCAACTAGTATAAACAAAGCAGGAATACAAGAGATTTTTGCTTTCATTTCCTGGAATGTAATTCTTTTAGAGGCAGAAGACAAAAGAAGTTAGTATTACTCCAACTGTGAGTAATGGGGGAGAGGCAAAATGAAACAAAAACAGTAACTCCCAAGTTTGAGAGTTCCTTATGTCCACCTTTCACATGGAGTCTATTGCAGGTGGGCTGACAACAGTGGATTCGACCTGAGGCAGTAAGGAGTGTTAAATACAGAAATAACACAAATATTTTATACCACATGTTAACTAGAAACTATCAGCATCTCCTGCAGTCTGATGAGAGGAGGAATTAATTTCTCTGTATCAGGTCTGGAGAACACTTAAGCACGGCACTGGTGTCTCCCATTTACACATCAACATTAGAAGTCGAACAACTACATGAAATTATTGCTGTGCATTTCTCTAAAGAAAAATCTTCCTATAGATCAGGAGTTCTTTAAAGTCAAGACGGATCACTCCTGTCCAGAGAGATAAACTAAATCACTATACTGAATGAGAAACATCTTAAGCACCCAAAGGAAGCCCAAATCAACCAAAACCAAATAAACAAAACTTCTCACTTCTCCAAAAGGCTCTAAAACATACACATTTGTTTCTAGAAGCTCAGTCAATTAATGAACAAGCAGGACTGCTGCACATAAAAGAATAACTGCAAAATTGTTTTCCTCTGACAGGGTATTTTGTCTCCTGTGCTCTCTTAGTGATCAAGTTTTTTAAATTTATAAAATGCCGCCGTCCTAAAGAGGCTTTCAAAAACTTAGACCTCTGAGGTCTGAATCAAGACCTCTTGACACAAAGAAAGGACACCTTAAGTAGAAACCTTTTCTAAGACAATTCAGTAGAGAAATTAACATCTTTGTTACTATCCATACTGCTCAGCCGAAAGGAAGCTGCTGTCTTCTGCAGCCTGCCAGCCCTGGGGTCCTACATCTAAGGCTGTAATCAAATCAAAAGCACCAACATGAAAACAAGTTACAGTCAGGTCTTTGTCTGAAAAGGTGGGATACAATCTTCTGGCCTGCTGCCAGAGAAAGCAGTTGTTCTGTGACGTCAGTTGTTTGCGTACCGAAGTCTTGAATTAACAAAGTCCATTTGTTAAAGATAAGAATGCAAAAACCTTAGAAACTGTGTTATCTGACAGGCACCTTCATGGGTGCAATTCCAAAAACGCGCAGGCCTGCTGAAATCCATGGGAACTGTACCTGGGACAAGGGTCCCTGTCGGAGCTCACGTGTCACAACACGAACAGAACAAACCCCGCTTCAGATGTCCTCAAAGCCAGCCGAGGTTTGGGTTTTTTTTTTTTAAAAAAAAGGGAAAAAGGAGAAGGAAACAGACCGAGGGCAGCCCCCGCTGTAGCGCCCGCACCCCCACCGCGTGGGTGCCCCCGAGCGGGCCCCGGGGCCGGGCAGAGCCGCGGCGGGGGGCGATGCTGGGGGCGATGGAGGGCCCGGCCCCCCGAGTTCCGCCCACCCGAGCGGCCCAGGATGCCGGCGCTGCCCCGCGGCCCGGCCCGGCTCCCCCCGCCCGGTACCTGCGGCGAAGTGCAGCGGGCTGGACTTCCTGCCCGCCGTGTCGCGGCTGTTCACGTTCTCGGGCCGCACCAGCCGCTTGACCCGCTCCACGTCCCCGTTCCTGCAGGCCTCGAAGAGCTCCCGGGCCGGCTCGGCCGCGGCCGCCGCGCCGCATCCCGGTGCTTCAGCCAGGGCGGCCGCGCCGCCCGCGCAGCGCCGCCCCGCCAGGCCGGGCCGGGCCGGGCCGGGCCGGGCCGCCCCCGCACAGCCCCGCACGGGCCCGCACGCGCTCCGGGCGGGCGCTGCGCCCGGCGGAGGGATCCGCGCACCGCCGGCCTCGTGCGCAGGCGCGCCCGGCGGCGCCTCCTCCCACCGTGAGGGCCGGGCCGGGCCGCTCCCTGCGCGGGCAGCCGTGAGGGAGCGGCGGGCGGCTCGCACAGCCTGTGCTCGGCCTGCTGCCCTCTCCTTCGTGAGGGACGGCGGTGATGAGCATAAAAAGTACAGCACTAGCGATCCCGGCCCACATTCCTTCCAAAATATGCTCGTGATGCTTAACAGTTATTAAATGTAGAGGAGGAGGTGATGATTGTTCAGGGATTTTTTTTCCCCCTCTCTGTAAAACGTGTAAGACTGTTTTGGTGCTAATAACTTCATGATGCTTGTACAGTTAACTTACATAGCAAAGTATTGTGGCTCGAAAGGAAGTTAAGTGATTGCATAATAACTATGGAATGGAAAGTATACAATATAAATAATGTAGTTTCCTTTATTAATCTCTAAAAGCAGGTATCAGAAAATACTGTTAATTGACAGCCAATTCAAGGTTTTGGAAGACAATGAAAAGCACTTTCTGTTAGCAACCCTGACGGAAAAGCCTGACCCTAGATGGGACTGACTAGAAGAGGATCCAGTTGATGAATATTCCACTCATGCCATATTAAAATGCTTGCTTTTGTAAAAGATAGTTGAATAGAGTCAGTGGCTTCCAGTTCCAAAGGCAGAGATAAGTACCTCCAAACCCAACTGAACTTGCAGACTATTGTTATACTAGGAAAATCAATGGCCTGAGAACACAGAAAGAGCTCCAGCACATTTGTATAGTTTAGTCATTTACACTCTGTTAAACATCCTTGTCCCTGAAACAGGGCAGTTACATCCAAATTGCCTCTCCCTGGTTCATATTACTACATAAACTGTGCCCAGGAATTTCTTGGTGGGGGACACTACTGTCTCAGGGCTACACCATGCTGTAGTAGCAGATCAAGGTCCAGTGCCTGTGTCTGTGTCCTCGCACTGTTTAGTTTACTGATTTACACATAGCCACAGTAGCAGTGTGACAGAAGAATGCAGCCAGCACAGGGACAGAAACCACTTACTTTTGACAAACACGATGCCTTGGTCACGTGTATTTTCTGTAATCCCAGAAAATGGCTTTTCTCTGTGTCTTCATTTAAATTACAAGCTGTTCACAGCACTCAGGGAAAAGTCAGGCTATGGCCAGAGGCCCTTAATCAGCATTGTCACACATACATAACTCATCCACTGCTTTGCATGGGGCCATAATCCAACATAAACTGTCATCAAATGTGGCTCGTAGGCCTGCAGCCATCCCAGACCTTCCCAACATCTCCAAAGATGAAAACTTCCCTTCCTACATGCAGGCTCCACAGGCTGAAAACAAGACCTGCAATCCTGCCATTTGTATCCTTTATTACCATAATCAGTTTCGCTGGAAAAAAACATACAAGCTTTTCAGTTCATAAACCCTTCTCCAGACCTACAGCAGAAGTAGTAAATGCATTAACTTGTCTGTTTTCATTTCAAAACTGATGAAGTAGTGTGTATCTAAAAGTATCTAGACTGTGTATCTTAAAGTCTGTGGAAGTGTAAATACCTGTGTAAATACAAACACATCCTGCTCCCCAGGTCTTCAAAGTAAGTTTAAAATCAGAGCAATTATTTCACTACTTCACTGTAAACTCTATCATTGTTTCTTTCCTTGGCTAAAGGAATTATCAAGTGCTAATGAAAAAAAAAAAAGTTAGAAAAAGAGAAGTATTATAAAGAGCATAAACATACTCCCCATTCTTTCCACATCACTTTACCCAAAAGACACTATTATTCTAAATTATCTATAGCCTGACTTTTCCTGTATGTCTTCCTGATAGCTCGAGTTTGAAACTATGGCAGGTATCTATGAATAGAAACAATTAAAAAAAAATTATACTGTAAGAGCAGGATTCAATTAGCCTTGAATTCATTGAGTCAAACACTTTCAGCATATTTTTGGACTGGTGTATTAATAGCCTTCAGAGTGACTTTTGAGATTCACATCACGTAAAAAATCCCTACTTTTAATTTTATTTATACATTTATTTATGTTACAAGAAAATAATCTGTAAAATCCAATGTTTTTCTTCCATCTTCTGTACAATAGAAAACCATAGCTGAAATGTATGCCAAATGCCATGTGGTAGAGATTTTTCAAGAGGCACCTGTTACCAACACCCCCGAGATGCTCAGCCGTTAACAGCTTGGAAACATTTGACTGTTATTCCTTTTAGTGTAATTTGTGATATACCAATGGCCTCTACCTTTGCAGTTCATCTATCCTAGTGGCATAATCTGGCCTCATAGGAACAAAGTATTTTGGAAGCGTGCTCAGTTTGTTTAGAAACATGCTTGGTTGGTCGCTAGAGGGCAGGAGAGGAAAAGAGAAAAAGAGGGAGGAAAGAAAAAGCAGAAAAAGAGGGAAAAAAAATAAGAGGAAAAAATAAAAATAAATAGAAAAAGAATTAGAATAATAAAGAACTAGAGGGACTGCTGGGCATAGACAGACTAAGGCAGCCTTTAAAATAAACTCTTTTCCTTTCTGCTTAGGAGACTGTTTACTGACGGCGAGAGACATTGTCCGTGCCAATCTACAAGGCAGTCCATCAGATTTGGGATTTTCAGCTGTCAGCCCTTCATGTCATGAGGACTTTTCATTTCTTTCTAATTGGTCCCTGCAGTGCTTTGCCTTGCTCGTGGAAGGAAAGTGAAACACTAGAATTAAATAGAACATTTTAAGAGTTCAGAAATTTAGCTTATTTCAAAAGGAGAATGATTTTAAATTTAGTCCATTTGAAGTATTTCCAGATGAGACTTGGGAAAAAAAACCCAAACCAGCAATAATTAATATTGAACATCAGGAAATAGTAAAACATTCCTATAAAGATAAGAGTTAATTTCGGAGAGAAGTGAAAGGGATCTATTGTGTGTTACTAATTTTTTATCAACTTTCCCAGACCAAGCTACTTTTTCTAAATGAGAAGAGATGCTGATCAATTTAAGAAATATGAGCCCACAACAAAATCAAAGCAGGCTGTAAATCAGTGAATATGTGTAGCAGTGGATCTTTAAAGAAACTTTCTCCTTTCCCTTTCTTATTCTACCCATCAAGTACTTTGGCTATGCATCTTAAACAAGATCTGCCAGTCATCTGTAGTTAGTGGTTGTTATATGTGCCAGCTTTGTTTTACCAGCAGATGGGGGTAAAGTGGAATAAATATCAAATATTGTTCTGGAATAATAAGAGGATTAAAAAAAAAGAAAGGAGACATGGAGATGGTGAAATGTTGAGAGACTGAGCATTGCAGAGAGGAGCAAACACAGAGCCAGGTGGTCCCTCTAGGAGATGGGGATAGATTGTGAGTTGTTTATGAGGTGTAACAGTGGATGATTTAGTTATCAAAATACTGTATATCTCTGTATGCAGCAACCAAGATAATTCTTCATCAGCTTGGTGACCAGCTTTGGTGACAGCAGTTAGAGAAGATTCTTTTTAGTGGTAGGGAGAAGCTTGTGGTCCTGGCATTAGAAGCACCGGTAAGTGTATGAGAGTTCACGTAAACTAGATTATGCAGAAAAAAAAGCCTTTATTCCAGGACCGTTGTGATTTATTTAAAATGATTCCAGTTTTGCTGTCAAAGACTGCTAGAGAGAAACATGTCTAGAGGGCTTAAAGGGAGCTTTTGTTTGTTTTTCTGTAGTGCCTGGAACATTCCAGGCTGACAGAGAGCTTTTTTAAAAGCATAGATTCCACACATGCAAAGCAGAATTACATGGGGTGCCAGCATGGGAACATGGCAGAGACCTGGGAAGTTCTTATTTGTTATTAGTAAGAATGCAGAGAAGCAGTAAGGCCAAAGATCAGCATTGACTAGGGATGCCAGCAGAATAGATTCATTTGTATCTCAAATAGGGACAATAATATGAAAATGCTAAAAGCAATTAAAGGCAAACTAGAGTGTCCAACCATGACATATTCAACTTTTCTGAAGCCAATCAAAAAAAAAAATTGTGAGCTACTTAGCTTATAATCTGCATAGAACTGACTGGGGTAGTAACAGGAAAATCACAATTCTCTTGAAAAATAATCTTAGAGGGACACGTTTACAGAAGAGCAACAACTAGCAAGAGATTCTCCATGCATTTAAATTGCAGTTCAAGTGACAATTATTTTAACAAATTTCAATATTTGTTTCCTATTCCAATTAAAAGCACAAAAAGAAAAAAGGCTGCGTGGAGGTTCAGACATCTTCACAGTTTATCCTGGGCATTTAACAGAAGCATCCAGGTCCTCCAAGTAATTAACAAAGCAGGCAGGTTTCTCAGTGATCACTCTTAATTGCCCTCTGAAGCACTGTAACTCTTTCCACTGATGGCATAAGAAGCCTATACTTTTAATTTCGATACCTAAATTAGTTGTTGTCTATACAATGCAAATACCATACAGAGCAGACAGTGTGAAGGAAAGCAAAGAAGCAACCAAATGCAATGGTTTTTTAGAAACTGTTAATGTACCGTTCCACATACTTGCACATAGATTGGCAAGTTGTGATGTCCTCTCAAGCTGTTATTTCAGGACAGATCTTTGAGAGGCAATTTCTCAACAATTCAAATGATGGCTTCTTGGAACAGTTAGTTTCACAGCCAGGGAAAAAAAAACAACCAACCAACAGAAAAACCCTATTCTATTCTTGACTTGAGTCTAAGAAACACAGTCACTTTGTTTAAGAACTTGTTTTAGTTTCACCACGAAGTAATAATTATCAAATCCAGTAAATTTCAGTATTTCTAATGGAAGACTCCTGCTGAAAAGTAGTCTATGGCACTGATTCAGAAGAGAAATTGAGATGAGAGGAAGGAATTTCATTACAGTGGAATTAAAATCAGATATGAAAACATTAAAATCCTAAGACTTATTGCAAAGACTATATTTATGCATGGTTTTAACTGAGGGACACAAAGTAGGAAACAAGTTTAAGTGGTTGCCAGTCACACTCCAACACAAATTATCACAAATTGTCAGTAAAAAACCAATAAAAATAAATAATATTTTTTTAAAAAGGCAGATTATGAGACATGAACACAGTTATGTGTTATCCTACTAAGCATAAGTTATCACAAAGCTAATCCAACACATGATAACTAGAAACTTCTCCTTTGGGATGTTTTTTCCAACACCTTATGGTTCACTGTAACCAGTAATAATGTCTCAAGAAGCATAGAGTACATTTTGTGCGGGATACTTTTACAGAAAAAAAGTTTTGTGCTCCATTAAGATAATTCTTATGTTCCTGCAAGCAAGGTTTAAAATCTCCATACAAAGATATTTTTGCTTGTAAAAGAAAAATATCATAATACTTAGACATTTACCTGAATGTGGAGTAGGCAGACACACTGCATAGAAGGGATTAATCCTCACTTAAGGGGCATCAGTTTAGTTTATTTGTTCCATGAATAAACTGAAGATAGAATCTCTTTATAAGACCTCTGAGATTGAAACAAAGCAACACAAAAGCTGTTTATACCTTAAATTTAATGAAGAATTGGGCCTAAAAAAACATAGAAAACTCAGAATGGTCAAAATGTTCTAAAATAATTGTATGTTTGAACTGTCTTAAGAACAAACTAAATTGCAAAACTGAGTTAAACCTAATTAATTTAGCTTCATTTTGAGACTCTGCCATAGGTCTCTAGTTTTTTATTTATTACCTGACGATATGTGTTAAGCAATTTTAAAAATTATTTATTAATTGATAGAATGGTATATTGTTAGGCTTTGTTATTGTTAATATTATACATTTAAAGGATGGGAAAATATTAGCAAGTTAAGTTTTGTTGGTTTCCACCACAGTTGAGTGACATAAATGCATGGCAATGTAACATTTATTTATGTATGTATAAAAACTTTTTCTGGATTTTGTATTTTCTAGCAAAAGAGGGAAAATTTTAGGCACTTTTTTCTGGCAGTTTATTCTAGAATTATGTTTGTGATCCACTTCTTTCTGTAATTATTACAAGCAACTGAGATGTTTCTTCTATATAGTTTATAGAAAGCCTTATAACCATCATTTATGTCTTTATTAATGCATAGAAAATAATTTTCCCATTCATTCCAGAAAATTACTGGTTTTCTACTTGCATCAAACATACCTTGATTGTTGAAATGTTGCCTTGTGGTCACTCTCTCAAGGTCATGGGTCCACAGTAGTGTAATCTTACTGCCTAAAAACAGTAAATCGTAGTGCTTGTATTTCACCTGGGACTGTGATGATTTTGCATGACATGTGCTCACTGTGTACTGGGCCAGTACAGCCAATGCCCAATACCTTATAAATTCCCCTTTAGATGACAATATTTTTGAGGGCATAAGGTAATCCTATGTCATGGGGTTTTAGCTATCTGAGGCATACATTTAAAAGTTATCCTTTTTGTATTTTAGGGTGACTGAATCAATTTCTTTATAATTAAAAAATGGGTCCTTTTTACTTTACATAAATGCTAAGTATTGCTGCTAAGATGAAGTTACACAAGATTTCATTTCAACATCAAGGTTACTTGGGGTTAAAACTAAATATATCTCAGGTTCCACCACTCTGGAATCTGTCCAGGAGAGTGAGTGGTCATCCTTCTCTCTTTCTTTTTCAGTTCTTTGCTTCATTTGGCCAGGCCCCTTGGTCTTCAAGATAAGTACTTAGCTGAAGGAGCCTCCTACCCCACTTCATCAGTAAATGCCCAGTGGGAACCTAACTTACTTTCCCAATCCACCTCATGACTTGAACAATTTCAAGACTGGAAACAGTACAGCTGAATGGAAGATTAGATTGGTGTGGAAGAGTAGGCATGATTAAGACTTTAAAACCTTAAAGACATCTGAAATGCTATCACTGCACACAATATGAGGGCACACAAATAAAGGTCCCACAGGCATCTAACAGTGAAATAGCTTTCTCACAGCAGGTTACTAACTGGTTTTCTTCAGAAGTAATTTAACTAATGACCCTTTCTCTGTTGTCTGGACAGCTCATGCAGCAGAGCTACTGCTGCCTTCTTGATACTGTCCATGCATGGAAACTCTTCAGCGTGTACCAGAATAGCCCTTGCAGTGTAGATGATGTAGCACCCAGCTGTTCTTGTGGCCCTCTTAGCTTGTAAACCAAACTCCTGTGCAACAGATAAGCACTGGACACAAGCTGGCCTAATTTGTATTTGTTCCTTGGAAAAAATACATGGAATGCATGCTAGTTACTAGGGATCTTTAATTGTAGGCAAACAAATTATTTTTATCATTGGAGTTAGTTTGACACAACCAGCCATATATTTAGAAGGGTGCAGAGCACTGAAGAACTGATGACAGTGTACAAACAAAAGGCTCAAGGATTTTCTTCTCTATACAGGCACTTTGTGACAGTATCTCAAAAGTCTATTAGAAATATCATTTTCCCATTTTATAGCTAGATTGAGTGATTCAAAACCAGTCTCTGTTGTAGCAAAGATCTGGGAGGCCGAAGTGCAGACTTATTAGAACAACTGACATATGCCTGTCCTCATTTTATCCAATACAGAACAATCACAGTAAGGAAACATCAGGAGGTATCAGTAATCCTCAAATTTAGCCAAAAGAGCTTTTAGCAAAACAAGGTTGGAATCAAATAAAATCATACTTTTTCTGAGCTATTCTCATTTTTAGTAATCCTCAAATTTGGCCAAAAGAGCTTTTAGCAAAACGAACTTGGAATCAAATAAAATCAAATACTTTTTCTGAGCTATTCTTATTTGGCATCTACTCAGGTAACACAGAGAGGGCAGTTCTGGAAAGATGGATTCTCCTTACAGAGACTATGATGTAGAAACTGACCCCTGCATTTAACAGCACAGTATCACCAGCTTCTGGAGGAGAATTGGTTTGCTTTTAGCAGAGATCTCATGGAGTCCATAGGTGTAGGCCACTTTGGCTAAAAGCTGAATCAGTTATTTTTTCCCCATGTGGCCCAGTTTTGGTTAACTAAGTATTGTAATATTTGGAGTAGTCATATTGACTTACATAGAGGGACCTGCATATAGGAAGTTCAGTAGCATATCTAAATGCTTTGCTAAATAAGCTGGTTAGCTGCCAGTCCCTTTAGGACTGGAGAAGAATCTGAAGGCTTTGCTTCTGTTCTGGCAGAAGAGAGAAACAAATAAATGTTACAATAGATTCCCTTAGCTAATATTCCTCAGTACTGTTTTTTATTTATCCCTGGACAGATTTATAACGTACTTTAATGCTGAGCTCATAACATTGTTAAAAGGAATATTTAATGTCCCTGAAGAAAAGAACCCATTTGTATAAGAAATCAGAGACATTATGCTTCACAATAGTGAGAAAAAACTCAAGTATTCATGCTACTTGCATTGCTCAAAAAAAGCTCTGGGAAATCATACTGGTTAAACTGAAACTATGTACTAATGGCTGCCCCAAGACCACTCTCTGAAGTAACAACCTTGTATGTTGGAAGCACAGGCTAAGAGATTGTGTGAGCTGGTCCCTCACAATGCTGATACTCCAGCACCTGGGGCCACTGAGGCTGCAGGCAACTTGTGAGGCAGCAGGATGGATGGAAGATGGACAGGGAGCATAACACTACTGTATATACAGTTGTCTTGTCTTTTACGGAGGCAATTACCCAGCTGGGATGGTAGAAGAGTTCACTGTAGGAACGGTAAGAGTTAATTTAAGAGTGAAGAAGGAGTTAAGTAGAAGCAGATGTGCTGCAAAGTGATATTTGAACCACCCAAATAGCTCTATCGGCCGAATAGGGTAGTCAGGACCTTGCTATTATTATTACTGTGATCAGAAACGTGTGAACTCCAAGCTATGCTCCCACACAGGTCAAGAGATAGAGATCTGTATGTATGGACAGAAGTCAGCTTGGCACAATACTGAAACTCATCCTTTAGGAAAGACGCCTAAGGGACCAGATTTGACCTTTAGATGATGATGATGATGATGACTGACCTACTTCAGAAATATACTTTGTCCTCACAAAGAAACAAGGAGTCCAAGATTGTTTGTATTTTGAAATTGCCTGGTTACCGATTTTTTAAATTTTTAGGTTATACTTTGTCCAAATAGTTTAGACAGAGGATTTATTGAGTTATATTTTTTTAGGCAAACTGCCAGTGTCCTGTTTAAACCACTGCTTCTGCTTTAGCTGATCCCAGCACAAATGTGCAGGTTTAAGTGACTTCATACTCTCTGGACAGGGCTTCCAAACGTAAATTACGTCAAAGCTTGATATAGCCCCTCTGTATACTCCCCATCTATATTGGGAGGAGTTGTGTGAGGCAGCTAGGTATGTGGTTATTGTGAGTACTGGCAAAGTCTGCAGCTTTTTTTACTTTTGATGCCAAGCACTGATAAATCTTGGAACACAGCTGGTGCCATTTGGAAACTCTCCCTTCTGTCTGTTGTTCGGGGAAAAAGAAGTAGAGTGAAGAGAAACCACCATAAACATCATGTGAATTATGTGTCAGAAAGTTTCAAACCAGAAATTTTAAAATCAGTGGAATACTTTGGTTTTTCAGGCCAAAATGGTGCTTTTGCTATGTTACATACAGCCTTAGAAATGTAGCTAACAAATTACCTTGTAATTCTACAAACCCAGGCTATTTTGTACCTTGCAAAACACTGAGGCACTTAAAGTTTTTAAGTGAAACCTTTAGCATAAAAGTTAACCAAGAATCTGAAACAATAAAACACTGTATATAAAAAAAGGTCTAAAAATTGTTGAGATTTTGGGAAGGAGTTAGATATTTTCACCAGTGTGTGACAATGATCTGCACTTTGAGACATCTCAATAGGAAAACTTACATTGCTTCCCTTGTAGGAAAAAGTATATTTCTGAAAAAAAACAAACCAAAACCCAAACAATAACACCTTTTCCAGGGACTGATCAAAGAGAAGAGAAAGACCTTCTGTAATTTCATGGTATCTTGACTCATGTTCATTTCACATTCTGCCTTTCAATTCAGGGATCTCTAAACAGCTTATTAACTAGCAATTTCACTGTCAGCTATTGGAAGACTTTAAATGATCAAGTGATCAAAATGATCACTTTCAGGCTTTAAATGATCAAATGATTCCAATGATGAAGGAAAAAGAGGTAGGAGAACTGTTTTTTCTGTCTGAAACTTAACTTGGGCCAGTTGTGTTGTGCTGTGTGCAAATGACAACTTGACATGGGCATTGACATTCTAGGCTAAATTCAGAAGGAATTCAAAGCAAGGCCACAGTGATCTGCCAGGATTTATTTTATCCTTTGCTATGTGCCTTTTACTACCTTATATCACTCTGCCAGGTTTATTTATATGAGACTAACACCCTCCTATTTTTAAGTTGCTTCTGAATATAGAAAGAGCCTTTCCTCTGAATACAGTAGAGCCTTTCCTTTAAAAGATATGTTAATAGTTGTGCATTTGTGCTGCCAAATTGGCACGTGTTTGCAGCAGATCCATTGACATGCTAAACTCACTTTTGCACCTGGTGTGTTAGCATATGGTAGGATTAATAGCACTGTTACAGCGAGGCACCACTTTGGAGCTCACAGGCTGCTCACCTTTTAAGATGCCTCTCAGCTACAACTGAGAACATGTCTGATCTTAGTCATTTTTCAGGACAAAGTAGTTCATCTGAAGTCCTGCTGTGTCTCCAGCAAACCTCTGATATGACCCAAAACGAATTAGAAAGGCTCACTGAATCAGTTCTTGACTGTCTTTGTTAGCTACATGTGAGAGGAGGCAAGGATGGATCTGATCCCTTCCCGTCATGTCCTCTGGGCAGACTGAGTTCCCTGTTGCATTCCCTCCAGTAACCTCCCTTGCCTCAGCTGAGTGATGAGTTTTCCACTGTGGAGAGTCTGTTGTGCAGACACATAAGGCCAGTCTCGAGGCTGGCACACACAGCAGCTAGATACTCTCACGACTGGCACAGCTCCTCTAACTGCACGGACAAAAAAAAAAAAAAAAAAAAAAGGGGGAGGAGGACCGGGATGTCAGGAAAAAATGTGCCTCTTAAAATGTCACACACCATTTTAGCTGTCACCTTTTCCTAACATTTGTGTTGCACCACCTGAGGCATGAGGCAAAGGAAACAGAGCTAAGGAAGGGCCGTAGCCAGCATCACCTCTGAATTAGAGAGCTTGCACTGCTCAAGGACACTGGAAGTTTTTGTTTGTTTGTTTGTTTTAAATTAAGCCCAAGACTGAATTTCTATCAGAGTAATGATGTTTACATAAAATCAAATGTGCTTACAAAACCCTTAGCTGCAGGGAAAATACAGAACTTATGAAGACTTAAAATTTCCCTTCATATTTAGACAATGTATTTTAAATAAAAAGATTTTTGCTTAGTTCTTTCTAGGCACCTGTTAAATTTAAATGATGACATATGTGATGGGAGAAAAGGATCAAAATGAACTGGAAATGTTCCCTTCTGCTTCCTGAGGAAAGTGTAGGACTTCTTAAAAAGTGCCATGTCAGGAGCCATTTTGGGACTCTGCACAGAGACAGAAGAAAGCCTCTGAGGTATGGAGCCTCTTCCTTGACTTGTTTCCTAGCCTGACATCCATTTTTTTTCATCAGGATTTTCTCCCCCTCTCTGCCTTCTACTCCATGTTAGAACCAATTTAATAGGTAATTCCAGACATTCCCATTCAAAAGTATTCTGCCAGCAGGAAATCAGTGCCCTATCTTTCAGATTTAAGAAAACCAATCTCTCCTATCCACTCTATATCCATGCATAAATTTTTGCATCAGCCATCCTATCATCTGCCTGCTGAGCCAGGCTACCAAAGGCAAATTTAAAGCAGATGAGTAATTCATTATCTGCAAGAATGAAGTCTCAGTGGCTAATTGAACTCATCTACTCATAAGACTCAAAAAGGAAGAAAACTGGTTTTAGATATGATGCTATGTATCAGCAATGGAGTTTTGGTAGTAATTAAAACATTGTATGACATAACAGTGGCTCAAAGAATGGTAGTTTGGCTACAGATTGTTGAAGTGTATAGTATGGTATATCTGTAAGTCATGTTTCCTTCCTCCTAGAAAGTCTTGCTCTAATTCCTTGTTTCAGATCTTTGACCATCTGATAGTTTTGATAAGGCATGGAAGCATTGCCATTCAGCTGTTAAAAACTTATACCAATATGAATCTGCAGGGAAAGTAGATTTGCTCAGCTGGTCTGCTGAACCACTCCTTTTTGCATAAACAACACAGACAGATGAAATAAATGTTAGGCAACACTTCTTGAAATTATCATCAGTTTTTATGATGTTTCTTTTCAGCATTGCAACAGATTGAAGTTGTTTTTTGCCATTCAATCTGATTAAATTATACTGGTACTGAAGTACAGAAATCCATATATTCAAAGGAACCCCGTGCTCCATTAAATTTTTGCGAACTATTGTGGCTGTGGGGTGATGCACAGTGAAAGTATAATTGTCTCTAAACTCGGAACACATCCCACTGAATGGCTTTCTAAGCATGCCCTTGCCCCATCAAGAAAAGACTGGTAGTAGGAGTTTCAAGTGGGAGTTTCCACCCTTGTTATTAGCTGCACTGTAAGGGTTACACACTGTGTGGTAACATTGTTCAGGGAAAGATTTTCAGGAGTATAATTACTCCTTCAAGTTCATATGGGTAAAGAAAGAAAATGATCCTAAGAACAGAGGACCTCAAAGACCCATGAAAGCGAGAGAATGTATCTCTATAGACTTAGCTGAGAACGTATCATTAGAAACGTCAGCCAGAGAATCATGGCAGGAACCTTCTATATTTCTGTGGTAAGATGTTATTCATCACTTTACAACCAGTTTGATGTGCTCACACTGGAATAGGTCTCCTGTTTTCAGAAAATCTGCAGTTTCATTAGGCAGAGTTGTTTCTAATCAACATGGCATCCAACTCTAATAGGTTTATATAGTTTAAACAAAACAGAGATTAACATTTTATTTTGATAAAAAATGCTAGAAAGGAGATTTTCTAATTTTTGCAGACTGATGGAAAAAGAAAAAAAAACCAAACCCTGAGACCATGAAGCTCCCTGTCCTGGTCAGAATGACTTTTACCTGCAAGAAGGATTAATTTGCCTTCATTTTTGTATAAGGCTATCATAAAAACCAGGACAGGAGCACGAGCCTGGAAAGCAATTTACAAAAGCTATAGTGTGCCATAGACTTTATTATGTATTTTTAAAGTTCTATATGCTGTTTAAAAACACAGAGGACAAAACTAGTGATAGATTGCCTGTAAAGCTTATAAGAAGGGATGGTAGAACTAGGGCATACTAGAAGATACATTACATACCAATGAGTCCAAGTCTGATCTAGACCTTTTGATTTAGAAGAAGATGAGTGAGAGAAGCATGGTCATGCTCCTTTGCACAGCATCTGAAAAGATGATTTGACAATAATCAAGAATGCGTTTAGACTTGCAAAGCTTTAGGACGTAGTATGTGTATCAGCATTCTTGGGTTTTGGAAGAACAGATCATGAATCATCACTTCTCTTCCTCTATCTGTACTTACATTGTGTTACATAAAAGGGCCAGGTATAATATTTTATTTTCTGGTATTATACCTGCAGGGCATTCTTTACCTGATTTTGGAGCTATCAATCCTGATAATAGGGTGTCATTTCTAAAACAGACATTCCATTGACCAACACCCCATCCTGCTTTTAACATTGTTGTGCTATGACTAGCAGAGGAGTTTCTCCTTAAATACATTCTTCATGGGCTATTCAAATACAGACTGTATCAATTATGAATATGGCTATTATCTGGAGAAGCCAAATGTGTAATACACGATGCCAGTAATAAAATGGATATGTAATTCCTATGCTACCTGTTTTATACAGAGCTAGAATTTATTTTCTCTCATGCTCACTGTCTTTATTACTAGCCTGAGGAAAAAAGCTATCAGTAGAACAACTCTTTCCCCTTGGGGCACAGAGAGCTTAAAAAAGTTGGTAATCTAGGTTGGATGGAAAAAGGTTTATTAACCTTTATTTTGTACATATTTTACTTTCCTCCCTTCCCTCACTTGCTCCCAAAGGACAGAACCACAACTTCCTCTTCCATAACACCCAGTTGATATGGTGAGGCTCTGGCTCGGGAGACAGCCTGCTCCTGCCCTGTCAGTAGGCTACAAAGTGCATTTACTGCACTCCAGACAGCTCCATGGGCCTCTCCTGTTAGAGCTATGCAGTTCTGCATACATAAATATACTGCAGAAAAATATATGGGCACAGGAGAGAGAATCAAGAACTTCAGGATGGGTTTTCCCCAGCCCAGGAGAAGGTCATGAATGCCATGCCATCCATGCTGTATGTTATTTTGTGTCCCATCTCATTCTCTGGGAAGGGATCCTTGATAGAACTCCTTGCTAAAGGCAAAAAGAAAGGTTGGGTTTGTTTGTTTAATGTTATGTTTCCAAGAAGTACTCTGTTGAATGTTATTCCTTTAAATATTTGTAACAAAGAAAAGTTTCTAAGTACCCCTGGTTAAGAGAAGCTTTTTCCTTTTTCCTAGTCTGGGAATAAAGAACAGAATTCCTTTTCCCTTCCAACACACTCAGTGCTTTCTTCTTCAGATAAATGTTCTCAAATAACTCTTCATACCCTTAAATAGTACATTATGACTAGGAAATGCATGTCAGTGTCACCAAGGTGAGAACTGTGCCTTTGCAGTAGAGTGCAGGCTAGAAGATTAGTGCATGGTCTCTGTTTTACTCAATGGACAAAGTCCATCCTTTTGCCTGGTTAACATGAAATGGTTAAAACGAACTAGCCAGAAGAAAGGGTGTGTGGAGCAACCTTGAGTGGTTTGAAGCCAATTTTTATTAGTGTAGGAACAGCATGCTGAAAGAGCGGCTGTGATTTTTTGCATTGGATGGCTTTTCAAGAGGATTAAAGTAAAACTGAAAGGTTGCCATCATAAGTGAGATGACATAAAGTAGTAATGAAAGTCTTAGTGGCTTTTGCTAAGATAGCTGGGCAATAAGACTTGGGTAATAGATTAAGGGACATGAAGTGTGGTGAGAAGGTGAAATGTAAATTGACAGCATGAGAAGTCACCCAATCAAAATTAATTAGAAGAAGAGATAGGAAGATGGAAACAGCAACATGTGTAGAAATAGAGTTGTGGAAAACCTTCAGATACAGTGTCAGAGCAAAAGCCTCAAACAGGTTTGAAATTGGCCTGACCGTGACAGCAAGCAAAGCAAATGGTTTGTGTATCAGCATTTTGGAGAAAACTTTATTTCAATTTTACAGGTAAGTGTGAACAGTGAACATGTGGAAGTGGAGGCACATGTTAAATCTAAAGTCCTGAGAGCCCAAGACTGCAATAGTCTACTTACAGAAGTGCAATATCCTTTTCCTAAATGACTGAAATCATACGAGACAATGATTTCCAGAACTACTGAGTTGGAACAAGGAGTGAATAAAGAAGACTCCCACAACCCACAAATAAAATGTACTTATTGCATGTCAAAATTCTGGTGAGATAACTGCTGTTTCCCAAACAAACCAAACAGCCCTGAAGAGATTGCACCAATATCTGTATACCAAACTGCACAGAGCTTTTGCCTCTGCAAACAAAGAAGTTCTGCCTGGGTTATGTATATGAGAGAACACCATGGATCTGTTTTTAAGTCCTGAATTAAAGGCCAAGTGAAATGTTTATTCCCCTCTATGGGGCCCATATAAGGTTGCATCTGGAGAACTGTGTCCAGTTTTAGGTCCCTCAATAAGAAAGCCTCACGGATTAACTGGGGTGAAGGCAGTGGAGGGTCACCAAGATGCTTAGCAGACTGGAATGTGCTGCAGAAGGTGAGGCTGAGAGAGCTGAGTTTGCTTAACTTGCAAAAGAAAAGGCTAAGTAAGAGTGGGTCAGAGTGCACCTCCTACTACTAAGAGGGAATAGAGGAAGATGGAGTCAGACTTCCACTTGAGATGTACAGCAAAAAGAAAGAGGCAGCAGTCACGTTGCAGCAAAGGAATTCCAGACAGATAAATAGAAAAAATTACAAGAGGGGTTAAGTAATGGCACAGGTTTGCCTAAGAAGCTGTGGACTCTCTGTACTTGGAGGTATTTAAAGCTCAGCTGGACAAGCAACCTGAGCAGCCAGATCTAACTTTGAACCTAGTCCTGTTTTGAGGAGGAGACTGGATTAGATGACCTCAAAAGGCCTTTTGCAACCTCCGTTATTCTGACTGCAATCCTCCAGAGAGGCGTGCAAGAGTATTCTCACTGAGTAAAACCATTTTAAAGACTACAAAACTTACTGTAAGCATTAATGCATATATGGAGCAAGCACATTTTGACAGTAAACCATCTGTGTTCTGGGAAGCAGCATCCAAGAATAACCCAAAGAAACAAGTTTATTGCAAATGTTGTATTTAGGCCACAAATCTTCCTACATCCAGGACAATAACTGCTTCCCCTCCCACTGCAGGATGAAAGGGGACTGATGATGTTACAGAGCTTGGATTAAAAAGCTTTATTCTTTCCAGCAAATCTAAAAATGAAATAAATCTCTGCATGAAATTTGACCCTTGTGAAACTGGAGAAATATACATTTTTATATATATATGTTGTACATCAAAAAAAGGATAGCTAGGGCAGATCCTAAAAAACTCAAATTTTTTTTCTGATGTGGTTAGAAATTAGACTAAATCTGAAAGAGATTCATTCATCTCTTAGACTGATGCCATAGGGGAGAGCTTTTTCCCCACATAGAAAATCCAAGAAGAACTTGACACAGAATTTGACTGTACTGATTTCCAAGCCCCATTCTTCCCATATGATGGACAAGACAAAAAGAACCTTGTAAGAGAACCTAAAATACAGGAATGGATCAAGTCTCTTAGATGGCAGAACAAGAAAGGCAGTGTTATTCAGATCCTTCACAGACTTCTGAACACTCTGGGTGAACGTACTGCAGCTGTTAGCTGGGCCGCTGTCAGATATAGCAATGCTCATTCAGGATGAAGGTTTTATTCAACATAAGTCTTATGTGAATGGTAATCATATTGAATAATCATGTGGCTCCTGCAAGTCTGTAGGGAATTGTGCGCATTTGGATAAAGAAATCACATTTTTCCTTGAGAGATTGGAAAGAACGAGGATACTTCCCACATAGCTGATGGAAGTGTCTACTCAGCCAACATTTGCTTGTTCACACAGCATTAAACATAAACCAAATTGCACAAAGCGGCATTTCACATACTATTTTCTTTGGAAAAGACTACTCATCAGCAGAGGTAATTCCTTCACCTTGGCCTAGGAAAAAGAATACAGAATAAACACTGGTTATCTAGACACAGCAACATGATTTATATTTATTAAATGTTTGACCACAGAATATCAAGGTTCAACCTTCTTGGTGTGTGGTTAAAAATAAAACCCACAAAAAACTGAGAAAAGGGATGTTATAATATTGAAATACTGTATTTCTTTCAAATATCTAGGAAAGCCTTTACATTCTAAAAAAACTGATCTGTATTTATAAGCCAGATTTATAATCATGTATAAAATATATGTATGTGTTCTGTTTTCTGCACTCTTGGGAAGTTCAGGTTATTCCAAGAATGAATACCTACATTCATGCTCTTCCTTCTTTCAGTTTGCTTTCCCTTTTCACTTTAAGTTGCAGCAATTTATACGTAATGTGGCATTGTCTTTATTTCATCTTACTATGTACTAGCAAAGCAATTATACTTCTAACAGGCTGCGTTTTGCATAAAAGCTGTTTATGGAATTTTGCTCAAAATATCCTGAATTTAATATAATCACATTACATAAAGCATTTGAGCAGCCTGAGATACATTTTGTTGCTTTTTCTATGTCTCTTGTTTCAGAAAGCAATGCACTTCCCTTGCACTATACATTTCCAAAGTGATGACTAATCTACAATGGACTAATCTATCATTAATTAGTCTTAACAAGATTAGACATTTTAAATCAATTTCTAGCTTCTAATTCAGTCTGAAGTTTTCAATTTCAAGGAATTTAAATGTCTCAGATTTAAATGTCTTTGAATTTAGCCTTACAAAGTTCCAAGACTGGCAAGAACTTGCACTGCTGACTGAAATGAAACGAGATCTAGACCCTCTGCCAATGCTCAGTGAGTTGGACCTATGTCCTGTTGCTGTAAGAAAACATAAAACCCATCCATCTTTGCATGTGTGTTTGGTTGCACATGCTTGCCCCTTTCCCTAGGGGATGGATATGCAGTGGGGCCACTGCAACACTTTTTTCCAGACTTTCTGTGATTTACCTATTAACAGTGATCACAATTTACGAATGTCTCAGTAAGGGCATCCCAACAGCTAGAGCATGTTAGGCCTAACTGAACCATGAGAAATGGGCTAATAAATATTCTGAGAATGTCAAAAATGTATTTCTTCCTCATATGGACTGTGCCAGTGATGAAGAAACCCCTAAAACAATGACAGAGTTTCCCAGGACAAGTTTCCTGTGTATATATTCATAACTATCAGGAATTTTCAAAGTTCACCAAAGGTTTCTGAGAAGCAAGTAAAGAAAATAGTCTTCTGTTTGGACTAAATAAGACTTCTGCTCACTGTATTTCATCAGATAAATCAGTGATTTCAAATTTTCAAAGGCTCACAGGCTCAACTGACCAGCCTTGCTATGTGCCTGAATAATTACTACTTGCGTCACAGTCCCATTCATAGAAACTTGCAGGCAAACTTATTAGATAGTACAGGTTTACAAAGATCAGTCTTGGTAGTATTGAACAGAAGAGCTCAATTCAAGGGAAAAAAAGAAAAAAAAGAAGGCTGCTGTAAACGTTGTGTGACAGAATTGTCCCTGGTCCTGTAATTACCACAGATATTCTTTACATTCTTTAAAGCTCTGTCTTATTCACAGGTGCTGTGGGATGCTCTAGGAACAACATATGTGCAAGCCAAAATAAGGTGGACATATTCTTTGGCCTAGCAATTGATTTCAGTTTCAAGCCCAAAATCCAATAAAAAACTTCCCCTTTCAATTCCACAGTCTAACTGCATTGAGCTGGCACTGCTCTCCCACTCAGCAAACAGCAGCAATTTCTCAAGGGATGCAATTACTATACAAGTGAAATGGGTATCTTTTTTTCTCTCTGGACTTTTATGTGTCCACTATAAATGTGGTCATGACTTAACTTTGCTCTAAGGAAATACGTGCTTATCTTTGCTTCAGTAAGCTTCAATTAAATGCTAAAGGCTATTCTACTCTTTCTATATCCTCAACTGCGTCTTAACCACTAGACCACCAGGGGCTCCCAATAATAATGGCCAGTCTTCACGAACGAAGAACCGGGGAAGGTCTTTACACCTTCCAGCCTGCGCATTGGATTTTTT
>JAYRBT010000178.1:19308602-19368449 GCA_036023395.1 Myiotriccus ornatus | reverse complement strand
AAAAAATCCAATGCGCAGGCTGGAAGGTGTAAAGACCTTCCCCGGTTCTTCGTTCGCGAAGACTGGCCATTATTATTTATTATTATATCCTCAACTGCAACATATTTCCTTCCTTCCCTCCTGAAGCTGTGGGGGAAGACAGCAGAGAAGCAGAGCAACCTGAAAGTAATAAAGTCAGACTAAACTACAAAAACCTTGTTTAACTACTCAATTTCAGAACACAGGCTGAAAAAAGCAGCTCTTTCATTTTTAATAAAATGACAAGAGCCAACAAACAGATGATAGCTGACAGAAAGGTACAATCACTCATTATCTGCTCTCAGAGCTGCTGATTGAAAGGTCTCTGTTAGTTCAGGCAGGTGAAGAACAGTGAGACCCAGAGGGGCATCTGCATATAAAAGCATTCACTGTGGAGTTAATACCATATATTTGTCTTTAAACAGAACAGTGTGAACCCAAGTGCCTGTTTGTCACCGAGCAACCTCAGTGAACTCCTTGCAAAATGAGCCTGTGCCTTACATTGCATCTGGATCATCTAGGCTGCAAACTGTTTTTAAAAATATACATTTAAGGTTTAGTGAAACTATTGTAGCTATAACAAAACTGTATTTACTATTGCTAACTTGTTGCAATTATTCTACTACATTTAATGCGCAACTTATTCAGGAAAAGACAAAGAACTAGTCTGGGTGATCAATTTGGGTTTCCATGTTACAGAAGCAGCTGGAGGTACAACCCCCTGTGATGGGTCTTGATTTAATAATCAGCCCTGCCTCTTCCAGGAATATATTTCTGTCACTGTGCACTTGCAAATGTCAGAAAAGCTGATATGCCACAAAATGCTCTCAAATGCATAGTAAGACAATGAATGCTTTTCCTCTGGTACTCCCATTTTAGCAGCCCTATTTGAAAGGTAAGACAGACAGATCTGCTGATGACAGAAGAGCTGCAGAACCAAAGTATCTGGAAACCTGAGTCCTCTATAAAAAACACAGCTAGGGAACCATCACTGGCAGGACGAACTGGTGTGCTAACTCAGACAACTCTGTCAGTTTGCCTCGATGCAGGGATGCCTCCTCGGATGAGGAAAGAGTTCCCTGGCCCCACACAATGCTCTCTGCTTGTATTGGCAACTGGAAATTGGGACACCAGTCCACGGCCATGAATGTGCTCCAGATTACCATTAGGCACAAAGTCGTGGTATCCAGTCCATATTTACTGACTTGGGCAATGATCTCCCCATGAAAGGCTCTGCATCTCAGTACTTTTTTTTTTTTTTTCGCTAAGCATATAACTTCAAACAATCTTTCATTATGTTTTCCAGGTCAGGCAAAACAGGTATTTTACCACAACAGGAACAAAATATTTCATAGCAGCAAACAGTGCAATGAGCTACTACATAGTACCAGAAATATGTGTAGCAAAGCCTTGAGGTAATTCCTTTTGTGCAGGCTTCAAGCAGCTCTTATTTAGTGCCTGCAGATAGTGTGATAGAACAGCCTCAGCTGCTGCACGTGATCTCTGATAGTGCAGCAGCCCAACTAAGTGGTCCTGTGGGGGAAGCTGCATGGACAAACATTCAAATAGCACAGGCTCATAAAACTTCTCCAGTTATTAACTCATTTTTTATAATGGGTAAATAGAAGGGATTTGATAACTGCCAGCCGTGTGTCCAGTCCTCCCTTATACCCATGGGGGATGTTGGGCCTGGCTTACTGCTGCCGGGCAGGCTGCTAAGCTGAAAGCATTTGTAGCTCCTCCTAAAGAAAAATTAACCCTTTGCAACTAGTAAGGCTACAAGCAAGGCTTCTGACACACAGGTACTGTTTTCTAGCACTTTCCCTAAGCAAATGATGAGAAAATATTATCTGTCGTTCAGAGGGAGCTGCACTGACCAAAAGATAAGGGAAAGAAGAGGAAGAGTAATGGGAGCAGCAGGGATGCAACTCGAGAAGCAGAGGACCAGGGAAGGTCGTCCTGAATAACTGGCACCAGGAAACAGAGAAGTATTTTCCAAAGCCTTGTCTGCATTGCCAGGTAGTGCTTCAGGCTTCATCTGTGTGACACTTAATGTCATGTACTGTCACGAAAGGCAGGAACTTCAGTCACCAAGGCGCAGAGCTAAGAAACTGAAGTCTTACTGTCCTATGAATACTCTCATTATACGTACAGAGACAGCATACTGATCCATGTGCCACGAATCCATCAGCAGCAGCCTCTTCGGAGCCCCTGCCCGCCCGCAGCTGCTCTGCAGGGGCCTGGCTCCTGCCGTTCCCTGAAGGACGGGAGAGCACGGCAGCGCCAGACCGGGGTGGGCAGGAAAGAGACGGAACGTGGGCGGGGTGTGCAAGCACGGCGGCGACACGGGCACGGCATGAGGACCCCCAGCCCGGCCGGGACGTGGCGGCAGCACCCAGCCCCCTGCACCGCCCCGCCCGGGCCGGGGCCGCCCCTTGGCCGCGGGCCGCGGCCCGGCCCCATAAAGGCACCGGCGCGGCGGGAGCGGCCCCTGAGCGGCGGCGGCGGCGGCGGGAGCGGCCCCCATGCACTGCACCAGGTGAGGGCGGGCCCCCATGCACTGCACCAGGTGAGGGCGGGCCCCCAGGCGCTGCACCAGGTGAGGGCGGGCCCCCATGCACTGCACCAGGTGAGGGCGGGCCCCCATGCACTGCACCAGGTGAGGGCGGGCCCCCAGGCGCTGCACCAGGTGAGGGCGGGCCCCCAGGCGCTGCACCAGGTGAGGGCGGGCCCCCAGGCGCTGCACCAGGTGAGCGCCGGGCCCGCTCCGCCCGGGCTGAGAGCCGATCCGGCCCCGGGGAGCGCAGCCCCGGGGCTCCCTCTGCTCCGCGCCCCTCCGGCCCTGCGGGTCCCGTGTGCCCGGGCTGCGCCCCGCGGTGCTGCTCGGCCCTTCTCTGCCTGCTCGGTGTTGCCTCCTCCAGCAGCCTGTCTCAGCTTGTGGCGTCGGGTTTTGCGTGCTGGGCTGGGCTGCTTTTTGTTATTTCGGGTGTTTTTTTCTTTGTTTCTTTGGTTGGTTTTGTTTGTTTGTTTGATTGGGTTTTTTTGTTGGGTTTTTCTGGGTTTTTTTTTTTGACACTGCAAAAGCTCAGGAGCAGCGGGTCACCAGAGTTGCAGAGAGAGTATTTTTGAAACCTGAGTTCTTTTCCTATTAAAGCAAAGCAAAACTTTGTTAGTTTGATTCGGGTGCTCTCCTCCTCCTACTTATTATGGCAAATACCTCCACAATAAAAAAAAAAAAAAAAAAAAATCAAGTAGTCGAGGCCAGCACAGATTCTGCTTTGGTTTTGGCAGGGCTCTGGAATACCAGGGAGAACTCTGGGAAGCAGAAAGCTATTTTATTTAAGTGGCAAAGCCTATGCCTTTCTATGACTCAACAAAATTCTGCATTTTCAGCAAGGACTGCATCCATCTTAGCAGGGATGTGCTGCAGTCGAAGCCCCTCTTTACAAATATTCAAGCTAACTGGCCTCGAATGGGCCATGTTCTTGCATAGCAATTGTGATATTCATCATTTGAGAGAGAGCATTATGAGTAAACCTTTACAAATAAAGCTGTAGCATTCTTATTGAATACTTGCAGTAGGCTTTTGGCATGGTCTTTGGGGATTATCAAAAGTTGTTTTTAAGCCAATTCTTGAAGCATAAGGAGGTCTCTCCCCTCCCCCATTTTTCCCCTTCTTCACTCAGCAGTCAACATTAACAGTGCAAAGAGCTCTATTACTTAGACCTGAGTTAATAGCTCATAGAAGATATTTCCAAATGTGCTTTAGGATTTTTGTTCATTTGAGTTATCCAAAATAAGTGTCTAAAACGTGGACTAATGGTTGTTCAAAGCCACAGTGTGATGGTTCTGTGTCAAGGTACATAGAATCCCATTTGATGCTCTGATGGGATAGTCAACTTGCTTAATATAGTGCTGTCTCTCTCCAGAGATGAAGCAGCTGATCCAGCTTGTTGGAATTTTAAGACCTGGGACAGGGCCTCTAAGAGGGAAGCTAAAGTGGATGAGCACTTTAACTGGATCTATTTTACTGATTACTAGAACGTTATTTTTCCTGTATTTTCAAGGAAATATGTTCAATTAGCTGTCACTAAAATCTATTTTTCAGAGGTTTGGATAAAGCAAAGATTTGAATTGAAGAAGTTCAGGATTGTCAAGAAATGACTGGCTAGTCTCTCTAGTTCCTTAGGTAGAACTGTCAATTTTAATTTAGACTGCATTGTTTAAAACTATTCAGAGACAAGGTCATGAATAATTAAGAGAGTGGATGAAGCAGATATGCATTCTTAAGAAGCTTATCTGATGCTATAAGCAAAAACCCAGGACATTATTTCTTTCAGAATGATACAGCTCTTGGACCCGAGACCCTTGCCGAGCTCCATCATGCCTGTGGACGTGGCCATGCGAATTTGCTTAGCCCATTCTCCACCGCTGAAGAGCTTTCTCAGCCCCCATGAGGACTGCCAAAGAAAAAACTTTGTGAACAGACTCAAACCTCTCAGACCGTGCCTTCATGTGAAACATGACTCGGAAGCTCAAAAGAGCGACTGGAACCACTCTTCAGCCCGAGCCAAGAAGCGAGTCGTGTTTGCAGACTCGAAGGGGCTGTCCCTGACGGCGATACACACCTTCTCTGAGTTCCAGGAGCACCCTGGGTGGGATCTTCAGTTTGACCTCTTAGGCATCGAAGACATAACATCTGACTTAAAATTGCATGAGGAGAAAAACTTGGTTCTGGGTTTCCCTCAGCCCTCAGCTGACTACCTGGACTTCAGGAACCTCCTGCAGAAGAACTTGGTCTGCCTGGAGAACTGCACCCTGCAAGAGAAGGTGTTGTCGGGCACTGTGAAAGTAAAAAATGTGAGCTTTGAGAAAAAGGTTCAGGTTCGAATTACTTTTGATACGTGGAAGACCTACAGGGACGTTGAGTGTGTATACATGAACAATGTTTACAGCGATTCTGAAAACGATACCTTCTCATTTACCATCGATTTGCCTCCTGCCATTTCCTCTGAAGAGAAGATAGAGTTTTGCATTTCTTACCAAAGTGAAGGACATACCTTCTGGGACAATAATGAGGGTCAGAATTACAAGATTGTTCATGCAGAGTGGAAGCCTGATGGTGTTCAGATACCATCTGCCAAGAAAGACTATGTAGATTGTCAAATTCAACTGAGAGGACAAGAGAGAGAGCCTGATCAGCTGGGCAGTCCGAGGCTGTCCAGTGGCCTCTTTCCCCAGTGGCAGAGCTTGGGGCAGATTGAAAATTCATCACCATATTGGTGATCCATAATACCAAGGAAACATTCTTCTATTTGGCAACAGAACAGCATTAATTTTCTGGTGCACATACTACATGATGAAAGCACCTGGCAGGTTTTGTTTGCTGTCTGAAGAAATCCAAATTCTTTAGTCTGTGGGACTTGTTAAACCATATTATGCTACTGAACTTCTTAGCCAAACCTTATCCTTGGAAGGAAATAAAACCAAGGTAAAAACCCATGCGTACGCCACCTGCTGTAGGAATAGCGTGCCTGTATCTCAAGTATGTGCTGCTTTCTTTCTGCTGTCAGGTCTCCTGGCTCACTCAAGGGGAGAGACTAGCGAAATAGTATGGAAGGCAATGGTATGTTAGCAAGCTGTAGTAACTGTATGTGTGAGAGTATGTGTGTGTGCAATGTCACAATTCACTTTGCACATATTAGGAGTGCAGTAGATGCTGTCAGGGGGCTTGATGTGAGCCGCTACATGCTGGTAGCAGAGGCAGGTAGGGACTCGTGGTAAAGAGTTGTGGCTTCAATACAGGTTCAGAAACTTGGAGAGGATAATGGAGAAGTAAGAAAAGAGGATGAGGTAGAATGTGCTATGTAACTTGGAGATGTGCAATGTTCTAATTGCTTCTTTCCAAAGCTGTTTTTCTAAATCCCATGGGAAGTTCTAGGGGATAAAAAGACTAAAGAAAGTAATGCAAAGTGGGTGGTGGAAGTGACTACTACTTTGAGAAGATGTCTGTCCTCACTGGCTTTTTCGAATGCCTTGCATTTGATAACAAATCTAACCTTGACTTCATCATCCTGCTCACTTAGCAGGCAGATGGTTACCTTTTAATGTTAAAAGAAAAACGTGCCTTTAAAAAAAATTTTCAAGGCACCCTAATATGCCAGAAGTAGGGTCAGGTGACAAAAGAGCAATTTTTAAATTTCCTTGACCCGTAGCAGCATTAGGTGCTTCTATTCATCACCGGATCTAATATTACAGCATCTGATGTTTGAGTATCTTACTCCCAATTGCAAAGTTAGCAATGACTTTTCACAAGTGCATAACATAGGCAAGGTCCTTCATATTGAAGACAGTGAATTAGTTGCACTTTGTGAAAACTAATTTCTTTTAAAGAGCAAGGCTGCTACTAGTTTTTTCTAGACTAAATATAGGCTTGCACATAGAAAACTGTTCTATTTTACATCTTTTTTGAAATTCTTTTTTTTTTAGACTTTAGTGAACTAATATATATTTTGTATCCTTATGCTTATAATTTAGCTTTCTGAGCTGTCAAACTGTAAAGGTGATCTGTGTTTCATGCAAGACTTGTGTGAGAAATTGTCTAACACGTGCTCAGCAGGTGTGAATACTGGCACACCTTTTAGCTGTACAGAAGTGGTGTTAACATCAAAATATAAATCACATTTTTGTCCACAGCTAAGAAGTATAATATCCTGAGTGTGAAGCTACTTGCAGTGCAGTGAGATGATAAATACTAAGGTGAAATAAATCTCCTCCACTAATTGCACTTTTCCCCTATGTAATCCTTGCTGTTATGTGTGAACTAGCCATTTTAAGAATAAACTTTATTTTGATATACCTGGTTCTCGCTTTGTCAGCTCAATGTATTTTCTCAATTTCTGTAAAACAACTTAGTTGTGATACAAGATACAACCAGTTCTGTACCATGGGATTTGCTAAAGTTTGCTCTAGTGTGGCATCTCAAGTCAGAAGCTGGCATTATCCTGAAGACAAAATCCAGGATCTTCACTAAATGAGAGGTCACTTAAATGAGAGATAAGTGGCAAGTTGTGCCACTTAAAAAACCCCATTGTATCTCACTAAATTTAACTGGAGCATTTTTGTTTGACAGATTCTGTCAGGGATCTTGCTGTGCTGTGGGCAAGACTGGCAGGAGTCTGTCTTAATTTGATGGCCAGACTTACCTGCTGAGCTATAGCATACTTGGTGGTTGGATGGATGAACCTAGACAGCAGCACTTAATGTTTTCTGGCTTGCTGTCACCTTATCTTGACTAGTTATGCTGCCTCCTGCAGCTTTGCTGCTGTTTGGGACATTGAGAGGTGGGGTTTTCTCATCTTGCATGCAGGAACCCATTAGAACTGCCATCAGTACCAAAGATCTCCCTGCAAGATGAAGTGTCTGTCTCTGAGCCAGCCATCACCGTTGCCCCTGCACCACGGGCCTAACCTCACAGTTACTTAGAATGGAGACAAGGGTGCATAGTTTCCAAGGGCCCTAGTCCCCTGGGGAGCTGGCAGAGGGTTTTGGTACACCCCTGATTCTGCTTCATGGCAATTTAGAGCACCACAGAGTCAGAAGAGGCTAATCAGCACAGGTGGCACACCAGCTACTTCATATGGGATTTCTCAGTACAGTAACTCAGTGACAAGATGCAGTTTAATTCAGTCTGTTGCACACAAAGTCAAGGTTTCCCAGCAAGAGATCTAGCTTTAATTATGAAAGAGCAATTCCCAAAAGGCAGAAGACATTGAGCTAGCAGCATTTTGCTGAGCTGAAAAATGAATTTGGAGCTTCCACATTGCAAAGCCTACACTGAATGCAGAGCCCTCCTTTCCCCAACGCTATCTACCAGTCTCAAACTCTGCTACGTACTACACTGGGTCTTACTGCACAGGTGCTCTTATGATACATACTGTACCATCAACTCCCTGCTCTAGGAAAAAAGTGAACTGAAGAGAGATTTGTAACTTAAGTAGTTTGAAGGCTCCTCTGCCTCCGTGTGGAGCTTTTCTTCAGTGAACCAGATCCAAGGCCACCAGTTAGAGCAGAAGCCTTCCAGCATGAGAAGTAGCTTTTCTTATCCTCCAGCTGGGTTTTGTGACCAGCCAGTCCCACATTCTGCCTGACATATAAATCACTTAAAAATACCAGAAGACAGGTTCCTTTGACCAAGGCTTGGCTTTAGGCCAGGTTCTTTGCAAAGATGCCTTGCAAGGTCTCACTTGCCCAGCAGAGAGTCAATGTAGCTTTGCTCTGCAGCTCCAAAGCCCTCCCTCAGCTGAGAGGGCAAAGGATTTCTCCTTTTTCCACTCCTTGCCAAAGCAACACAGTTTCACTCCTTTCTCTTTTAAAACAGAGCTTGTGTTTAACACTAAAGCTTGCATCCATCAAAAAGGTAACAGCTCCTAGAGAAAAGTATTAGCAACACTAAGGTATATTAACTGAAAAAAATATTCACCTTACAAATGCATTTATCAGACACGGAGGAAAACATCACCATTGGAAAACTGTTTTAGCATCTTAGAAATCTGCCCTTTCAAACACATCCATTCCAAAAACTGAAGGTATAAACCAGAAGTGAGCCTTGAAACAGAGTTTACAACTTATGGCATCATCTCATTCTCTTAGGAATTCACTTTTTCAGCTCTATTGTAGGTTTGTGTTTCCATCACTGATGTGACAGAGGGAATGAGTGAATTCACTCTGCAGGTGTGGCTTTCAGTTATAGCCTGTGGGTGGCACAGACTTTATTCCTCAAACATGAGTGTTTCAAGTTGGGTTCCTAATAGCTGTACTCAGTTTTGGGAAACTAGATCTAGTTTTGCCATGCAAAATTAAATTAAAATTTATATTAATAAAGATCTGTCACCCTGGAAGATCAGTGTATGAACATTTCCTGAGAACATAATTAGAATTTTCACAGGCAGTTAGTGCAGTTATAGATAGCTAAACAAATTACCATGATTTATATGGTAAATCTGGTATATTAGTGATAATGTGGTAGATGCTACAGTATTAAATAGACTTGAAGCAACAACTCACATCCCTCTCAAACACTTCTGAGCTTTAAAATGAAATGTAATCAAGAATAAAACGTTTCAGTGAGGCAAAATAAAAGAAAGTAAGGATGTGCTAAATCCTAGTGAGAGGTCTATCCTGTTTCAAGAACCACCTCTACTTCAGCCTTTCCCAGCTGGCATTCACCTAACCTGTTCTTACAGTCCTTCAGTGATGGAGGCTCCACAAGCTTTCTGATTATTCTTTCCTTGTCTTACTCTAAGAGTTTCCTGAGGTCTTAGCCTATCTAAAATTAAGCTCTTAGTGTCTTGTTTTATTCCACATAGGGAAGAAGAAAAAACTATTGCTTGCTTGCTTTTTGCAATAGCCTGCAGTGGCTTGAGAACAAGAACAGCTTTCCCTTTTCTCCCCACATCCCTTCTCTAGGCTACATAACACATTTCATTAAAATGGATATGTTGACTTTCCATCCTTGTTTGGAAAGAACCTGTTACACCTTTGGATTGTCCTTAACGCAGAAACATCCCTCTTGGCTATCTCTGACGAAAGCCTCCTGATGTGGTCCTCAAAATCACCAGTGAAAGCTTAGCACAGTTCAATACCCATTTTTCATTGCTCAACTGACTTCCTCTGTCTCATACAATAAGGCCTGAGGAATGTATGGCTCATCTCTGCAGTGCTCGATGGCCTGTCTGTGAAGCTCATGACAGCCAGACGGGTTGAATCAGTGATGCACTTCACTGACCATTTATTCTAAGGATGGCATTTCCTCCATTAAAAACATTATATACCATAAGTTGGCAACCAGAAGTGATCCAGGGGGAATAAGTATTAAATAAACCATCAAATGTACTATAGCAGAAACAGTAAGGGTGCAAAAGAAAGTGATCTACAATTTACTGTACTGTAAAAGAAATAAGAAAGAATAAAATCAAAAATTTTTTTTTAAGGGTGTTAACTGGGGAAATAGCTATCTCTTTATATTTCAGGTCATCGTAGTATTTTCTATGCTTGTGCAGCACCATACTTTTAGGAAAAACATGAAAGTGTCTGTTGCTACACACTTGGCAGCAATGGGAGTGATATGGCAATTCCCCCCTCTTGCAGAAATGGTAAAACAACACAAAAACCTTCACACAGCAAAGCTCATGCCCTAAATAGTCCACTCATCCCTGAATCATACACACAAATATAGTTAACCATGAAGTCAAATCTGTGAAACTGTAATGCCAAAAGCAAGTATCTCTTTTTTTTTTTTTTCTGAAAAAATGTCTCTTACTGATATCCCTTTGAGAAAACATTTTGCAGATTAATTCAGAGTATGCAGCAAGTATCATTAACTGAAATCAGAGAAAGGTCAGGATGAAGGGGTTTTTTTGTGTGTGGGATTTGGTTTTGTATGTTTGTGGATTTTAAATATTTTTCTTCACAAGGCTTTGTCTTTTTCTCCTGCTTTTCCATTCACAATCTCCCTCCAATTTCTCCTGCCTGGAGCTAATTCAACATTGAACCAGGAGATACGTAGGTTCTCAAGGCATCCAGCTGCCTTACTTTAGCCCAACAATTACAATAGAATTTATAGGCATATACAACTCCCCCACCCAATGCTTAAAGATAAAACTACAACACACCAAAAAAGGCAAAAAGCCAACCAAGCAAAACACCCAGTTATTGTTCTCAATTTAAAGCTAATTACACTCTGCAGGTCCATCAGGTCAGCTGTCAAGAATGTTGTGGTACAGCACAAACATTTCTAAGCATCATAGCAAATCCATTGACCCCGGGAAAACAAATCTGTCCATAAACTCGGAGTTCAGCCACAACCATTACCAGTCACCCCTCCTCTACCTGTAAGATCAGGCCACACACTGGCACAGGGCAGAAACACATCAGAGCTGCAGAGTTGGATAGGCAGAGTTAAAGGATAATTTTTGTTTTCAGGTGGCAGTCTTATGTCAAATACTGATACTCTTCAAACTCTCCATCTAGCAAAGGTGAGTGATGGAAGACCTCCTAACATTTTCTTCTTCACTTTCCTTGGAAGAGACACCCTTCCACAGTCAGAACCAACCTATGGTCTCTGTGTCTGTGACTATCACCTCAGCAGCTGCACCACCAAAAGCATTTCCCTTTGCACTGCTTTGGGAAGTCAGGAAATGTTAACTCCCCAGCCCCAGAGTTATTATAAAATGATCCTTTTCTTACCTGGCATACACTTCCGAAAGAGCGTGGGTATCTGAATTTCTGAACAATATCACTTTCAGAGGTCTGTCATTGTTTCTGTTCAGGATGGACACCAGGGCATTATATAATCTCAGTACAAAGGAAAAGTCTGCCTGTGGAAAGGAGACCCCAGCAATTGACATAGAAAGGTTAAGACCACTCGTAGGTCCCAAGAACAAGAGCTAGTAACACTCCCACTAGTAGGAGGTGGAAATGATGCCTTAGGGACAGGTGTTACTGCTAAAGCAAATCTCCTTCAGGGCTAATGTCAGCCTCGGGGTGGTGGGTTAGTGCTGCACTAGCAGCACCTGAGAAAGTGGGTGGTTATTTGATAAATAACTGAATTACATTCCTTCTCTTCCAAATCAAACCTTTACCATGCTGGAGAAAAACAAAAGGGGTGTTTCACAGGCCCCTATCTTTGCATCCTAGGTGTACTGGGACCAGTTGCTCAGCGTTTTGCATTGGCTCATGTGAAAGCGTAAGGTCAAGTCACCACTGAAGGAGCATCTGGGCCTGTGCTGGAGTAACGGGTGTGGGTACAGGTACAGGGTGTTTCTACTCATCTGGAAGAGACAACCATCAGGCAATAACTCAGTGATGAGTATGAGTGAAGAGTCTGCTCCTCTGTTTCAAAATCCATGAACAGCTGCATACTGAAGAACTCAACTCTGATATTCGTTCTAGCTAGTAATTAGAAAAACATAGTATTTTTTGTTTTCAGTGGATTGCAAATGTCAAGTATTGTATTATTATTCTCAACATCAGTTACATAAAAAACATTGCATTTTATTCTATCCAGTGAAAAATATTCTACTTCTTAAGTATAAAATGTCATACAAACGTTACAAGTGTACACACTGGGCATGAGCAGGTTAAGTTCTCATGTAGTCATAGTCTCAAGCAACAAACTGACAGAGGAGGTTGTGCTGCTCCTCACACTTCAGTCATTCAGGAGGGGGAAAAAGAGAGGGATGAAATCTGTTTCCGAGATCACATCTTGCTAGCTGGTTATTAGAGCTCACATCTTACCCCTGCCAGCTCAGGGAGGATGACCAGGGCATGCACCTGAGTCAAGTTCAGGCTCACAGTGGCTTGTGAAGCTGTTCACCCTGTAGTCCTCCTTGTCTCTTATGGCAGTATGGGAAAGAATTACTTTCTGTCAGCATGGCAGTGATGGGGAGATAATCACAGAATCAAAGAGGAGTGAGTCTCAATCACAAAATCACAAAGAGAGGATTGTGCAGTCATTTTAAACAACAGTCACCTTTCCCAGGCGAAAAGCTCCTTAAAGAAGGCAGCTTTAGGAACTATTGTTGAGAGGTATGTACTAATGCCTTTCTCAGCCGTTGGTGAACATATTGCAGCAATGCCTTTACAAGGAATAATTAGGCAAAGACATATATTTATAGTTAATTATCATGTTAGGGCAGCAAGAGCAGAGCAAATTCCAAATGCAAAATATTGCCCCCCCTTACTTTCCATATGGATTATATTAGCCCCTCTGGTGTTTGCTTGTACCTCTTCGGAGCCTTTTCAAAGCGTTCTCAGCTCTGGGATTTAATGTGTGGCATTGCTGATGTGCAGAATTAAAAATGCAAAGCATATTTGCCTCCTTCTGTTTTTAGATTAGCAGCAGCGAAAATAGTCCTTGACCTGCACATAAAGCCAGAAGGTCCCAAGGGACGCAGCTGCAGTGTGAGCAGAGAGGGGAGAAGAGAGTCCATGGCAGGTGGGACAGAGGCAGAAGTCCCTCTAGAGCTACAGGAGCAACCAGAGGAGAAGGGAGCTGTGGATAATGGCCCTGTCAAAAGCTCATTGCTGGCAAGGAAACCTGTTGAAGTGTTATTTCAGGAGACAAGAGGAGAGTGTTTTGTCTACAGGCCAGGGAAAGGATTGGACTACAGCTTAATTGATATCTGCAGTTGTTAGCACTCAGGTGGTTTGAGAAAATAGTAAAAACCAATGATTTTCACTGAGTGTTCCTGTTGTACAAACTAAAAATCTTTGCTTAAAACAATAAAGAGAACAAGAAGTGTGGGTTTTTTCCATTCAGTGGAACATTATTAACAGCTCTAGCACTTGCTTTCTGAAGTGGCCTACATTTTCCAGACACCATTCTACCTGTTTTCCAATTTGTGTTGTTTACTGAGTATTTTTTAAACCCTCAAGGCTTAGCTATCAAAGCAGTACTCATAAAAATGGTCTCTCATGACATTTTTGAAGGATCTTCTCAGACATCAGGGCTTTTACACCACTCTTGCCTGACTAGAAACCAGAATAAATTCCTAGTATTTTAGCTTTATTTTTGTACTGTTCTTTGAGTAAATAGAGTAGTGTAATTCATAGGTACTTAACCTGAGGCTTGTGTGCCAGAGGGACATTTGCCACAAGTTTAAAAAAATCTTGAGACAGTGGTTGATTTTTTTCATTTATGGTTTCAATTTTGTCAGCGCAACTTCTTGCTTTTCCTGCTCTGAGTCACAAGTTTGTGCAGAACAGAATGCAGCTCCTTCAGTAATTTATGTAGGGGTTTATTTATGTGCCTTTATAGAGATAAATCTGCACAGTGGTTTGGAATGCATTTTTTCACAATTGATTATAAGTTCTGGCCTCCTGCAAATAACCTTTGCTGCTACTGTGAATTTGCTGGTTTTGTGACTACACTGGTAAGGGAGAAGTGTCTAAGTGTCTGTAGGGCAATTCCTCTTACGCTAATGCCAGTCCTGCTGGACTTTGGCTCCTTACATATGTCCAAGCATCTTTTGTTCTCCAAAGGGCATTCCTTTTCAACACCATGAGCCCACATGGTTTCCTAGACAGTTTGAATTTCTCTTCACATAATGGTGCAAATTAAGTGTCCCCGTTCTTCAATAAAATTGGAACATGTGGGACTGCCTCTCACTGGCAAGAAGCACAAGAGTGAAAAAGGACAGAACGTGAACTGAAGTCCCTGGATATTTTCCACCATCCGGTCGTTAGTGCTTGCTGTAGCTCCTCACTTCCCATGCTGGCTGCCAAGAAGAGCTCAGTCAGCTCCAAACGCAGGGTTAAGGAGATGGCTGGGTAAGGGATGGCTGGGCTGCAGCTCAGTGCTTCTACAGGGAATATTTCTTTGCTCTAAGGAGACACTGAAATAGTTGTACTTCCAGCATCTGCTTTCTCTTAGACATCTATTTTACTCCTACATTTGACAGATGGACCAGTGATGGAGAGATGAGTGCTGAGAGCCTCCAGCTAATTTCACTGATTTGGAAACATAACTGAGAAATACATGTATTTTTATCCCTCACTTCTTCCACAGGTGTTCTACTCCTTCATTCAGCAAAGGCCAGAGCTACAAATCAAATTGGAATTTTGTTTAGGGAGGAGTGGAATAGAAGACAGAGGTGTGGCTGGTGTAAACCGTTTCACCCATTTTCATGTTTCTGCAGGCTTGAATATTTCAAACACAATTAACAAATATATTCTTAGTGCAAAGACTGCTTCTAAAGTAAAAGGAGCTCTTTTTTTGTTTCCATCTGAATTTCTGACTGTACACTGAGCACACAATAAATAGTTAAGATTTCTCTCAGATAGCTCTTGGCTGTGTTGGTCAGGTAACCCAGTAATTCTGTCATCACGCTTTCCTCTGTTCTTGGTCTTCTTGCAAGTTTTCCCTTCATGCATCTCCAATTCCCAAACGTGCAGTGAAGCTATTCTCACCTTCTGCCTGGCCTGGAATTCACAGCCTTTATGTGCTAGTGTGAATCAGCAGTAATTAGACGTCATCTGTAGGAAAGACAGCGGTAAACGAGTTGGAGGTGATTTATCAGGACACTTTAGTAGCAGTATCACACTGGAAAATCATCATACCTGAGTCATTAGGTCCACTTCACAGTCACAGGCCACTGTGTAATAGATAGCTATCCTAAAGGCTTTCTGAAATTCCCTGTCCCATTATATTTAGACTGAAAATTGAAGCACTTTGGAAGGGCAGGGGTAGTGCCTAAGTGCTATGAGCAATTTCCCATTTGTTCTCCCTGTCAAACGTTCTTCTCTCAATTCTCTCAAAACACAGCACTGTAGTTAGAAATCACTTGAATCTGATGAGTCAGTGCACGTGGTATTATCCTGGCACAGCCGAGGCACTAGCAATTAAACCTTATTCTCCAGTTGTTCTGCCCTTTTAATCGCTACCAGTTCTCATGGGTTTCTGGTTTATTGCTTGTTCTGAAGGAGCTGGAGGCAGATGACCAATCAGGTGTCACAGAGATGCGCCATACTGATGTCAGTCTAGCAGAGTTAAAATCTGCTGTCAGATCAAAAATTATTTGATCTATGTAATGAATCCACCATGGGGTTATATTGCAACATCCATTAAAACAAGAGCAAAACAGCACTGCATACCAATACCATAAAAGGAACTGCAGCTAATTGTGTGATTGGCTAAGTTAGTGTTTGTTATAAATCACAGTAATGAGCAAAGTAAACTAAAGTCCAAGTAATTTCTTCCAAAATGTAACTATTTCTAATTTCTTTTTAAAATTGTAAGGCTGGGAGTAGTTCTTTATGAAGCTGAGGGGGAACCATCACTGGACTGGGCTGCACAGAGTAGACTGTTCTGCAGGACTTGTAAGTCTGCAAGCTTCCTGTACAGCCCTGCCTGCACTCTGACCCTCTGTGCAGGATCTTCTCCTTCTGGTCTACCCTTCCAAACAGAGCCCGGTAATTGCGTGATATTTTGTGTGAGACGAATCAGTAAAGGGTCAGCATGAGAACAAGAAGCTTGTCATTTGTGGCTTAAAGAATGCAATGCTTAACATATTTCGCCTGTAAGTATTTTACAGCAATGACATGCTGTCTTCACAGTGCTTTGTAAGGCCAAGTGGATAATGTTTCCTTCTCTCCTAAATACGTTTTGTGTAATACCCTGAACAGCATTTGCAGATGCTAATAAAGACAGTATATTTTATAGATGTTCAAATTTTGCAAAATTGCATTTCATTATTTGTTTGCTTAGTATAAAGATGTTACATTCTGCAAATACTCACTTTAAGACTGACAAGATTTTGAAGACACATCAGAATGCAAGTGCCGGGGTTTTACTGTAAGCAGAAGAGACCTTCTGAATGCCAAGTAGGGAAAGATGCGAGTGGAATGAGAGTACTGTGGCCGTGCAGGGGGAGTTGGATCTGAGAGCAGACATGAAGGCTGCTGAGCCTATAACTGGATCTTGAATGTGCAACAGCTTTTCCTTCTGGTCAGAACTGAGGGGAAACAAGACATTTTAGGAATATTTCTGTGAAAGCTACATGTTTATGGAAACCATTCAAGTTAGCTAATATGAAAACTTGTGTCAAGTCTTGCTCCTCTCAATAACTTCTTTTGCATTCTATCTAACTGTACTTTAAAAAATTTCTCTTAAATCAGTGCCGCCAAATGCCTTGATGCTTTTGGGTTTTTCCCTCTTTTGAATTTTTTTTCCCTGAAAAGTCTGAGTTAAAACCTACATATCCCCTTTTAAGGTTCCAATTTCTGTTAAATAAAAGCAAGAGAAAGAGGGATATAGGGACAGCAGGGAGAGACTAAATGGAAATGGACATTTGTTAACTTGGCTCTCATAACCTCACTGTTTCCTCCCTCTTTGCCTCTTAAGAACTGCAAAAGGTTCCGTTTGCAAGCACACGGAGTTACTGAGTTTTCTGCTCTGTACGTTTCTGTCCTCCAGGACTCTGACAAATTACAGGCACTGCATTCTGTGAGAAGCATCCATAGTGCACAAAGCCAGTCAATCCCCCCATCAGCAGTTCAGTGTTAGCACTTCACTGAGACCACACGGAATGGTGGATAATTCAGATGGCAAATTTGCCAGGTGGAACACAAACTGAGGGAGCTCTTGTGGCCGCCGGTGTCCTACACTGTCATTTCTAGATTGTCACTAGCTACCCCCAATGGAAGGCATCCATTTGATTCCATTTCATATCCAAGAAAATGAAAAAATATCTTCTAGGAACATCTCCTGCCCATGAGCTAACGTTCCCTCCAGGTCTAAGAGAAAATGCTTGGAAACAACTTTTTCAGGGTATTCCATTGTGCAACATTAAAAAAAAAGCTTCCTTGCATATAATAAAAAAATTAATGCATCTTAACACTGTTTAAAGTATTAACCTGTCTTGCCTTGCCCTATGAACACTTAAATATTATTAAATTGCTGTTGGATAAAATCCACAAGCAATTCCTGAAGGTGTCCAGGGGGAATGTATTCCTCCACTTGTCTGCAATAGGAATGAGTTGGAAGTAAGTGCTCAGTTGCTGGGGTTTCTCACAAGTGAGGTACCTTTGGGGCAGGCACTCCCAGAACTAGGCAATTGTGAAATGCTTACAAGAGAATCTGAAGCTGCAGTAGACAACATCTGCCTGTGGGCATAAGCAGCAGCTAAATGGGAATCAGGGGAGCAGAAGGATTTGGATACTAAAGTTCCTTTCTGGATCTGGACCTCAGTGCAATGAAGCTCCCACTGGATTTCAACAGGTGGCCTTTTGTTTGACCTCTAGTTCTCCCTTCACTTTCAAAAGGAAAGTGGATGCATAGTAAGGTTGCCATATAACCCTGACAATACTTGAAGTAGAGATAAAGGGATTAATGGGTAACTTGTATGTACTTGGAGGAAACTGATTTTCATGGAAAAAATGGCAGATTCCCTCTCAGAAATGTATACAGTATTTGCCCTTTCCAGAAAAAAACACAGCTAATTTCTGTATACAGTTTTGCAGAGTTCCTATACAGTTCTTAGGTGCGAAAAGTTACATTTTTTTCCAACTATGTATAGATTTATTGAGCATTTAACAATGGGTAGAAGAAAAGTCTGTTGCCTTTATTACGCCTTCATAACAGAAAGTATTTTATGCTCACCCAAAACACAGCTTCGTCTACTTTTATCTTTTTAGAGAGCTGATGGCAAAGGTGAACACACAGGATGTTCTAATAGCCTCATTTGCATATTTTTTATATCACGATTCTTTTGCTTTATCTAGGTTATCCCACCTCATCCTTATTCTGGATAATTGAGCAGTGAGTCTACAGCAGAATTAAGTAATGAAGGAGAAATATCTCAGGCAGAGACTGTACCCCCAGCAGCTTCCCAGGGCTGAAGTGAACTAAAAGTGTGCTAAGTCAGGTTTGCACCTTCTGGATCTGGCCCCAGCATAAGAAGAGCTCAGCGAGGCGAGGAGCTGCCCTCCTTCATTGCAGCTTTGAGCAGCACAGTGAGCTGCCCTGAAGTTACTGGGAGACTAAGTTGGTCCACAGAGCACTTTGGCCATGTTTCTGACTAGCCAGCTTGTCCTCTAGACCTTTCCTGAGGTCAGTCTGAGTCACAGACTTACATGTGGGACTACAGGGGCAATGCAGATGGGCAGACTATTGGGAACCACAGCTACATAAGGCTTCATAAACAGAGCAGGGAAAGGGGGGAAAGGGGTTATGTATCTTCTGCCTGGCCACTTTATAGCACAAAGACTACCAAGTCCCCAAAATATACAGGGCCAGGCCATGGGTTTAAAAGCATAGATATTAAGATTATGAGAAGGAACCACAATTTTAACTTCTAGGAGAGTCAGAAGACTGATGCATTTCTAGATTTAAATCTTTGAAAAGTGAAGGCTACAAGGCCTTGCAGTCTGCCCTCTGGGTGCTTCTGGGATCTAGTGGTCATACCATATCTCTCAGAACCACTAAATGAGCCTTAAAAAAAAAAAAAAAAAAGAATAATTTAAGAGCTGAGAAGAAATTACAGAAGTGTCAAAGGTAGATATTTTTCCCTACCCCCAGCCCACCAGCCGTGCTCAGTGGGAGGTTTTCTTTCTGGAGTTACATTAAAAACACTCTGTCCTGGGTCTGAGTTCCACATGCCCATGTTAGAGCTTGCCAGAAGGTACTCTTTTATGCTCAATACAACAACTTGACTTCAAACTGCAAACCACAGACAGGCAGGATCTTCTGTCTCCCAGATAAGAAAGCATAATTTCTACACAGAATCTTAAGTTCTCTCTTTGAGGTCAAGAGACAACACTGCTTAGAGGACCTCAAATAGAGGACAGCCATCACTAATGCTCCAGGCCAAAATCTTTCTTTGCAGTAACTAGCTCAGTCGCATCTAAGCCATACATCCTAAATACTCTTCTCACCAGCAGGACTTAGGGTTGTGTAGCTGACATTCAAGGGCTGTCAGTTAAGGGGACTTGACGTAGCGATGTGAAAGCCTCAGGTATGTGTGGAGGCTCAGAGTGTAAGGGTGGGTTGTCACAGGACGGAACATCTCTTCTATAATGAAAGGCTGAGAGAGTTAGGATTGTTTACCTCGAGAAACAGAAGGCTCCAGGGAGACCTTCTTGTTGCCTTTCAGTATCTAAAGGGGGCTTAGAAAAAAGACAGGGACAGAATTCTTAGCAGGGCCTATTGTGACAGGACAAGGTGTAATGGTTTTAAACTAAAATAGGGTAGATTTAGGCTAGATATAAGGAAGAAATGTTTTATGATGAGGGTGATGAAACACTGGAACTGATTGCTCAGAGAGTTGGTTGAGTCACTTGTCTCCAAAGGTATTAAAAAGGTGTGTAGATATGGTGCTTAGGGACATGGTTTAGTGGTGGACTTGACAGTCTTAGGTTTATGGTTGGACTCAATGAACTTATAGGTCTTTTCCAACCAAATGATTCAATGATTACTTTTGAAAATCCACTGTAGACAGTGAGTGAGCTCTGATCTGTCCTTATTCTCCCTTCCCCTTCTAAAAAACTCACCTATGTATACCTAAGTTCAGTGCACACAAGCCTAAACCCTTTCCTCACTCCTTTGGAAGCCAGGTGCATTTTTTTGGAGTAGTGGGGGGTTTTCTTTTAAAAAGGGAATGAATTCATGTGAAGGCCAAGCACTTTTCTATAAGAAACACTCATTCTCTCTAGAGAAAATCAAGAAAGGACCAGTGAGACATCAGCACTCAGGGAAGTGCTTCTGTAGAACTCATCATTTCTTGAGAAACATCTTTCTGAGTAATTCTCTGAAGAATTCATTCAGAATATTTCAGAGAATTATTTCACTTAGTGACTTCAATTTATCCCATATAAACCAGTTATATTTAGAAGAAGTTGCAGTCAAAACTATGTGATGCCATCATTGATTTATGTGCAGAGCACCAACAAATGAGTAATAAAGTTAAAAAGTAATGAGAGGTCTAGCAGATGGGCACAGCACCAAAATAAACATTCTGATAAAAACACAGATTCAGCAAACCACGAAACCCATCAGATTCTTGGGAGTTTGGCTTTGTTTGGGTTAACTAAGTAAATTTGCTAAGAATGTTGTTAAAATATTATAATATGAAGGCACACAGAGCATGCCAAGGAAAGTTCAACATAATCTGGATATAAGAGTATCAGGATCTCAGAGAAAAAATGCAGAACATACTGTAGCTCAGTTGCACTTTGCCCCCATCATAAAAACTTACAAATCCTTCTAGAAGAGCTGCCCTTTCCCACAATCCATGTCACTAAAACTAAATGCAGCAGTGGTATTGGTGCACCCAGAGCCTTCAGCTGCTGTTCCTCACATCATGCCTTCACATTTTGTATGAAATTGCTTTCATTTCAGGAAACTGGGCTCAAACTTGGGAAAAAAAGTACAGTAATGCAAGTGTATAAAATATTGTGCTATCTTAATGAGACATGGTAACTTGGCAAATAACTTCTCATTAGTAAGATTTTTGATCAACTTGGTTCCTGTTTTCCACATCAGGATGGGAAATGTTAGATAAATAATACTTTTGTATTGGGGAATGTGGTCTAATTATCACTGAGTAATCCAGTGTCATTACCAGTAGTAGTTTGGGTGCAGATTCTGAAACTCAGCAGCTCCCTTACTTCCCATAGCCCAGAGCCTGGAACCTGCTCACAGATGAGGGAAGTGGGTAACCCCTTGTTTTAAGCAGAAAAGGACAGTCAGAGGCTATTACTCCATGGTAATAAAAGATGATTTGAAGTGGATAACTGCTCCATTGCAAACTGCAAATGACATGGAAGGATTGTCAACAGCATGGTTTTCTTGTGAACAGAAATAACATTTAATCATATATTTTTGGGCTAAGAAGATCTGAAAGTTGCCTCCAACTGCAGTTATAACCTGGGGATGACAGAATGTATTTCCAGAGACCATCATCTGTTCTGGGCAGATAATGAGATTTACATGGCCCAAGACCAAGACCAAATTTTAGAAACATTTTCAGAGAAATCTTTCTAGCATAATGGTTTCTCAACAGCTCAGTCAATCCAAGTACAAGGCCCCACCAGAAAATTTGCCCTGCCCTCCTCCTTTGTCTGTATGTTTCCTGCTTTCTGCTGGACCTGTGGGACCAGGCAGCACCGGGAGCAGGACACACATCCAGCTGTAAAACAGACTCATCCTTTGCTGGGCTCAGTTTTCAGCAGAACAACAGTTTTAGTTACAGAAGTGCTTTTGAACCATGTACAGTTCAAATATTTTTCTGATTTCTGTAAATAAATTAGCCGGTTTGTCCTGCAGCAGCAGCAGCTCGGGAGGATGGGAGCTGCAGTGTGCTCCCCACCCAGCCCTGCATGGAGCCTACACCCTCCGAGGGACTCCTGGCCTCGGGAAGAAACCCCTTGCATGACTGGGCTGAAAGGACCTGTCTGTGCTGCCAGCTTAATGTCTAGGTCTGAGCAAACTCTGTGGCGTGAGAACTCAGGATGAATAGAGAGTTATTAGAAAAAATAAAATATATGGTAGGCAACTCGTAAAAGTAGTTTTAATCAGAAACAAAACCTGAATACTATACAAATGAGGAAATTTTGGTCACAGGAGACTGTAGAGGAGTTTTCTAAAATATGCATTTGTTGGCTATGGCTGCCTCAGTCTATCAAATCAACATTTTCTAAATTAAGAGGGATTTATATAAACACAGCACGGTCTCTAAGGTGCTGTTTATGGTCTGTCTGGTATAAATATTTATGATCATTCTAAAATTAGTGATTTTTCTAAAGTGTGCTCCTGTTTAATATAGCTCATGACAGTTTCTATGGTAAATATCCAGTTTTATTTCTTAAGAGAGAAATAGAGGCAACATGGAAACCCACTGCAAATAATGCTTCAGTGGTGGCTAATCAACGGAGGGTTGTTCTCAGCTGTAAACTCCTGTGGACTCTGCTGTCTGAGAAGAATTCGCTCCTACACACTTTTCCCCAGGGTACACAATCGTTTTCGCGCATGACCATGTAAGCACATCCATGCCAGGCAGCAGTATATATAGGAACAGAGTGCTGGGAGGAGGCACTGGAGCCTGCTGCTGCCTCCTGCCATGGAACGCGTGCGATCTCACGGCATGCGTCTGCTTACTCAGATCTGGTGTCAGAAGGATAATTCGTGTCCTCTCTGCAGAACTAAAAATAGATTGGGTTCAGACTGAGTTCAACAATCTGAGGCTGCATATTAGCAGTTATCACTTTTCCTGAGAGGTGAGGCACTTTTCAAGTTCCCACTAATAGGAAAGCAACCAGATAAGAGCGCAGTGCGTGATCAGGGGCACGGTGCTCGCTCTGAGGTGACTCATACTTACTGGTCGTGACTTCAGTGGGCTTTGTGAGCCATGACTGCAGCATCTTTTAGCAGGATTTCCTTGAGTCACTGGCCTGTCTATTCTAGATCCATAGATCTATGGAACCTGAGCAAGTTTATAGAATAGACTGTTCCTGTTCGTGTATTGCTTTATGAATTGTAAAGTGCAACTGTGGGTAGACTGTCAATTAATTTCTATCTTAATCTCTCTTTTGAATAACAAAGCTGTATTAATAAGTTGAAGCCATCTTTTTGCCAGATCTTGCAAGTTAAATCTACTCTTAGTATAGAATTACCAAATAAGAGTAATAAACGACTGCAAATTATTATGAACTTCCAAATCCCTGACCAAGTTCAGTCATTCAGTGTCTCTTCCTCCTCTTCCTTTTCCCATTCCCAGTTTTCTCACTTCTTACACTGCTAGGAACATGAACTTCAGAGCAAGAGATAAACAAGTTTGCTATGGTCCTCCACTTGAACCATTTCAGCAAATCTCAAACACAGAAAAAAGTTAAAATTCACTTATGGCAATTTACCAGGAAGACAGAAAGCTGGTGAATGTGGCAAGACCAACCCACTGCCACAATTCAGTCTGCATGTGCTGACAAGCTGAACGATGAATGTACATTTGCAAATGGGAATGAATTTGTCCAAAATGGAATAAGCTAGGCAGTAGTCGTTGAAGTGGAAAGAAATGGATTCTAAAAAGATTTTGAGATCACAGGGAATAATTAACTGAATATTGTATGATTGTTTATAAATACCTGATAATTAACTGAATATTGTATGATTGTTTATAAATACCTGATAGTTGTGGTGAGAGGAAAAGAAGAATGAACCAGACTCTTCTCTGTGCTGACAGGGCAAGAGGCAACCGGCAAAACTGAAACACAGGAAATTCCCCTTGAACATAAAAATACCACTTTTTCTCTTTGGGGTAATCAAACACTGGAATAAGTCACTCAGAGATTTTGGAGTGTCTACTCTTGGAGGTATTCAAAGCTGGACTAGGCAGAGCCCTGGACACCAGCCCTTGCTGCAGCTGCTTTGAGCAGAGGACTTGGACTTGATAATGTCCAGAGGTCCCTGCCAACATCCACCTGACCGTGACTCTTCAGTACTTACACAGAGATCAGAAATACGAGAATTCTTTGTCAGAATAGAAGGATCAGAAACTTACCCATGTGACAAGATTCGAGTAATAAATGATAATAAATGATTTAAGTAAATGGCAAAGTTTTGACCATTTCACTTGCTGGAGCAACTTGTTAAGGACTATTGTGGACACTCCATCAACACCAATTTTGAAATCAAATTAGATGTTATTTTAAATATAGTGATAAGACAAGGGACAGGGGCTTTAAACTGAAAGTTAATATGTTTAGATTAGATATTAGGAGGAAATTATTCACTGTAAGGGTAGTGAAGCGCTGGAACAGGTTGTCCAGAGAAGTTGTGGATGCCCCATCCCTGGAACTCTTCAAGGCCAGGTTCAATGAGGCCCTGAGCAACCCGGTCTAGTGGAAGGCATCCCTGTCCATGGCCGGGGTGTTGGAGTGAGAAGGTCTTTAAGTTCCTGCCCAACGTAAACCATTCTATCATTGCATATATTCAGCTAGGAACTAATTCAGTAAAATCCCTGGTCTAAGCTGCAATGTGTTTTTATTAGGTTATTTTTAATGATGGTCTCCTAGTTGATGGTTTATTCTATATTAAGTATATTCATATAGTTCATAAAAGCACATTTCTGAATGGGGCCAATATGTTCCAGTGAATTTAGCTATCTTGGTACATCTTTCAGCTTATGATTTTCACTACATTCAGAAAATTGAAAAAATGCAAAGTACATTTTCTGTCACCATGTAGGAAAATACTATAGTGAGAAGACCACTGGATATGCTTTTTAAACTCCATAAGTATGTCTTTAAAGAAATGAAAATACCTTTGAGAAAAAAATATAGCACAACAAAGCCCTGTATAAGCCCTAGTTCTCCCTGGGATACCCTGCAGGATTGGTCTTCACAAGGAAAATGTCTTGACTTATCTCTTAGACTGTGTTTTAAAAAAGTTTTAAAGAAGAAATCTCCTAAAGTACAGCTGTAACCATGATGTCAAACTTTGGTAATACTTGTGAATGTGTATATTCCTTTTGACTGCAGAGGATGACCAGGTGTCATGGGCACAGGACTGAAGCTTACAAGGAAGTTTTGAATTTCAAGCTGGCTTGGAACACATGAGCAAGTGTGTCTGAGCGGTTCATTTACTAGTTTGCTGTGTCACTGGGACAGCAGCCAGTGCAGGTAGTGTATTGCACATGAATAGAGTGCCTACAGAGGCCTGCTTCAGTTCAAATATTTTTCTTGTAGATAGCCCATCGATTAGATCTGTGCAGCCTCTTTGTCCAGTTATGATGTGCTGCAACCATTCAGGTTACAGCACTGAGTTTGCTGCTCGTCCTGCTTGTATGAAAAGCAGAATATCTTTCCCATCCCTCCCACTGATTGTGGCAGTTTTCAGAAATGAAGGTGGTGCAGCTTTTCAGCATCTTCTGTGGGATGCCTGGGTAGTGACAGCCTGGGCTCTGCACTGGCAGACCACTGTGGCAGACCAGGAGAGAGAGCTGGGGGCTGTTTTTCACAGCCAGACCAAATCCCTTCAGACACAAAGAGGACATTCTTAGAATAACTAATATTCAATCAGTGACAGGCTAGACAAAGAGATGAGTTTCACGAAACTGATGCTCAGGAAGGAAGACTGAAGGTATCAGGGAAAGAGAATTGTCACCTTTATGGAGCCATGTTAAATATGTGCTGAGTTTTTCCAGAACAAAAGAAGTAAAACTAAGTTGGCTAAAACCACCAACTGTGTTTGACCTTTCTTCCCCATAACCAAAACCTTACACTTGAGCTGGGGCCTCCCTCATGTGAAAAGAATAAAAAAGATCTTGCTTCCTCCAGTACATTATTCATTTCTAGAGATGGGGAAGATGCTGTTTGTAATCTGTGTGATTCCAGCCTTTCACCCTAATCAGTGTGGCCAGAAAGACAGATACACCTCCCTACAGAAGCAAACCTCCGCATTTTTAATGCCTTGGAGCATGCTGGAACAGACCTCTGAATCTGCAAAAATCAGGGCTCAGAAGTGACCAGTGCATCTCAGCAGCCTCCACCTCTGAACTCAGCTTTATCAGAAAGCCAAACAAAATTATCACATACACAAAGAGGAACATAAAGAACATTTCTCACTGCTACAGGTGCATTGAGTCTCAGATCCCTTCTTCCCCACCCCCAGACTCCCAGCCCCCCAAGAGTAACTGGAGAGGCTGCAGCAACCCTGGCACTACGGTGCAGAAAGGGCACAACTCACTCTCTCACATGAGCAAATTTCTGAACACCCAATGTGGGTAAATTAAATACCAACATTATTTGCCAGGACTGGTGCTTTGTTTCTGTGGTTCACCAGCAGAGTTCATTTTGTAAAAGAAGTGCAAACAAGCACTGATATTTCTTTTTTAAAATCTGAATCTGATGACTGGCAGAGTCTGTAGCAGCTTCCTGGGCTTCTGAACAGTGGGTCAGCTGCCCAACACAGAGTTAAAAGAGTATCTCACAACTTGTACAAAGGAATTGTTGTTGTCTTTTAATGTGTTTTTTAATTTCTTTTACTTATGAGAAAAATAAAAGGAGAGGAGAGGGAGAGGAAAAAAAACTCACTAACTTATAAAATTTGCTGAGTTTTTAAAATGCACCGGTACAATGCTTAGCAAGCAATGGAGAAAAAATTCTTACAATATGTTAAGATGAAACCATTCAAACTTTTAGTAAAAAATCTGTATTCAAACCTCAGAGGAGACAAACTTTTTTGATCAGCCTGCATGTGTTTACTAATGTGTGGATGTCTGAAAATATGTATTTACCAATCAGAGTTTATGCAAGTTTAATAGATCAAACAGAAGCTGTAATGTCAGTTAAAATTTAACAGGCATATTCTAGTTTGTGTGACTGCAGACTTTGAAGCTATGGTCAGAATAAAGTAGGAGTTCTCTCTGGGACTCACCTGATTTGAGCATGGTTAGAGAGTAACTTTTGAAGGACTGCCAATACAAATGATCCTTCTTGATAACATCTGCTTTAAGCATGGTGAAATGTCTCTTGGATCCAATTCACTAAACAATTCTGTCCTCTTGGAGCACCTTTCAAGTTAAAAAAAAAAAGACAAAAACTATCAACACAAAACTTCAGCAAAAAGTTTACCTTAATGATAAGCCTAGATTGTTGAATTAAAATGGGGATTGCTAAAGCTCTTTTTATGTTTTATTAAATAAGGATATTTTCTCCAGAGTGATGCTAATTAATAACTGTTTAATGTACTAATTTGGAGACTTCACAATGGGACTGAGCAATCAGTCTTTTAGACCTCTGCCTCGGTTCTTTTAGGATGAATTTGGAGCAATGAAGGCTGTTTGTGAAAACAGGTAGATTTCCTTGCTGGAGTTGGGATGGCACTGGTATTCTCATTCTCTCATTTTCTCCTTCCTTTTCCAATACAGTAGTACCATTTTTTGGGTATGCAGCTTATGTTGGAAGTACCACAGAGCCCAGATGTGAACAACAACAACTATGCAACAGAGAATTTTAGTTCACACTGGGCTTTAAATGTCTTGTTTAGATAGTAGTTTGACAAATGGGAGCCTGAACATGCACTGTATGTACCTTTCTTTGCATCTGGGAAGGTGAAGGGGAACACTAGGAACATCTTTTTGGTCCATCTTTCTTGGTGTAGTTTGTGCCAGTATACAGATTTGAGAAGGCTTTATCTGGAAGTTCAGTATAACCATTTCTCTTCATTTGTGGCAGGATTTCCTGACCTTGTGAAGGCTGATCCTCCTGCTTCGGGAAAAGGAGCAAGGTCCCAGCATTTGGCAGCTTTCCTGTGTGCTGCTAAAGCCGTGCACGCTTGCTCCCCATCCCCATCCTGACCCACTTTGGATAACCCTGAGGCAGGTCAACACCGTTCTGTGCTTCGGTTTTTCAAATACCTCATACTGTCCCTTCAAAAACGTGACCCTCCCGACAGTTTCTCTTTGGTGTTTTTAAGAGGTTACTTGTGGCCAGTGTGAATATCAGTATTTACCCCATCTATATACCTGGTGTATGACACAGATCTCTGCTGATATCCTATTAGCCAAATATTATCACATTTAAATCCAATTATCATTAGTTTAAAAGACAGTCAGCTGTGAAAGCTCTTCCATGTTTTTAGAGGCTGGGGATAAGTGTCATAGGTTCAACTTTATGGTTTTTTTCTGGGTTATAATTAGATGCTGACTTCATTCCCAGAACTGAGAGGGTGAACTCCTCTAGCTCAGGCACAGGCCCCTTGGCATCACCAAAATGTTACAGGCATCTCTGAAGCCCTGCAGCAAATTTCAGACTGCCCTGTGTTGGAGATGCCATGAAGCAAACTTCCAGCAGAATGAAGAACCTCTGCTTTCAGTAAAACTGACAGGACCCACCAAAGTGTGTCAGCACATACACAGTGCTTCACTTTCACCTGCCTGGTTCAGTAGCATGTATAAACTTCAGTTTTGTGATATGACACTGAAAAAACTACTGTAGGTATGAGAGGAGATGGCAATAAAGCCAAAAGCTTTTGTTGTGGCCTCTGCAGCAGAAAGCAAAAATTACTTGTCAGGTTATAGGAGAAATACAACTCCTGAAAAAATCATGTGCCATATATGAACTACGTGAAAAGTTTCTGAACTGTGAGAATCTTCTTTTTCTTAACATATTTTAGAACACATTCTCCCAACACTGCCTTCCAGAAACATATCTCTGCTACAACACAATAAGCCATTCCTTGGCTCCGTGCTTTTTGTATTTCAACACACTTTCCTGGATGCAGCTCTCAGCTGAAAGAGATGGGCTGTTTCTGCATTTAGCAAACAAAAATGTAAACACTCTGCAGTTTAATGAACTAAAACCATGTCATGCACTAGAGGTCTTCCCTTCCTCTCCTTCCTCCCCAAGCAAGCTATTCAACTGGCCTCTAAGCAAGTTCTTAAACTGCTTTAAAAGCAGAATTGCCAAAAATGACATCAAAGTACCTTCCATTCTATGTTCATGCCTACTAGCTACTAAATACCTTGGGAATCATCTGACAGGCAGTCCTATTGTCATTTCAGTTCCCTAAGAATCTTTTCATTTTTTCCAGTCTAAGAACAGTAAAAAAAACCAACAAACAACACAACAAAACCCAACAGATTTTGTTTGCATATGGCTTAAAATATCATAACAAATGTAGGAAAATACATAATCCTCACAGCTGATATATTAGAATTATTTTTCTAAGAGGCATGAGGTCAGCTGGCCAGAGGTTTCCAGAAAGTTGGTATGTGAACCAGCAGATGCACTTTTGGGATACAGAAAACAGAGACTCATCTGCAAACAGCCAAAACGCTGCCTGTTGTTGCATAAAATCCTGTTCACGTGATGCAACTACGCGGGTTTCATCCACCAACACTGGAACCAAAGCCAACCCTGGGTAGTTACGCTACATAGTTAATTTTCAATTACATTTAAACAATGAATGCTTATATCCCAGAGCTACGCAGCTGTGATATGGACTCAGACACAGAGAGGATCCACACCACCACAAACACAAAACACGACACTAAAGAGTGATACTGCTCTTCCAAATGCCGCCCCTTGATACACCCAGTTTTGAAGTGCACCAGTTAGAATCTCTCTGATGGCTCTTAATTTGATTGGAGCTGTTAGTCATCCTAGTTAAGTGAACAGAGGTTGCTCTTTGCCATCAAAAAGCAAATGCCTTACCCAATTCTTCCTGAAGTGTTCGGAATAAGAAAATTGTATGAGGCGTTGTCATTTCAGTGGCCAAAATCCTCATTCTGCATAATTGGTGTGGACAGGAATTAGTGTGTCATATTCCAGTAGTGCACTAACGTAGCTCTGACTGGGATTAATTAAATGTGTTGAAAAGATAACATGTTAATAAGGTTTATGTTATTCAAACAATCTATTTTGTATTCTTTATTGTGACATAAATATTGCTGAACAAAAGCAAATTGCCGAGCTAAGGCAAATGTTCAGCCATTTTAGGCAAAGAAAAGCCATCTGAAAGTACCTATGCCTTACCTTTGGTATCAAAATGCCCTCACTTTCAGCAGGCAGATAAGTCTGATTCATGGCTGAGCCAACCTGCTTACACACTGCTTCTGGTTCACAATGTCCTTCTCTTTCCCCAAGTCACCCAGGTATGGAAAGCATAGAAATCTAATATAAATTGCCAGTATAGAAAGTCCAAGTGAGCTCCTGTTCCGCAGGAATGGCTCCCAGGAGTTGGACTCTTTCCTGGCCACAGCTTTCTCCTTTTGAAGCATCTCCAGGATTTTGTTTCCCAAATATCCCTGACTCTGCCTCCCCTTTGCTGCCTTTGCCAGTGTTGTTTTCTGGTTCTGTTAAACTCTCTTTAGGGCATTTTGTGACTACCAACAGGGAATTTCATGGTGTTAGTGTTCCTAGCAGCAGCTCTGGGTCCACAGAAAGTGTGACGCCAAGCAGGGCAAATCTGACAGCACCTTAGCACTGTTGAAGAGCAAGAAGGGCTCTTGCAGTCAGGAAGCAGTGGCAGACAAAAGGCAACTTGGTAAAAGGTTGAGCAACACTCTGGCACCCCAGCATCTTGCTTTGACCCAGGAATAACAAAAGTTGAGGCTGGCTGCAAGTTTGTGGTATTATTACGCTGACTCACGGATTCGGGACAAAGCTTCCCACGAAGAAACAAAACAGCCTCCTGGGATAATGCTGGTTTGTCGCAAAACCCTGCTATCATATATAGAGACATAGGCTGCACTTTCTTACTGTACAGACTAAAAAAGCTGTGTTCCAGCTTCCAGATTTATTCTGCCAACGCAACGCTAATAGCCCATGTCCTGGAGAAAACTTTCCTTGGGAATAGAATGTCCATCTGCTAAAATACAGTGAAGATTTGGACAAATAATTATTCCATGCATAAACAAAGTCTGATGCTTATTTAAGAACACTCTTTAAAAAGATGAATATGGATCAATCTTAGGGGAAAGTGATCAAGAATAACACATTTCTTATGAGGAAAATGGGATTGCTCTAATAGTTATCAGCATCATTCTTTATTAATGCCATCAGGTTTCAACAACTGACCAGAAGTCATGGATTTAGCATCCCTCAAGCATAAAAGCATCAGTGCCACAATATTTCAAGGAATTTAAAAGGATGCCCAGAACCACAAGGCTATTTCTTAGGCTATGAAGGCATAATTGGCTGAGCTAGAGTCAGAGAAACATGAAACAACCATATAAAGGCAAAGAAAGTCTGTTGTAATCACTGGCTGAGTTAAGTCTGTTTTTGTAAGAAGCATGTCAACTCAGCCAACAGAAGCTGGCAGCTATGTGTGTGCAGCTAGTTTTTCCAAAGGAAAGCCAAAGTAAAACTAGAGTGTTTATTCTGGCATCAAGGCCCTCTTACCCCAGCTGAAATCTCAGCTATGTTTGCTTCAAGTCCAGAATTATCTTAATTCTACTCAGTGTATTATCATTCTTTCCAGATACATATCCAATCTTGAAACAAATTTTATTCTGTGGTAATGTTTTTGAGGGAGGTTAGTTCTGGTGAGGCTACTTGACTAGTCAGCAAGCAACAAGGCACCCACTGTCTGATGTCCTTTTACTAAAGCACTTTTACTAAAACCCAGCACTGCTCCCACTTTTTCATGTGGGGAAACTGAAGCCTAGGGAGATTATTGGATGTACTGTAAAGTCAATAATTGACAATTTTTTTGTAGCCTCATTTGAGAAAATTGACAACATACCATAATTTCCAGGTATAGGCCATTTGCTTTCAAAACAGAGCCCTAACGAAGCACACCAATGTTTGCAAAAATAATGTCACACACAAACTATGCAGCTCGGGGAATGAGTTGGCTGTGCTGAACCCAAATGCAAAATAATCATGTTTACCTTATTAGAGAGAGGTCTGTGGCTGCCTCCGTTTCTGCAGGTGTCATCTGGAGGAGTTACCTGGGAGCTGCAAGGAGATGGGAAGAGCATCACTGGAGCCTTGGAAAAAGCTATGGAGAGAGACTGGAATGCTGCTGTGGTTGGGATTGAATTCCTGGGGAAGGGACAGAGCTAAAGGGACCCTCACGCTCTACTGAGGGTGGGTGGGTGTGGCTCAGGTGTAGCTGTGTTGTGACTGTGGGTGCTGAGCTGACAGCTGTGTGAGGAGTTGTGGCTCTGCTCACCAGCTATGCAGGAGCTGGGCAGGTTGGTGGGATGCTGGTGAAGCTGCCTAAACCTGGGCTAACGCGGGCTGTGGTCACACCAGGTGCAGCTCAGTGTCACCAGGCTCGAGAGGAACCGCTGCTGCACCTCCTGGTCAGCAGGGACAGGTCCTGTGGAGCCACCAAGCCCAGCCCAGAGCCAGATTCCATGTCCTTCTCCCACGCCCTGCAGGGCTGCACCTGGGTACCAGCTGCTGCCTGCTCTAGGTCACACTGAAGCCCTGATACAGAGCCAGGTGTTCTGCACAAAAGCCTGGTACAGATCTCTGGAGCTGCAGGCCAGTTCCTTCATCACAAACCCCCTTCATTTTCCATCAAATCATTTGTACTTACACTCCAGGGTGTATGACGGTGTGTGAAAGGAGGAAAAGAACAAGAAAAAAACCCACAAAAAACCTTAAAAACTGTAATTACTTTATGGAAAAATCTCACAGAACACACACACAAAAAAAAAAAAGCCAGAATTTTATAAAAAGAGTCTCACAAAAATTATGAGAAGTCTCAGAATTTTACCAACAATTATTACTTGCTCTTTTCATCAAAACCTTTATTTCTGATAAAGAGTTATGAAGCAACCTTGAAAAGTCCACTTATAAAGCATAACATTATCATTTGGACCTTACATAAAGATTGCCAGGGAAATTATTTCCTTCTGCAAATCAGCAATTTCATATTTCAATTTGAATGAGATAGTTCACCTTTAACATTCACTATTATGATTCCAATTGAACAGTTTTATGAAACGCTCTTTTGCTACCTTGCAAATGCACTTCAGTGAAGTGAAGCAAGACCGGAAAGATGATTACCTTTGTATCTTTAGTTGGTTGCCCATTAAACACACCTATAATGGGAATGCACATTGTTATCTAAGTTCCCCCCGACATATTCATGTTTCACAGCATGAAACGAGTTAAATTCAGAGCTAGATTTGTATCTTTATTCATGAAACGCCAGCTTTGATGAGAGTATTAGAGACATTAGTAACCAAATGTCAGTCCCAAAACACCAGTGAATGTGATAGTCCACTAGGTGGGAATTTAATAGTCTACTAGGTTGACATACCACGTCCAGTGTCTAGTTGCTGGAAAGAAGAACTTTGGCATCTCAGTGATCCATAAGAGACTCATCTCCCAGAGAAGGCAGACCCAGAAAATACATCAGAGCCTGAGTTTAAAATATGATATAATTTTGAAAATTGTATTATCCAGACTTATCATGCATGTATCAGCTTTGAATTTAATCTTGGCAGTAAATGACTTTTCCCCAGAGATGTACCTTGCCAAGAAGATGTATTTTTATTACTTTCCTATTTGATTTTTGTAATACTGATCCCTGAGGCAAGCTTGAAAAAACAGCATCCCCATCTGCTTTTTGCAGAAAGTTTGTGGATGTTGGAAAAGGGCTTAGGAAAGGATAATTTACCAACAGATGCACAGCTTTCAGATCAGATTTAGCAAGATGACCAGCCTTAGGGAAACAGAGTAGGCCTTGCTAATGAAATCCTTTCCTAGTTATTGCTGTATCCATGACCTTACAATTTGCATGAAGTGCTGCCTCTTGCCATCAGCTGCTCAAGATGCTGATTCTTTGCTCCTCAGCAGTAAATTGGCACCAGAGGGATGAGCAGGCCTCTACGGTGTGCTTTGGCTGATGAGCCATTTCCATTTGCTGGTTTGGCTTTCTTGGTTTTGGTTTTTTGATTTGTTTTTTCCTCCTGACACCTGATAGATGAGTTGGCTTTTGTAATCTTCTGAAACCTGTGATCACTCACGGTCTTACTGCACTGGTAACAATACAGGACTTGGGAATGCACAGGGAAAGAAAGCAATACTTTACCTTGTGTGCCGTTTCCCTCCTCATTTGCCTAACTGTGCTCAGAAATCCAACTGCTGCAGAAAGAAGTGTGTGAACCCTGGGGCGTGGGCTCAGCCAAATACACTTCGCTCATGGGAGGCTCAGAGGCAGTTGCTGTCAGAGACAAGGCTTAATGCAAACCTAAATGCACAAAATAAAAAATTTTAGGTAAAAAGAACAAACTCTAGTTTCTTTCCCTTCATACTCCATCTCTTTGCAAGCTGCTGTGCTTGCATTTTAAGAGAAGTGTCTGCAATGAGACATGACAGTCAGAGTATTGGAAAGGTGCTATAAAAGTAGTCTGAAATAGCATTTTCAGTTGCCTGAAGCGTGCCTGTGACTGCCAAGTCATGCTAACACGCTACTCACAGTCTTGTTACCGAGAGGGCAGGCTGAGAGCCTTGGCACAAGAGATTATTCCTTCAGCTGCAAACCCAGTCCAGCTCACAAACAGGCTTTGGCTCCATCCTGAAGCAGCAATGGTGGGTCACCTCAGTCCCTTCCCCTGTGGATTGTTACCGGAAGACTTGGAGGAGTAGAAACAAGGGAAATTATTTCCTTCTGAAAATCAGCAATTTCACACTTGAATGAGACACAGTTCACCTTTAACAAAGTTAAATTTAATAATGGTAAATTAAATTATTGTTCTAATTGCACAGTTTTATGAAACTGTGGGACTGGGATTGAAGGCACAGACCTCTGCCAGGAGAAAGCTCCTGCTGATGGACCAGACCACCTGCAGGGCCAGAGGAGGCAGAGCCCCTGAACCCAGCTTTAGAGAGTGGGTGCCAGAGACAATGGGCTACTCTGTGCTCTAAGCAGTCTGATGTCCATAGTGCACAAATCCCAGCATTAAGTGGAAGCCCTACTGTGATTTAAGAATGCGTTAATTATACTTATAAGGTAGAGGTAATTAGGTGGTGAATCGGTCTTAGATAAAGAAAACATTTAACAATGATTTAAAAATTTATAATGCAAGACTGGATATATTTCTGCAGATGAAATCCTTTCTGGGGTTTCTCTTTTGAGAAAATACTCCATCACAATAAAGTGAGGATTATGTGAAGATAAAGCCTTAGGGCAGATTCTCGCCCAGTGTGAACTTGCACCTTTAGGATGGAGTATGGCTCTGCTTGTTTAAATAGATGTCTTTCTGCTAACGCTCTGAATCACAGCTTTTGATGCTGACAGTATACATTGACTCGAGTAAGCTCCCCACATGAACTCCATGTCAACCTCTCAGCAGCATTTCTTGCCTTGGACAGAGTCAAAGTTCTTCAAGAAGTTTAGACAACAACTGGCAAACATCTCTTATTAAAATAGAGGGCGAAAGAGCAACAGACCAAGTGCTTAGTGGACAACTCCCCAGCTATTTCAAAATAAATAAAACCAAATTAGACTGGAGAAATAATATTTTTCTTTTTATTAGAAGTTTAAAAAAATTATGATTTTGACGAAGTTAAAGGTGATGAGTTATACAAGCCCATATCAAGATACTAATATAATGTATATAATGTGCCAATATGATGTACCTGCAGAAACTTCAAATATTAAAATTCTGGACTGTGATTTACTTTATTCATTCAGGCTCATCATTCAAAACCTTTAACATTCAAAAGTGGTCAACAGTTTTAGAAGAGACCATTCACATAGAAGGCACTGCCTGCAGATCAGGGCCTGGGTCTGTGCCCTCTGCAGCTGCATCCTTAGGGCAGCTGCACAGAACAGAGTCATGTAATGGAATGGTCAGACTCACCTCTGGCAGAATTTCGTCTGGAGCTAGGGGAGTTATACGGGAAGGTGATTAGCCACAGTTAATCCCAAACATAGAATTGGAGCAGCTAATTTATGGTACTATTCATTCTTACTGAATAGGATGCATGTAAAAAAATGTTTCAATATATGCCGCATCACACGCCCGTGGGAAACAGACACAGAATTGCTCATGTTGTTTTTCTTTTTTCTCGATGGTATATTCAGAGCCACAGTGTTCCTGCAGAGCCACAGTTCCTCCAGTCTGGTCCCTCCCTCAGACTGGAGAGTTATAAGACAATTTCAATCCATTTTCCTTGTCTTGAAAAAAGTCAATTCATTAAAAAATGAGAGGTTCCTTGAAAAAGATGCACGATATTTGGTGCAGTAGTACCTCTAGGCAGGGGAGAATACCTACAGGAATGCTATTTACTTGAAAACAAACTCCTTCTCAATTAGAACTGAAAGTATTTTTGTTTCAAGGATGTTGTAAGAAGTAACTTAATAACATGGAAATTTAGGAATGTACAGAGGGAATAACAGCTTTACGTGGTTTTGGCACGCTGTATGCATTGGATATAAACATTCACAAAACATCTAAGCTTAATAAAGGGGGAAAATATTAGAAAATAAAGATTCAAACATGCCTTTTCATTGGGCAGATTGCAATTCTATGCACAAACTTATGATTTTCATAAATAAGGAAAGAATGATGAAGTGGTTAAGTTTGGGGAACATATTTTGTAAACTAGTGAGTATATAAATAGCTGTATTAACGTCTTTGCCAATCAAGTTTTTGAACTGAAATTTCTATAGTCAAAACTTGAGATCTGTATTGACAGCATTTTTACAAGTTGGCAAGTATGGGATTCATCCAAAGCCTACTGAAATCCGTGAGTGTTTTCATGAGCTTGAATAAGGGCTTTAACAGGATATGCTTCATAATGCAAATGACACAGCATTCTCAACACCTCTCTCTGCAAAAATGCTTGAAGCTTTATAGTCAAAATGGATTATTTTCAGCTTAGAATTTTCCAGCATATTAAAAATTCAGAGTTTCATCGAGAGTCCAGATGCATATTTTTCAACACATTATTCTTCCAGACTGTCTATATTTCATTTATCTAGATGAAATAAAAAAAACAGCTAATGAGTAGGACAGAGGACCAGAAGTCAGGAAAAGCATGTTGGATTCAGTTCTGTATGTGATTTTGTGCAAAATAGTCTGTTCTTTGGTGATGGCAATGGTTTCCAAGTGCCACAAGGCATCCTCTTCTCCAGCACTTGAAGTGCAAAGATTTTTCTACTGAGAAAATCTGCAAAAAACAATTGATCTTTTTTTTTGATTATCTGCAACCCAGAACAGATTTTTCCAGAAGAAATGGCCTAAAAAGTATCCATAATTTCATTGGCTGGGATGGCTTCTGCAAATACTCACTAAAAATTACATTTACAAATCTTTCTGTAAGTTATAGAAGTGTAAATTTTAGGATGCCTTAAATTGCAGTTGTTCACAGAGACTTACTGTACGGTGTGGAATATGGACTGGAATATAAAGAAGCAACAGTAAGAATAGGTGATAAGGTCTCTTTCACACAAGAAAATATTTGTAAATAAACTGGCATTAGGAAATAAACCCCACAATGATATTGAGCTCAAAGCCTGACCCAACATCAGTGCTCCCCATAGAGAAGGCAGTTTCCCCAGAGAAAATAATCCTTTCAGTGCTTCAGAGGCCAGGCCAGGCCTCGTTTGATGGTTTATGATGTTACACAAACAGCTAAATGCAGCCCAAAGAATGTAGCATTAAAATTAGGATAAAACATGTAATTTTCTGAGTTTGATAGTAGAAAAGAAGTTAGTGCTATGTAATAAGTGGACAATTTGCCATGATGGCTTTCAGAGTGTTCTCTGTATTTTCATCCAGTAAGATATCTCTGGCTTGTTATTTTTGCACGTTGCTCAGGAAAATTGCATACTGCGATGTGAAGAAGAATGGTACTTTAGTTGTTAGACTTACCACACTTCCCAGAGTGCTTTCCCACTCTCAGCCCCTTCTGTCCTTGGATCACACCTGCCTTGTGAGTAGGAGGGGGGGTTCAAGCGTGACTCCTGAGAACAATTACTCTTTTGGTTTAGTCACCAAACCAAAAGATTTACAGAAAACGAAGACTGATATAAAATCATAGAATGGATTGGGTTCAAAATGACATTAAAGATCATCTAGTTTCAAACTCTCTGCCATAGGTAGAGAAATCTTCCAGTAGACTTGGTTACTCATTTAGCCCAGCCTTGAACACCTTCAGGGATGGGGAGTTCACAACCTCTCTTGGGAAACCTGTTCCAGTGCCTCCCCACCCTCACAGTAAAGAATTTCTCTCTAATATTTTAATCTAACCTTCCCTCCTTCAGCTTAAGGCCATTCCCCCTTGTCCTGTCACTACATACCTTGGCAAAAGTCCCTCTCGAGCTCCTTCAGGTGCCGGAAGGTGCTGTAAGTACCCCTGGAGCCTTCTCTTCTCCAGGCTGAACACTGTCTCTCAGCCTGTCTTCACAGGAGAGGTGTTCCAGAGTTGAGATCAACTCAGTGTCTCCCCTCTGGACTCATTCCAATAGGTCAGTGTCTTGTGTTGGGAGCTGCAGTCCTGGACACAGTACCCCAGGTGGGGTCTCAAGATAAATCAAGATAAAATTGAAGTGGGGGCTATTTTTTCCTAGGGTGAGGAAACAGAAGGCCAGGTTTTACACTGAATCAGAAATGAAGTTTTTATTGCACTTGGAGAAGTATAACAAGAGCAACCACAGAAGTTAAAAGCTAGAGCTCATCCAGAATGATGGTGGGAGAACCCAGTTCTCTCTGGGTGACTCAGCGTGCTCCCCTGGAGTAGAGGACCAGCCTCCTTCTGCCTGATGCAAGCCACAGATTTAGGAACTCAAGGGTTACACACAAACAGAAGTTCCTATCCTGCCCTCAGAGGACTGGAATGCCAATTCCCCACCTTGCTGCTAAACGCTCTGACCACCTGAGTGCTGAATGCAAAGGATGGAAAAGCATGACACCTTCCTCACTTTGTAAACCAAATATTTCTCCCCACAAATCTCATGAGCCAAAATTAACCATTAAATTTTATCAGCAATTTTGGATCAAACAAAAAACTCCAATAGGTTCAGAAGACACAAGTGATAATTACTACAGGTTTGAATAGCTCCAAGTATGCAAACCCCTGTAGCTATATTTTATGGATGTTCTATTTATCAAGTGTAATTCCTTATGTGCACTGTATATATGTCTGCAATTATCTTGCTGCAAAAATCAGACACCTTCGCGACAAAAGTAAGTCATTAATGAAATAAGCACTTACTACTGGCTAGATGTAATACTAGCCCCTGAAGTCAGGAGCAGTTACAAACTAGAACATTGCCCTAGAGTTACCTCTTGGTTTTTTAATTTCCTTCAGCCACAGCTGCGGCTCTGCTTTCGGGCAGTCTGGGAACACCACCAAAAAAACCACCAAAATGAAACAAACCCCAAAAACCCTGCCCTTTAATACACAAAAATGAACAAACCTTTCCTTTTTATTTGCAACGGGTGGTTGAGTATTTTCTGTGGTTCTCTCCTCGTATTCTGCCTTTGCTAAAAAAACAGTGAGAGAGATGGGAAAGGTTGTTACCCAGTTTTACAAGATATATCACTGCTTTCATGTTTGATAATTATTAATAAAAAGCTCTAAAATGGTGTTTGGTACAGATGTTTTTCTTTTAATTTGCAATGATTAAAACAAATGAAGCAATTATATCAATGTTGCACATTTCCAAAACTGCCTTGATTTAAAAAACCTAATTACAGTCACCAACCACCTGGCTGACAACTTGATGGCAGCACCTGATCCATCCAAAACACAAGAATCTCCTACTTCTTGGTTTCTTCCTTGACCCTTGAGCTGAAAAGACCCTGGGGTTCAAATTGAGTGAAGGAATCACAGAGATACCTACATGCACCTAATTAGGGACAAATGCTGATTGCAGAAATTTAGCACATCAGCATTTTGCATTTATGACATTTTCAGGACAGCTCTGCGGCCACATACTAAAAAGCATGAACAAGTGAAACCTAAAAGAGGCAGACAGATTGTGGCTTTTCCCCCCTCATAATTATTTCCTTCAAAAGAAATGACTAATATTTGATCTACTAATCTTATCAATTTGGTAACAAACCAACATTTCAAATTTATTTGCTCACCTCCACTTATCAATTTCTAGCAAAATCTGTTTTAAAAAGATTGAGAAATCAAGAACTGAATACAGAGCCAAGACACTCAGCAAGCTTCAGCTGGGATCCAGCCTTCAGTGACTGACACAAACAAGTGGTAATAAATCCAAAGTGAAAAACTGAGAAGCATTTAGAGAGCTGAAGTGAAGGGCTGCAGCCAAGTTGCTGCACTGCCAAGCCCCAGCTGCAGCCTCTGCACTGGCTCTGCAGCAGCGGCGGTCTGTGAGATTACCTGGGGAAAGAAGGTCTTCCAGCCACATTGCCATCAGGCTTGGTCAAAAATGGGTCCCCCAAGACAGACTTGAGATAGATACTGTTAACACTTCAGCTGTCTACATAATGTCAAAAAAGGCTGGGCTTTCAGATGGTCCAAGACAAGCCTTGCCTCCTTTCTCACCTTGTAAGTGGAGCTTGATTCCTCAATTTAAATTTGAATTCGATCACTAGTAGAAATAAGATAAGCATGGGCCATGACAAGATCAAAAGGGGAAAAAAGCAAACATTCCCAAGGTAATTCAAATAATAAGGTAATAGTAACAAAAAGGAAGAGCAGACTGAGTTACAATGACTGATCTGAAGCTAGGAATAGGAATTTTTCTCCCATACAGGATATCTTCAATATGTACCTTCTGTGTAGCTCCCCAGAAATGAGAGATGCAGGATAGCAATTCTCTCCACTTTCCCCTGCCACCACCTTGAACCATTGTTTTCAATCAGCCTTTATTTTTTTAAGAGGTACAGACACATTTACATGTTGCACCCTAGACACACGTCACTAACCTTTTGCAGCAGCTTTGTCTATGTATTCTTCCTCAATATTAGAATCACTTTGATTTATGAAAATCAAAATTTATGCTGCAAATAGAGGATTGACATTGCATGTAGCTAGGGTAAGGACTGACAAGAGAGTTGGCCAAATAATTAATCTGTGTAAGTGACAACTCAGTTCTTAAATGTCTCTTGATTCCCCTAAGTTACCCTATGTCTCAAGAAAATAGAAAATAAATTGTGAGGTCTAGAAAAAAAAAAAAAACGTAGAAAAAAAATTGCCACAAATAGCCAAAGGGATGATTTTCTAATCTAGGGAAATTCAAAGTGAAAGGTTCTATTTATCGTTCCACAATTACCTATCTATTATGAATGACAGTAGATCTTGAACATGGTGAAAGGCAGCATAACTGTACAAAGAATGCAGATTGTTGCTGTAAGTAATGACAGGAGAAATTAACCAAGGATTGGTTGTGCTGCATGAAAGTAGTAATTTCCTCTTCACAGTGCACCTGCAAGTATGAAAATGCTAACTGAATGTATGATTAAGCGTAGCAGCCATGCTTATGTCATATATAATTAATAAGCCCTACTAATAAAGCCAGCAACAAATAAACTGAGAAGAAATTCAAGGGCAAAAGATCAACTGAGAATACCTTTGCACCATAAAATACAAAAGCCTTGATGCATCAGTTGGTGCCCTGAAGGCAGGGAAGAGAAACCCAGGCAATATTTCCTTTTGAACAATGATATGAAAAATGATGCAAGCAATTACACCTTCAGATTCCCAGCTACAGTGTACACACTGCAAACAATTACACATGAAAAACACACACAACTACCAGTAGCACATGGGGATGAGAAATCAAGCCAAGAGAGAAAAAAACATTCCAACACTATCACTTTCACATAAAAACTTACTCCTATCACGTCTCCCATGTTTTGGTTACATGCCTACAGCAGTTTACACAAAATAACAGGGGATGAGGAACAGAAGACACAGCTCTCAGCATAGCTGAGTTGATGTTGCTTCAACAGCTTTGTTTATAGGATGATGTTTAACTCTTAAAATCAAGTATAGGAAAATGAAACAGTGTTCCAGACTAATTTCATTGAGTTCTGCACCTGTGAAGTCTTACAGACTGTTGAAGAAACTGAGTTCACTTTTTGAAAGGAATAATTAAAGGATATTAAACATGCCAATGTAAGAAATACAATGAAAAACACCTGCACATATGGGATATCCATCACCAGTAGTTACAGGGCCAGCATGGGCTAGGAGATGATCAACAGGATGAAGAAAATATCCCCCAGGTATTTCAAATACAGCTTGGTTGTAATACTGAAGGAGATTTCAACCCCTATATGGCAACTAACAAAGCAAAGCAAGAAATTATTAACCTTGGAATCCTTCCCATGTATTTACAGTAACTTCCAGTAGCACAAGCTATCGGGAAGAGAGTTTTTACATTTCAGAATGTGCCATTTCACATGACAGCTTAATGCATTTCAATCAATATGCAGAAATATGATATTGAATAGACTCTGAATCCTAAAACAAAACCACCCAAACCAAAATGCAATGAGGTTGTTTATATGCAATAGAAGCAAATCTATGTTTTTGCTTTAAAAGCTTCGGTTTGAATGAATACAAGTGCTTTTAATGATTGGGAAAGCTTTTCTTTCACAGTAAAAATTGCAAGAAAAGATAGAATTTCAAAGGAATAGTGATGTAGAACATTTTGCTGATTTCAATACAATTAGACAATGCAGTAAGCACTACACAGTGGTGTATGTAGGAAAATATTACGGTTTACTCAAATGTACCTTTATCTAACATGGGGATTGAATTAAAGAAAAACAATTTCATTCTTAAACTCTCTAAAATATTAAACATTAGAAAAATTAAACCTCATTAGCTAATGGAATAAAATTAGATTTTTGGAACTAAAATGCCATTCCACTGAAGTTCTCTATAAGAAAGCAAATTTTTTCTCTTCTGCTGCTGTACTCATCTCTATTTTACACAGGCCACATTTATTTGCCATGATTAATTAACTTTTCTGTTAATGAACATTTAAGAATTAATATGATGCATTTAGTATTGCAGAACATGTCCTATCAGGGAGTTTTAAAATCTGGGCAGGATACTTTTCCATCTTGGAATCCCAAAAAGTCTGGGAAAAAAATCTCTCTGTAAAGTAGATAAGTGAGATGTCAAAATTAAGTGCCTTCTTTGCTCAACGTGGCATATGTTACTGGCTCATCTACCCATTTCTTCCTACTGATTAAGGCCAACTATTAAAACCCCCAAGCAGCATATATGCTGCCACCACAGTCCTTGGAAACAAGATGTGTGAGGTTACACAAATTCACCAGAAGACAACCAAAACCAAGACCCACATGTTTGAGTTTAAACAACACTGTTTTCAAAATGACTGTGCTTTGCCTACCTCATATCCAGCTGGACTGATTTTGAGGGGACAAAACACAGTTCTTGCCTTCCACAGTATTGCTACCGAGACAAAACAAAAGAAATGAATGTTCAGACTCTTTGCTAGAGCAGAAATTGAATGGACGTCGAGTAAACCCCCCCTGACAAGATGGTTTGAAGAACATACACATAGTTACAAACAGTTCTGTTCTGGTAATGCCTGCAGAGACCAGTGGAGGCTGGATTATTATCCATAGTATGGATAATAGCTGCCAGAGATCCTGGTGTAAAGACAACTAAGGACTCTGTGAGAACAGATGCATCTCTCCAATTAATATGAAATCACATTATAAAGCACCAAATAAACAACAACCCCCTAAATTAAACCTGAACATCATATATCTACAGAATCTAGGACAACTCTCATGGGAAGAAAATATTGCATCTGAAGTAAAAGTCTATTCATCACTCAGAACAAGTACCAAATCATTAAACTGATGCCAAAAAGGGTAAATGAAGCCTTGTTGTAGTAGAACACAAGACTCCTAAACCACAAAACTTATTCATTGATATATCCTATTCTTACATATATAGGTATTACTTAATGCTGGTACTGCAGAAGAGTCCAGAACTGCTGCCCAACATATATGAACTTCTCCCACCCTTCCAGAGTCTAATAAGCAACTACGTCACCAGATTATCAGGCAAAATATCTCCATTTTCCTAGACCTCAGAGGTCTTTCCTAGATGTAGTTTGCATAAGGAGTTATTTTTATATCAAATATCCACTCTACATTTAAGAATACCTATGTCAGACCATAATAACCCTTGCCATACCTCTTGTATTTTACATAAAGCCCTTGGGGTTTATAAAATTCAGTAAGGATTTAATTAACAATTTGAAAGGTGCAGATCACTGGTGGCCCATTTTTGCTCATTAATTTAACAACAAAACCTACCCAACTATTAATTAGAACATTTCTAACACAAGTGAAACAGCTGTGGCAGTCCAGGCTGTCCCATTATTATTTTCTTATATGCTATGAGTATTTAAAAGTGCAAGGAACTTCAACATAATAGCACAGACCCTGAAGAAAAAAAAAAATTACAAACAGACTGAAAACTTACTTGACTAAACAAATTGATTGGAAGAGAACTATGTGCTCTAGAAGAAAAAACACATGATTATCTGACAGGATAATCTGTTTTAATGAGTTAGGACATTAAAACAGGGGCTTCGAGGAACCTTTAAGATATTTCCATTTTTCCAAGGAGGGATTCTAAAAGAATACTAATTACCACAGCTATGAAGAATAACAATGGATATAGCATTTGCCTTTGGAGCAAGTCAACCAGTACCAATGCCTTACTACTGCTAGTTAAGAGGAAAGTCTGACCTCTAATTAAGTTATTTCAATCTTCATCTTTGCTGCCATCTGTAGGTAACTTGAATGGTACAAAGAACACAAGAAGCAAGTTTGAATCCGGTCAGACAACAGTCCTGTGATCAGGACCTACGTCCGTGAGAAAGCACGATGTTCTTGTTACCTGTCCCTCCTGACTTTAATGTTAAAATTAGGCAGAAAAATACACAAGATAAAACATACAATAGCTTGTGGCTTTGTCATTCTGTGCACCTCAAAATAATCTTGCAATTGAGGCATTAAAAAAAAAATAAGGAAAATTAACTTAGAATCTCAGAACCATAGAATGGTTTGTTTGGGAAGAGACCCTAAAGATCATTTATTTCTAAATCCCCTGCCATGGGCAGTGATGCCATTCACTAGATCAGGTTCCTCAGGGCCCCACCCAGCCTGGTATTGAACAATTCCAGGGATGGAATCCACAGCTTCTCCAGACAACCTCTTCCAGGGCTTCATCACCCTCTGAGTAAAGAATTTCTTCCTAAGGTCCAGACCTTCCCTCTTTCAGTTTGAAGCCATTTCCCCTTGTCCTGTCACTATCTGCCTGTATAAAAATTCCCCCTCCCTCCTTTTTATAGGCCCCTTTCAGGTACCAGAAGGCTGTAACGAGGTGTCCCTGAAGCCTTCTCCTCTCCATGCAAAACCACCCCAGTTGCTGGATCCATGTTGAGGATCCATGCTATTTTACAGCATTATTACACTGTGGTATGCACCAGAACACCTGTAATTTTGACTATAATTATGAATTATAATTCTTGGTGCATGTCTGGTAGTTGAAACAGTTTTTTTTCAGTAAGCCATGCAATGTTTTAGCAAAACTGTTACTGTAAAGAAAATTTTTCAAAAGAAAAATATACCAAAAGCAGATAATTTGATAATAATCTTAAACCTATCATGATCAGCTTTGGAAATCTGAAATTAAACAAGTGAAGCCAAAAATTGAAATATTTGATTTAATGACTGCACAATTTTAATACATAAAAATAGATACTTAGTAATGAACAAGTTTATACAAACCAGGTTTCTTCTGTATGGTACAAAACAATGACGGAGATAAAAAAAGATTTGCTGGATTACAGGGCAAGACAAAAGAACAACAAAACATCATTGAAGAAAAGTTTTAAAATTATATGAGTCTTATTTCATAAATACAGTGCAATGCTTTCATTTAACAAATACAAAATTTACTATTTAATCTATCAACATCAGGAAATATATAAAATGTCTTTGAATGACAATCTTATTTAAAAACTGAAGCAAATACAATAGCGTTTTTAGAATTTTGAGGTAATATTACACATTAAATCAAAAAAGCTCCAATAAATAAAACTAAACTGAAGGCAAAGTGCAATTCAGTGAAAATGAGAAGATAAAGCTTTTATTTTAACAATAATAGATAAATAGTTATTAAAAGTGGGTTTAAGCCATAAAAAAATATTTTGGCCAATATGCCATGTTTTCAGATAAAGTGTATAGCTATTTATTCATAAGCCAACCTTCCACAAATCCAATTCTACAGAGAGGGGAAGGGGGGCAGTGTTTGTTTCCAGATTTCTTTACAACCATATTCAGCTATTAGAAATTTAACATTGCTTGAAGCTATCTAGTTCATTCAGTGCAACAATGAAAGCTTCATTTATTTCTTAGCATCTAAAATCCTGTAAGTTAAAATATATTTTAAAATCTCCATTTGGGAGAAACAATGTAAAATGCAGAATTTTTCAGTTCTGCTTTTAACACTCTCTGTGCTAACCCAGTTTAGTTCCATGGTAAACTCAACAGAAATTTTACTGCTGGTTTCAAGGACAGCACAATGAATACAGTGCCAAATATTCTAAAATATTCTAATATTTATCTCTGCTTTAATAAAACAGTGAAATCACCAGTAACTTATAAAGGATATAGTATAAAATCAAATGTACACCTTGTTATTGAAGAATATCCACAACAGCTTTGAAACTATGATTTAGACAGATTAATTTGTTCATAATTTTTAAATCTGTTGATTATATGTAAATAATACAGAGAGAGAAAAGAAGACTAATATAATATTTGAGCATAGACACTACAAGATATTTAATCATCCATGCCCCAGCAGAAGTCAATGGGGAACCTGACAAATTAGATGCCAAAGTGTCTAGAATGATCTGGGCCTCATTCAGCTGAAAGAAAAATCTATAGAACACACAGTAGCTATTCATATTTAAAAATACTATACTGCATGCTGATAAATTCTTTCCATTTCATGAATAAAACCCAGACTTACAATTACATCAGTATTTTAGAACCATTTATTCCCCAGCTCCTAATTTGGTAACTCAGAGCAGACATAACAATTTTTCTTTTCATGTAGTTTGTGCAGTGAAAAACACAAAAGGCTGTCTTCAAATGCTGGTCTTAAAGTTAATGAAAGCTTCAACATTCTTCTGAAATGTTATTGTACTCACTTTTGCCACAGCTTACTTAAGACTTTCAACAGAGTTGCTAAAGAAGTGTCAGCATGATACACTATATCAGTTTGCCAGGATTTGTGGATTTAATCCTCTTCCTAAAAGCATTTCGCAGTATGTGGAAGTTATTTTAAATATCTAGCTTTGTTTACGAAAATGCTACAGTAGATCTGGTTATTTTGCTGTAAAGAATGAACATACAAGTTCCTTAATACCTGTAGCTTGAACTTGAATCCCCTCAAGCTGAAAAAATACCTTTTAACACCCTTGTACAGTCAAGTGTAAAAACTGAATATAGAACATCTAAAACCTCTTATTCATAAAAAATAATTTTTTAGCGTAAATGGCACTATCAAAACCCTATTTCTTCACAGGCAGTTATTTACATACTTCTTAGACAGCTGGTTTCACTAAGAAGGAAAACCAGAATAATAAAACTACTTATATTTTATAAAGACTAAAATACCTATTTGCCTTTGTGAAAAAATGGCTACATGCTGATGTATTTTTTTCTATTATTAATGTTAATTGAAAACATTCTACCACTGGGATTAAATAATAAAGAAATATTCTGTATATTATCTCCCAGTGGGATACCTTGATGTAAGGGAATTATGATTAATGATAAAGTGCTATCTAGACAAAACTAAAACTTAGAAATTGCCTTAACTGGGTTTTGTTTATCAAAGAGACAAGTTTTTTTTACAAAGAGAGCTACCTTCTGTGACAAAGCAAGCAGTAAATGTATTGCCATTCAGGAGAAAACATACACTTCATATTTATTTAAAAAAAATAATAAGTGAGATAAAACTGGCACAGTATCAAGAGACATAACACTGAAAAGCTTAAAGGCACAATCAGAAGAGAGTGAATGCTACATAAAAATGCTGTTCTTTGATTACTAAATTTTATTCTAGACCAAACCCCTCTGCATTTGAAATTCCAATGATCAGCTTTTGCTTCAGTTCCTTCTTGTTCTTGTAAGGAGGGAGACAAAGCTGGTTGAAGCAGGTATGTGCCACAGGTAACCTAGAATAATTTAAAAAATATCCAACAAAACACATTTAGTAATAATGCAATTGAAACAGAACACTGCCAACTGCCTACACATTTTCAGTTAAACATTACTTAAATAAGAAACTCCGTAAAAGAAACTTTTATCCTAACATTGTTGGTTCAAGTTCTGCTGAATGCAAATAACACCACTGTTGGTCATAAGCACCTCAGGTGAACCTGTTTGCCTGCAACTCCCTGTCTTTATTTTCTTGTTAAGTTGGAAACATCTTCTAGATTTTGGAAACTCCAGGTACCACATAACATCTCTAAACACGAAATGTGGGTATAGTCAGAATCCACAACATGATGAAAGAAGGGTGGTCCTGCAGCAGACATCTAGACAAACCTAGATGAACCACAGTTATGTGAGGATACAGAACTCAAGGTCAGCCTGGTAGAATACATCCTTACAGACATCCCTCAGCCAACTGAAATGCTGGACACTTTCAGCTGCAAGTTTCTTCTGAGGGAGAGTTTGCATATATGTATTGCAGATACTGCTGAGGAATGCCTGACAAACACTGGAAACTCTGCTTCTCACTAGAACAGATTAGTTTGATGAGCCACAGCTAAAAAGAAGCCAGGGATCTTCTTGCCCTTTAAATTCTCAAGGGGCGTGCAGGACAGCACTGAGGATATGGCCTGGTCCTACAACTGATTACTTGAGGGGAGAAAGACAATGAGCTGAAGCTCCACCTGATACCTGGAAAACATACAGAAAAATTTCTAAAACTTGGACTCTTACAAGTTAAATTTTAATATGTGGCACAAAAGCTCTCTAGTTCTCTTTTCATTTAATCCCTCAGTGTTTTGAAGGGCATTTGGTCATTGGTAAACCTCCTTGAAAAGGGGTGGAACCCCCTAGATGTGGAAACTCAAGCTACTTTCCCCTCCCTGCCCTTTAAAAGATCAGCAAAGATCTGTTAATCAGACTGGAGTTACATGCTTCAGAACCTGGAAAGCTGAGAAATTTTCATTAATTTGCCAATTCTTATTGCTGTTATATTCTTTGATCAAATTGTGTGAGCAACATATCTACATTCATCCCTGTGCAGGCAGTCTGACAGCAACAATTATCTTGCAAAACAGACCTACATCAGTTCAAAATGCACACTATTTCAAAATCCATTTTCTCATTTCTAAGAAAAAGAACAATTTACGGAAGGAACATAAACAGAGATTCAATGTTGGCTGATTTTTCTTCATTTTTCTTCAGATGCTCATGCTCCTTTAACATCATTGGAATGAGCATTAGAAATACCTCGGTAACAAGATAAATTTAAAAACAAAACCAAAGTTTACTTTGTTTATGCATTTAGTTCAGCTCTCCACAGAAAAAAACCCAAATATTTTAATTTGAAACTATAATTCCATGTAAGTTTTTGATTACTCTAAATGTCTGAGAAATCTAGATGAAGTCAGTAATTACTGCTTATCAGTGAGTTTCAGGGCAGCAAGTTTTTCCATACAGCTTTCTAAATTATTTAAACTGACTTTTCCAGTCTTGAGAAGGAAAATACTAGCTAGAAAGTACGTGGAATGTCTCAAATCAATTCAATACAAAATAAAACACTACCAGAAATATAAGGACTTGGCATGAACGATTTAATCCTCACAACGAAATTGCAAGACTGCTTTGTTCCAATATCCTCTGAGCAGTTTCTGTACCAGCCATACCGCAGAGGCCCTAAAGGAATGCTGCATCTTTGCAGCCACTGTTAAAATTCTTATTTAGACCATCAAGAGAAAACGCAAGCATTTTCTGCAGGTGCAGGGGCTGCTATAAATAATGCCATATAATTCAAAGAATTCAGAAAAAATCATGGTGATTCAAGTGTATTTTCATTAGTTCAGTTGTCACGTAAGAATGATTAAATGAATAATTTATCTGAATTGAAAACATGTATGGGATCTCTATAAATAAAGAATTACTAGCCTCAAAAGTAAACATTGACTGAGAAACAATTTTATGTTAGATAGTCACCTGCAAAATTTATGCAATCAATAAATGGGTATTTTGAAGACAAACTAAAGGATTCCATAAAGTTTCTTCCTTGTGTATTCATTTGCTCTTCTTTAAAAAGACATTCAAGAGCAATAAGGTCTCTTGGGAAACACTGTAATGAAAAAAATTTAAAAATCCAAAAATACTACTTACCAATTAGTGGATGTTTCACTCTTTGAAATCTTGAAATTCAAATCAGCCATTCCTCCCACAGGTACTCTATCACTTCCTGTAGCAAAATGTAGCAGCTTCTTTTGAAGGTCAAGAGAAAATCCAAGTACTACATCCCAGAAGTATCTATGCTCAGGGCAGAGAGAGAAGAAAATGCTGCAAGATGAAATATCATGACAACACAGTATGAAAATAATACAACCACAAGTGACATGATGAATGTCACTTAATGAGAATTTAATTAATGTAATATATAGGACATCAGTAGTATCCCAATATGCAAGGTTAAATTCCTAAGGAATTGGTAAGTACAATGTTTTATTAATTTTGGAATGATGCCTTGTCAAATGACACCCTAACCCACTTCCAAAGGTAAATGATTTCTACTCACTAATATAAATGTCCTTAGTATCAAAGAGAATTGGAAAAAAAAGACTATTTTTAGAAAATAGGATAGTAAAAATAAAGACAGATTGCTTATGGAGGATTTGAAGCTATTCCTTTTAAACTATCTCCACTTCCATCTAGTCAGAACCTTTTAAGGATATTCAGCAACACATACCATTAAGGATCCAATTCTTCCTACTTAGGATAATTTAATAAGAGTCTTTGTCTTATTTGGAAATAGGTTTTTATTCAATCATTCTCAGATTATCCTTGAACAGATTTTGGTGAAAGGTTAAAATTTTATGATGTTTTCAAAGTCAGTATTTAGAATAAAAACCCCAAGCCTACCGTATAGTAGGATCAGTTTTTTGGTAGCCCTCATATTGGGTACTTCGCTGTAAAGCAGACATATCCAGTTCAGGGCTGCCACAAACAAGAATTTCAACCTCTTCTGGACGAAGCAGCTGCCCGAAATCAAGGATAAAATATATACTTTTTTAAAATGAGAAATTATGCTACTACATTAAGATTAAATTATTATTGTGTCATTACAGAAAAATAAACAGAATATCATTCAGTATAGGTCTCTAACTTGGATATATACTGACTATAGATAAATTAATCCCTCAGCACTCTGAACAATCTCTTACTACGGTATGTAGTAAAAAGCAAATTAAAGGATAACGCAATATTCTAGCATATTTCTTTTGTATCTCACCTCTTTTTCATTCTTACATTTATTACACTGACTTGCCTGCCACCTGATTAGATTACAAATGGATCAGGAAGAAAATTAAGTTTGTATGGATGAAATTCTGAGGGAGGGTCTTGATGTCAATTTTGGTTACAACTTCAATTTAATTTACACTGATCAGTTTAGGTAGCTGAGCAGCAGTGGCTGACACAACTTGGCTCTTAACTGTACACACTGCTGTGCAAAACAAGTACTTATGACAATAAACCACTAAACTTGCACCTGCAGAATCCACTTATTCATTTACTACAACACCGCAATATTGCATGGCAGTATGCCATGGCACTTCAGTGGATTGTCATTCTCCTTCCAGAACCTTCCCTACAGCCAGTCACACCTCGCCTTGCTGCAAGTGTGTCATAGTTCACTAATTTTACAGGAACTGAGAAAATCTCATGCAAATTGCAACTGCCTTTTCTTCCTCAGTGCAAAAGGGGTGATGTAAATGACAAAAGTCATTCCGACAGCCAAACAGGACTGAAAAGAGGAGAATGTTTAATCTCAACCTCACTGAGTGTTCCTCTTGGAAAAAGTAATAGACGTTTTCAGAGGAGTCACTCAGGAGCACACAGACGTAGTTGCTCTGCAGTTCATAACTGTAGGGAATACGGAGAAACCTCATAAACATTCACGAGAGAGCCCGTGAAGTGTCTGTGAATGCATACTGATAAACCCAACCTGAGGAGCTTTATTTATCTGTTTTCAATGGAACACCACAGAGAACACTTGATTACCTGCTAATTTTTTCCACTTATGTTGGCTTAATCAAGTCTATTGATTAATCAAGGTTCTTTACAAATCTTAAAATCATCCAGCACAATTTGTTGAATTTAGATAAGTCATTGTCAAATACTTGAAACAGAAGAGAAGAGTTAATGTTTCACTTTATTCTTACCAGTAATGCATATGAAGCACAGACACTATGAAATCCATAATAAAAAGCTGCAAATTGTTTGTAGATCGATTTGTTGAGAAGAAAATCAACATAGAGCTGCACATATTCTAAAAAAGAAAAACATTTTATTTTGTTACATTATAATAATTTTAATCAATTATTTGTTCTGCTCTCCCAGAATGCAGTGAATTATGAAAAATGAATGCATTTCATTTTAGATACCATTAAATTGGTAGGCATACCAGAAAGGACTACAGTAATTTCATTTTCACATTTTTAACAAAAACCTAGGCTTATAGGAATGAAAAAAACTTAAATCTGCCAAATATGTGTAGTTAATATATATTGAGGTACCTTTCCTATTCTGATTTGTGACTGCAATTTTATCTCCATTTGGCTTTAAGTTGTAAGATTTTATAACACCAAATTCTTCCTGAAAAACCTAGAAAAAAAGAGGAGTCAAGGTCAGTACTGGAAAATACATTCATAGTCTCACAAATTACAGATCTGGTATTTATTTTGACATGTATTTCCCCTGTCTCTTTCTTTACCATATGCTATAATTCTGAGGGTTATTGGTTTTTTAAAAGTTAAAAATCACAATTCTCAACAAATTGCTCAAGAAATTGGTATTTGAAGTAAAAAAATTGAGCCTCTTACACAGTGGCATGTCAAACTGACCTGCAGACTCTGGAGCCACAAAGTTTTTCATACAAAAGAACAATCTACAAATAGCAAATACAATTAAGAAGGTATTTATTCTGTTGTAGCTTGCCTAGGAACTAAAAAGTACGAACTTGAAATTTTATTAACTGGTATGTGTTCTAAAGCAATTAAAAAATGAAAAAGACTTCCTTGACTGAAGTAGCAATTAAGACATAAAGGTCAGGCAAAACTCTCATAACCTGAACAAGCTATTGCTGAAGTGAGATTTCCCAGACAGTGTATTAAGGAAGGAAGGAAGCTCTGACTAGCTCCTGGGTTACACAGAAAAGGGATTGTCTTGCAACCAGAGGAATTCTGCAAGCCAGGGCACTGGTTGCAAGGTGATGGTGCCAGAGAAAGCCAAGAGCTGGCAGTGCCCCAGCAGCTGGCTATGTGACCCTGGCAGTCAGCACTTGGATGCACCTACACTGCCAGGGAACAACAGCTTAAAGCCCCATCACAGAGTCAGCCTCTGTATGCCCAGAGGCCCCAGGACAGTACTGGTCTTGAAAGCTGTGCAGTTGTATTACAAACAATCAGCAATCACACCATAGAAGGTCACTCCATTGCCATTTTAACATTGGTACAAGTTACTGAACAAGTCTGAGAATCATTTACAGTTATGTATTTAATGACCTGAAAGGTTGAGTAAAAATCCTCTTCAACATTGCCTTCATAGGATAGAAGTTCATTTAGTCCATGGGCCAATTCCTACAATATGAGTAAAAACTCTTTAGCGAACCTACAAAACTAAGCGATGCACTTTGCAAGGATGTGCCAGAAGCATTACTTTATACAGAAAGCATGTTGGAAGAAGCTGTATATTTAAAATGCATGCACAAAGAAAAAGTCACTGCTTAATTAATATGTGTATTTTTATTTCAGTATAAACCGTTACAATTTTCTTTTTACTACAGAAAATGTGTATCAGAAAATCATATCAGATTTTAGTATTCTAACTTCAAGTAAAAGAAAAATACTGCTATGCTAGAAAACATGGAGATTTTCTGTTTTCAGCAGAAGGAGACTTTATTAGTTTGTACTGAAAAAAAAGCTGTTTTCAAACAGTTCATAACTCAAGCATTAAACAAAAATAAACCATGTTTTAAATCAGTAATTTAGCTTCTTAAAAACCCATAATACTTACAGGCATAATCTGAAACAGGTCATCCAATGTGACATCACAGATGCCTACAAGTGTGTTATGATCACAGGGAACAATGGGAGGACTCAATAATTTCTTGTAACAGCAAGGTGGGAAACGAATATCCAAGGTGATGCTATTATATACAGCAAGTCCCATAAGCTATATATGTCAAATGTTAAGGGCAAACTCAACATAGCCTTATTATAGTTAGTATTTTAGTAACTTAGAAGAAATATTTTAAGATTTTATTCAGCATACTCTAAAGCATGCTCCACAAACAGAAGGAATGGAAATTATTTAAATTTTTCTGGACTGACAGTTTTAAATGAAGTTTTGCATTACAATTAAGTAGCAGTTAAAATAGTCATATGATGCACATTGACAGAACACTTGAAAATCTTCTTCATAATATCCTGTATAAGTATTTCCACAATAAATTGTTCCGAAGAATTGTTATTAAAAAAAAGAACTATATATATATACATATATAGATATACTTTCGATTCACAAGTTCTACTGAGAGCTCAATATATCAATGTTTCTTTTAAATAAATCGAAACACATAAAGACACACCTCCACTGGCAAAGTGCAAAAAGCCACATACTGATCAACAGGGACTTAAATGAAGCATTAATGCATACAGGTGCATTGATGTTTACTGAATGAAACCAGAGGTTTAAGTACATTAAAAATTACAACTTATACATAAAAAAGATTGCATGTTTAATCTTGATTCTAGTATTTTCCAACCGTAAAATATACCATGTACCCACACACCACCATTTTCTTCCTATTTTTAGTTCACTTGCTTGAATGACATTCAAAAAAATTCATTAAAAATGGAGCACAGTTGCATATCCAACCTCTGAAGGAGCTTTAGCCAGTCCCTTATTCCACCCCCGTGCCAGCTCATGGGATGGCTCGTGGTTCGGCACCATCTAGCAGACATGAAAGGATACAGCTCCAATCAGTCGGAATTCAGAGTAGTTATCGCATTTAAAGCTGCTGAACCAATGGCAGTGTAAGTCCTTGTGGTAGGTGAACATGCCTGCAGAACAGCAACAGGACCTTTACAGAGCCTGAACTTCAACAAAGGCTCACACAAAGCCTCATTTTTGTCACACATACACCCTTAGAAGTGCTCCTTGGTGTGCCCATATCTCCACGCTTGTTCTCAGCCCCCTCGTCCCACCCATGGCAGGAGCCTGCAGGCAGATGCTTGGGAAGAGCCACCAGGGGCAGTGCCAAGTCTGAAGCAAGCTCAAGCCACCAGCCCTGTTGGGTGTCAGTGCAACATGCTCCTCCAAGCCTCTAGTTGTGGATATTCTGCACTGTCTCTGTACAATCTGTTTCTTCACTGTATGTCAGCATCTGTACAGCCAGAAACATTAACAGCCTAACCAAAAATTTTCTTACTGCAATGTAAAATCATTTATTTCTTCCTTTTCTTCCTAGGTCAATGACAGATACAATCTCTAAAAATGCTGGCATGACTCCCATAATACAAATACCATAAGCTTCACCTTCTTAGAATAGAAATCTGTAAAATCTTGTGTTATACACACACACTAGCAGCAAACAGGTATGTTTCTCATTTTCTGCCAAAAAAAATTATCAGGGAAGTTGAAAAAGCTACTCATGGGTCTAAATGACAAGCTAGATCCTACTGAAATCATAAGTATAGACAAGTTTGACTGCTATTTGCATCAGATATGGAACATTCTGTTTTAAAGAGTGACAGAACATAAAAACCTACATAATGAAAGCAGATAACAGCTTTAAAATGCCTAGGAAGTATTGCTCAGAGAAGCAAGACATACTCTAGATAAGTGTGCACTCACAGTGAAATTAACTTCAGCAATGCTGAAGTAAACTGGATGAAACATGATGACTGGTTTTAATTTGTTGAGATTAAATGGGCCAACAGTTTATTATTGTTTCCACAGTCTGTACAAACCAAGGCACTGAGTAGTTTTAAGGACATCTTCTATGCAATAGCTCACTGCAAACTGTGTTTGAAGATACAGTTGGTGAAAAATAATATTTAAATAGAAAAAAATCAAAGTCATTTTGATTAAAAAAAAGAATGAAAAGACAACTTGTCTTAGGGACATCTAGTTCTTATGATAAATTATAGGCAAATCTGCATTCATGTTTTTCCCCCCTACTCTCCTGAACAATTTATCTTTCGATTTTTAGCTCAAAAAGTGCTCGTCACAAAAGGTTTAGACAGTGCCTTCACAAAAGCAACAGAACAGTTGCATGTAAGGCAGACTAAGGTTCACATACTAAAAGACAGCAGGGATGCAGGAACAAAATAGGTTTCAAATCCCATTTATTAATTGTCCACAGCAAGATGAACAAAGCATTGCAAAGCACATAGGAGGGCAGACAGCTGAGCTAATTATGAGTTTTTAAATTTCAGGAATTAAATCTGTGGGATTAGTTAACCTGGAGAGGGTAAGAACAGTGATGTTTTCCCTCCTAAGCTTCTGACATACATTATTGGCAACTTAAACATTAAAGACAGCAGAGGATACCGTCCCTTTGCACAGGACATTAATATTTCTGAACTCCTCCAACATTTGGCTGACAGTCATAACAACGAAAGAATTTACACTTTAAAGCAAGGATGCCTGCCAGAGATGGTGAAAAAATAAACTACTCTGAATGTTTCCAAACTCATCAGTTACCAAGCTCTGCTGACAACATTTTTACTAACAGAACTGTCAAACTTACGAACATTTTCTCCATGATAAATTGTTTCCTATTAAAGCTGTTTTCATCAATGTCACGTCTCCACACAGACCCCTTTTACTAGAAAAAGGGCTACAGGCAAATAATGATTTCAGCAGATTTGAGGACATATTTAGGACTTAAAATTCTGTACTTTAGAAGGAGTCCTATAAAGAACAAAGGACCATGGATTTAAGGGATATGAACACTTCCAGACAAAGGCACACAAGCTCTTGCACTCTTACAATGACTATGAGGTGTTAAAGTCAAGTCCCTGGAAATCAATGTTTCTAATTTACCAGCCAGACTGGAAACAATTTAACCCACTAAATCAGCAGTAATGTATCCATGCCCAGCTTGGAAAAGATGACTCATTTGACAAATAGTAGACTGGGGAATAAAACCCATCTAGATCCATCTACAGCAATATAAAACAAGTAGATTGAACTGCCTGTTTATGACTGCTCATTCATGTCTTACAGTCTCCTATTTGCTATAAAAGTTTTTTTTTTTTTTTTTTCCTTTGGACATGCAAATTTCATTATGGGCTCGCAGGTCCTGGTAGCAGCAGAGGCAGGCTATTTTATTCAGGCTCACACCTGCCTACTCTGTCTCTGCACTGACTGTGCCTTTCTTTCCTGAGATTATCCCAGACCACAAAAGAATACTGGCCACACAAATACCACAAACAGAATATATGATGGCAAAGATTCAAGTAATAAATAGCGTCTGCCCATCCTAATCACAGAAATAGTGTTAGAACTTGCTGATATTCTCAGTGCTACCATCAGCAACCACTGATACATGGGAGACCAAGGTCGGCAGTTTGCTAGAACTGAGCACAGTAACAGCATCCAATGTAGCTACTTACAAAACCCAGGAAAACTTTCCAAACCAGCAATACAACTGAGGGCAGTGTAAAAAGAAAAAAATGCAGCATGAGAGGAAAGAGTCAAGGATGGTAGATGATAAACCAATACATTTGGCCTTATCTCCACTTCAATATTTGCTACAGCATTGTGCTGTCTTAGGCTGAGATAATTTCCTTCATAGTAGCTAGTACAAAGCTATGTTTTGGATTTGTGCTGAAAACAGTGTTTATAATAAAAAGACCTTTTCATTATTGCTGGAGCAGTGCTCACACAGAGTCCAAACAAATTTTCATATTGAACGTAAGAACATTTATTAGGACTCACCATAATCTGGGTGAAAAATCTGGCGAATCAGCAGAAGAAACCATTCTTTTGTCAGGCCACCCATATCAAGTCCAGCTTCTCCTACAAAGGTGACTTTTAACTTCTTTTTCAGATCTGCCCTCTTCCTTGCTAGCTATTGCAAAACAGGTAGGGAAGAAGAAAAACAAGATCTAACACATCGCCAGCTCTAACCAGAGGGAACACAGCTCTGTCTCTACTGCTCTTGCATTGCTTAAGCTATTAATTTGCAGAATTTCCTACTAATAAGTCAAAACTATATTAAAACAATGATTGAATTACAGAAGCAAGACAGTTATGACTACTTGACACCATCAACTACTTTGCACATAATGTCACTCTCCAGGCTTGAAAAGAAGTTGGGTGGTGTACAAACAGATTAGTGAGATACTACATACAATGAATTGTATGAGTTTGTCTGGAATATTTTGGACCTATATGATTTTTTAGCTTTTACAGAAGACATTCTACCAGGAAGAAATGACAGATTAAAAAAATAATTAGACATAATTTGGAAATAGTTAGAAATAAGGAGGTAAGCTAAAACTTTCAATATCTGGACACCATTCAGTTCAGCATAAGATACCTGCCAGCAAGTATCAGCTGCTTTTTAAAAGTCTTTTTTTAGACAATGGTAACAAGCACTTTTCATTGCTTTGTCCTAAGAGACAGCATTTCATCCAGGCATGCAAAAAACTTGCAAAGAATTAGATTACAGTCTTTCATAATTAACAGTGATCTTTCAGTTAGAGTCCCTATACAATTTTTCTTTAAATCATTAATTACAGGCCAGCTCCAGAGAAAGTTTTTAAACTAGTCAGGAATATGCATGTGCCAAAATAATTTCCATGTTGTTAACTGCTCAAGTAAATTCCTGTTGCACAAATTTTATAACTATAGGTATGTGTTATTTGATACAATAATTTATTTATGAGAAGTGATCTTCAGTTGCAAATTATTTTTAAAAATCTGAAATACAAATAAGACATCTTCCCCCTCCAATTGCCGTTCCCCATACTTTTGAGAATATGAATAATATAATACATTCTTACTCATCTCTGAAATGGGCAGAAGAAACCAGCAAAAATAAATAGGAGAATATTTTGACTGTCAGAACTTTTAAAGTTGCTCTTGGTTATATTAGTGTGGTAAAAAACAATCTATAATGCCTGAGAGAAAGCAGTACTAACACTTGTATTTCTTCTGTCTTAGGAGAGAAGGCCAAAATAGACAGGCTTTCATATAGGAAAATAAAGTTTAAACTTAAATTCTGATTACTCATGTCAGAAAATGTATTTGATCCTGTTTTTACTACCTGGACTTATTTTTCAATATGATCAGGACATTCTCAGTGACAAGTAGGGAACTAGATTTCATTAAATAATGTTAATTATCAAGGTTCAGAGGATACTGAAGAATTGCCTACATTAATTGACATATGTGTTTCATTTCTAAAAAAAGAAAAATTACATTCAAGAATGTGAGCAATTTGTTAAAAGAATTTAAGAAAAGAAAGACCAGAATAATTCTTACAGGATAGAGAAGTTAGCAAAGGAGAAGAATAAAAACATTCCAAGAATTAGAACAGAACAAA
>JAYRBT010000178.1:19263115-19294541 GCA_036023395.1 Myiotriccus ornatus | reverse complement strand
CTATTTGATCTGAGAACATAGTATTGGGTTAGTGTGGCAAGACTCACAGTGCAGCTGCTGTTAGAGGACAGATCAGGCTGCTTCTGCATCAGACATAATCAGTTCCAAGACATACCCACTGTGGGCCAGAGCTGAGCCCGTCACTGACACTGGAGCACCTCTCTGATAGTATATTAAAGAAAGGGAAAAAACACTGCACAGCAGCTGAGAAAGAGGAGGGATTAAAAAAAAAAAAAAAAAAAAAAAAAAGAGAAACTCCCCTGCAGACACACAGATTAGTGGAAAAGGAAGAGGAGCTCCAGGGTCTGGAGCAGAGATTCCCCAGCAGCCAGTGGAAAAGACAGTGAAGCAGGTTATCCCTCCGCAACACCAGGGTGGAGCAGAGATCCCCCTGCAGCCCACGGAGAGCCCATGCCTGAGCAGCTGCTGGCAGGAGCTGTGAGCCATTGGGGACCCACACTGGAATACTCCATTCCTAATGGACTGTATCCTGTGGAAAGGACCCACATTTGAGCAGTTCTCCAAGAACTCATGGAAAGGATACATGTTGGAGAAGTCTGCGAAAGACTGTATCCCATGGGAAAGCCCCCATGCCGGAGCAGGAGAGCAGAGTGAGAATGCAGGAGTAGCAGAGTTAAGTTTTATGAGCTGACTGTAATCCCCATTCCTCATTCCTCTGTACCACTTGCAGGAAAGAAGACAGTAGAGTGGGGAAAAAAGGAGGGAAGTTGAGACTGGGAACAACGGAGTGTGGTTGGTCAGGGCAGGGGAAGGTGTTTTGAGTTTTGATTTTGTTTTGTGTAACTGGCAGTAAATTAATATCCTCAAATCTGCTCTGCTTACGACAGTAATTGGAAAGTGGATTCCTCATCTTTATCTCAACTCATGAGCTTTTTTATCTTATTTTCTCCCCACGTCCTGTTGAGGAGGGGGAGCAATAGAGCAGCTCAGCATGTGTCTGGCAGCCAGCCAAGGTAAACCCACCTAAAACATGAAAAAAATTTTTCAGTGCATTTCCAACACTCATTTTATGACAAATATCCTCAAAGTGATTTTTTAATCTCATTTATACTGCACATTTTTAAAAGCATTTATATGAATTATGACATATGTTTGGGATAAAAGACACTACATAAAATAAAAGTGTCCTCAAAAGTCAAACATATTTAACAAAAATCCTCTATGAAGGATCCTTATGTCTAAGAGTTCTCGAAGCCTTTTCCAAGAACTGTTTTTTTTTTTTAAAAATTAACTAAACATCGAAGTAGTATCACTACTCTGCTCCCTACTCCATTTATCACAGCAGGGAAACAGATGCTAACAACATCCCCACGTCCCAAAAGCAGATTCTTTTCACACATGCTAATGACACAGAAACTGTCATTGTGACTTAACTCAGCCACCATTCCTGAGGTAAGAGATTAGAACTGTCCTCAATCCCCTGAGTATCATCTACAGATACGGAACCCTGTCCATTCTCACAACCAGAATTTAAAGCTATTTGAAGACAAAAGTAGTAATTTAAAAAAAAAACAGCGGGGAGAAACTTACTAAAGTAATTCAAGCCGAGGTGCCCAACAATGCCGCCATGCAAGTGCTCTGCTATTGTGCATCATTTTCTGAAAGAAAGATGGACTGACTTCAAAGAAACTTTGTCTTATTTTTATATTCTGAGAATAACAAGCCATTTTCATTTGTCTCATTCTATCTTCTCCATTTTAAATGGATTTTAAAATGGAGTTATAACCTGCTGAATTATAACCATCTGAATACACTGAAACGAGGAAAATATTCTTTTCACATCTGCTGACAGAAGCTGTTTCTCATTTCAGCAAACTGAGGCTGCAGGTGCTAAGCTGCATCCTGCCAGCCATGCAATTTTCTTTGAAATATGTGCAGTTTAATTTAGATATGCTAAAATTGATTTTTAATAATATGTTTAACAAATAGGGTCAACTTCAGTATGTTTTGTCATCATTCAAGTTTATTTGTAAATAGATTTATTTGCTCATTTGCCAGTCAAGAGTACTAATTTAAATCTGTCATGAGTTGCATCGAGGAGAAACTTGAAACTTCACTTATTTGGTTGATAAGCAGTAATAACACAATATTATGAGAAAAAAAATCATTTCTGGCTTCTTGCCCAGTTACACCAAGTAAAAAGATTCAGCAATGCATGGCTGGTTAAAGAATGATCAAAAACTCTGGGGAAGAAAATCTCACTGATACAAGGCAGAATTGAGTAGTACAGGGAAGCTCAGGATAAATTAATTTAGAACAGCAGTTATTTTCATGGTGACCAACACAGCTGCTGGCAGATAAAAATTTTTGAGGTAGTTTAAGGAAATAAAACTTACTTGTATTTGTAACATTAGAAAAGAACTAGATCAATCTATTTAATATATAAATTTCATACCACACCACTGTTACATTAGAAGACCTATTATATGGCAGCTATGTAGCAAACAAACATCTCTCTAGCTTTCATGTTGATTTACCAGCATTACCTCTTCGATACTTTTGTTTTCAGTGAAATTATCATCCTTTAACTCAAGACTAAAGAATTACCAGTATATGCCCATATATATATCTACATGTGCTCAGAGATAGCACATGTATAGATACAAATATAGACAGATATATAAAAACAAATACACCACAAAACACCAACCAAGCATTATTCCTGACTGCCAGAGCAAAAGCAGCATTTTAAACTGAGACATTTGTTTCAATTGTTACTTATTCCATACAATACTGCCTTAAAATATTCACCTTGCACTGTTGCTAAAAATAATCTGTTTTTATATAGGCAAGTTACTCTGAAACTACCAGAATATCTGCTCAATTTTACACACTGAGCTGTATTTCAAGAATATATCCTTGACTATAATAAACAGTGCCATGGCATTAGTGTGGTGAAAATTAACAGCCAAGTACTTATAAGGCAATAATTACAACTGGGACAATATTATGTGCAGCAAAACTGAGGGCATTTCAAGAGAAAAGTGTTTAGAGTTTACCATTCTTGCCAGGTACCAAAAAAAAAGGAAAAAAAAAAGGAAGAGGGCAGGGGAGGAGCATATTTCTTCTGTTTAGTGAAATGAATCCTGCAAGAGGGTACTGTATTTTTCACATTGCTCGACCCAGTATTAATTTTATTTTGTCCTAAATTTTCTTAAGCATCAGGTTTTCATACTGTAACCTAAGACTGTACTAAGTAACCATTCAGACAGAAGCTGGACAGGAAACAAGGCTTAAATAATGAAAGACAGGAGCCTGGAGTCTAAATCAACTGCATGCATGTATGTTTCTGGTACAGAGGCTAGCAGCTGAGTAGTTAATATTGATAGGGGGGCACTTTTACTTTCTGAGGAAAATAATGTTGTCTGAGAAAGGCAAAATGTTTTATTTCTCTGAGGACTTTTAGATTGCAACAATAGTTCAATTGCTTCTTTGCAATTCACATGTGAAGAGTTCTTTAAAATACAGAGGTGAGAGAATGGCCACCTGAAGGTCATTTTCCACCTTTGTGACACCACTTTGTAAGAATCAGCAGAGCTCTGACCTGCTTTGCAGCAGCATCTTTTTGCCTTACCCCACATACTACCCTCAAGAACACCACTTTGAGCTCAACTCTGATGTGTTATGCAGCAGTGGGATAACTCTTTTCTGGTCATCTCCAGCCACTGTGGTTTCCTCTGTGTAGTACAAAGTGACTTGAGCAAAGCACAGAATCCTGTCTGGGACATCATTCAAACAAAACTGCCTTTTGCGTTTCAGTGATTTCCCTCCTTTTGGAAGAAGAAAGCACCTCTTTATCCCATAACAAAAATTGATTTAAAAAAAAAAAAGAAAAAAATTCTTGCACAACTTCTAGTTTTTCAGTATAGACAGAACAGATACAAAGATTCTTCTAGTAAGGATCCAGTGCTGCAAGTTATAAGCCACCTTTTCTGCACAGCTTTGAAGCTGACAATACCTGTCAGTAGTTTTAACTCACACTACTGAGATAGATCTCTTAATGCAGTCTCTTTTTTTCTAGCCTCAAATTCATTGAGTGCTATAATGACTTAGCCAACCACAGCACAATAAGGCTGAAAGCGACTTGCTCAGAGACAAAATCAATACAAACGTGACAAATATTTCTACAGCCTCTTCATAAAACTCCCAAATTACTGAAATTCCATATCCTAGGCCAAAAACCTAATAAAAATTCCAGGTCTAACCACAACATCATCTCGTCTAGGCTTTATGATTGTAGCCTACCAAACTGAATACAGAGCTCCACTTTATCTTTTCATCAGTTATTGTTTTACCTCATACCACAACAACCTTCCTTCTTGCCTTTAAAGCTCTTTAGAATTTATCAATCTTTGCCTGTGCATTTTGTGTCAGCACTGGCCTTCATCTTCACTGAAAAACACCATCTCTCAGCAACTGTCTCCCTTAAAAACCTTAAGATAGTCTAATCTCTGACATCCTTCAGATGGCAATTGAAAAATTTTCTCCAAAATTCTGACACAATTTCTAGAGACACTGCCTGACTGCAGTTAGACAAAGAGTATCTGCAGATAGACTACTGAATCAGTAACTTTCTTTAACTTCAGACAATTATTTCATCCTCCATGTCTATTTGTTTTTTTTTCTTCTCCAACCTGTCCCTATGACACAACCTCTACTGAGGACGGACTATCATACACATCACTGCCTGCCTGTACAATGTACAACACAGCATAATTTAATGAAAATTAGATTTCTAGATTTTCTGGCACTACCACAATACAAATATTGGCAGAAAACTGAGCACCTTCTTACCTTGGTAACTAGGTAACACAGGGCTTTTATTCTCTTACCGGTTTTGATGTTGGGTATAACAAGTCGCGTAGGCGAATTTCTGTTTCCGATGCCTTCTTTCTTTTGGTTGATAGTTGTGATGAAATTGCTCAAAGTGGAAAACTGATTTTTGGCTCCTCCCTCCAACCCCTGTAATTAGGATGACAGTATGCTATAAAGGGCTAATACAGCACTGCAAGAATAATCTCACTAGTGAGGTATTACACAGAATTCCTTTAAACAGGTTTTATCTTGAAATCAGAGAGTTAATAACTAAGTGAGACATAAATAATGATTCTGCAATTTTGTTTCAAATTACATCAGGAGAGATACCATAAAATTCCTTTTCCTTACATTAAAAAACCTCAAGCATTAATTTGCAGGATGTGAAGATATCCTTGGATTACTGTGAGGAAAACACAATACAGTTAGAATGCTGACAATATTCAAACTGTCTGTATCCAAATGTCTAACTACTCCTATAATCCTCCCTACATCTAGCTCAGTTTAAAGAGATGAAAGTGTCACATTCCTTTTTCCAAATAACCCTTATATACTGAAGTATTCTTAAAAAATTTCCCAAGACTTGAATTCTAACTTGCCAATAAAACTTAAATACTGACTACCTGGGTAAAACTCCCAAATTATTCCAAATTTCCAGCATCTGCTGCCACTTAAGAGAGGCTAACCAACAAACATTTGTTAACACAGTGCCAAAAAAAAAACTCTCCCTGAGTACCTGTACATGTTGCCACAAGGGGCCTGCACAAGCTCTGCTAAGATGTGTTGTGTTCTAATGTGTTTTAACAGTGAACAAAAGTGAAATCACACAACAGACTTCAAAAAGATTTTGCCAGTTAGTCTATTTTTACACTGGTTGCTATTAGATATAGTTATTTACTCTTGAATTTGCAAAGTATAGGTGTGTTAAGGGGTTTGCTTAAGATGACAGAAGTCACATGATGAAGATTTTAACTGTCATCTCAGCTCCAAGTCATCAGTTGATATCAGGAAAAGGCAGGTCAACTCAAAAAAAGATACACGCTCTTCCTGCACATCATGATTTTCAGCTCACAGTAACCTAAAGGCTCATCTGTTTGATATCTGGCATCAATGCTCTCAGTTAGAAAAAATATTTCCATGCAAATCAAAACTTTAAGTCCCATAACGAGAATAAAACCCCTAGAATAATTAATGTAACATCCTGCCAAAATTTTTATTCCAGTACATTTCCCTTTCCCCTTAAGAGAAATAAATTTGAACTACAACATGCAGCCAGAGTTCTGAGGAAAGCACTTCACCTCCACCACAACATCCTGAAATACCACCAGGAGGGTAATAACACAGCCCATAAACCTACCACACCACAGTGTACACAAGCTGATACACTGCCAGGAATTTTAAATAACTGTGGCACAAACAGCTATTTTTCCATGGCTTATAACTCAGCAAATTACAAATATGAACAATCAGCAGGACTTCTAGCTTTAAAAAATACCAAGTTTCAATTTCTACTTCCAAAATCCTTGTATGAAACAAACATTCAAAAATAAAATGTAATTACCACAGCACTTTTCGCATTAACTTTTTCTTTTGTTCTATAACCTTTGAAATACCATTAAGATGCTTCTTAAAAAATTACCTGGCATGTGACTGGAAAAAAACAGACCCTGAACAAACATCACTGACTGAAAAAGAACTTTTAAACAAATCCAGATCTGAGGTCAATCTGCTCTGTCACAAAATGTATGCTCCAGGCAGAAAACCTCTGAAGCTCGGACTAGTCTAATTATGATGACTAGGAAATACATAGCACAGATAATTGAGAAAATGAGATTTATGAAATAAATTATTGTGACAGCCTTTTTGACTGACTTAGTTTTCGAGGTTTTAATCCAGCCATGCCACTAAAATACTACAGGTGAACAGTTATTTAAAAACTTTCTTCCTAATGCCATCTCCCTTAGAAGTGATCATAAAGAACAAAAATTGCATGTGCTACAACTCCCTCATCCTGCTTCAAGCGCAGTTCTAACAATGCTAGACAAACATGTGGACAAAAGCTTTATTGGAAGGCCCTGCAGGAATACTGAGAAACTTCATGCTCAGTAATGAGGAGCTCTGACAACTCCTGGGGAGTAATCTAGGACAAGAGCACAGCACCATGTCATACGTACAAATTTTGTGGGAGGACACTGAGTTTCTGAGCCTAAGACTCTACACACATACTGCCATCAGAAAACTGAACATGCACTCCCCTTCCCCCTCCCCACCATAAGGATTGAGTATGATCAGAGGGAATAAGTGGATCAAAGTAATCTTTAGTCCTGTTTTAAGAGCATATTAATAATTCACAACTCTGTCGGCTTCTTAGTGGAAGTTTTCCAAAACATTACACCCTCCATAAGACTGGAGAGGTACTAGCATTATATTTTATAAATGTATGGTTTTCATTATTGAAGTTAAATTAAATGATAAAACCAAGTCAAACTGTTTGCAAAGAGCACATACAGACTGCCCTTTGGAAGAGGCAAAAGACCATCTAGAAGAGTTTCTTGAAAATTCTATGTTAGCCCTAACATTGCTTATTTAAAAGCCATATGTATATGGTTAAGATTAGTGAAAACTGAAAGATTTTCTTCCCCTGTGCAAGAAGACATGGAGGACACTCATTACTGAAAGGCAACTGACAACGCAACAGCCTACACAAGAAGCAGGATTTCCCCTTCCATTCATAGCTTGAAAGGTGTAACTTTGGACTGGTTTTGCTTGAAAGATGTAACTTTGGACTGGTCTGTTTGTTCCTGCTTACTAGGGAGCAAGTTATTTACCTTCCCACAAGTGTTTTTTTTCAGAATCCGAATACTGACATCCAAACCATCACCCCTTGTGCATTTTTTCTAATCACTATTTGGACCCTAAGAAAAGCCTGAACTACTTGCAGGATCAAGTTAATTTATTCACGGACTAATTTAATCTCCTCAACGTTCCTTAGAAATAAAAGAAAGAAACAATCAAACAAGCATTAAGCAACACTCATTTTCAGCTGTTCCATTAGAATTTTTAATTCAAGAATTTGTATTAAAATCATGCTATATATGATGAATGTCACAACATACTTCACTAAGCCCTGGAATTAGATGTGGCAGCTGGTCACAACTGGGGCTTAGCAGACCAAGGGTCCAATACCTTCTTTACACCAACTCAAAGATCTTGCAAAAGCATACCAGCATTCCCTGTTTGATGTATTTCAATCAAAACTGGCATTCTGTTACAGAGAAACCCAGGGCTATGGAAGCGTCTCTGACATCTCTCCAGAAAACTCTCTCCCTCTCTGTAACAAACATACATAGTTTGACCCCATATACAGCTCTTTGTAAATTCAAGCCCTGCCCTGCATTTGACAAGCAGTCACATCCAGCCAGATCTGAGCTTCTCTGGAGCAGGTCAACTTAGAGAACTTATGCCTGTGTGCAGCAGTTTGGAGGTACATGAAGGACATCCACTACAAGGAAGTCCTCCTGATTCTTTAAGGCAGTTGGGATTCTCCTTGGTTCTCCAGGTGCACACATTTTTCATTAGCTGAGCTAAGCCTGACACATTTTAGGCCAGCACTTGTATCTTTATTCTAAGGGACTGGCATTTGCCATTCAAAGACTGGAGATTTTCAAAGGTAAAAATAATTCCTGGGCACTTATCCATTACAGACTTCTCCCACCAAATCGGTATTTGAATCATAAGAGCAAACACATTCTTCCACATTCCGACCGATTTGCAAAGCTGAAAGCCTTTCAGAAGATTGGAACGTTTAGACAAAACATAAAATTGGCAGAATTGCTCCAAGGAGTTTTCAGTTTGCATACGATTACTTAGTTCAACATTACAATTATTTTCCAACATTCATAAATACTATATGCTCAATCTTTTAACATCAAATTAGGTAAAATGGTAATTTCTAGTAAGTCAGATACTTATCAAAACTGTTGAACTATAAGTGTATTACTTAACTACAGGATTAGTAACATTTTTGCTCTGTTGTTGGAATGAAGTAACTTGTCCCAAGTTTAAACTCTGAGCTATGCAAGATATTCAACTCATGCCAGGAAAATTTTATGTTTTATAACATTGTATGGTCAGCAGAAAGAAAATCGCAATTCCAGTTTAATTAAAAATCTCAAAGGAGGCTTCTGAAATGAAATTTTTCTGGCAAATACCCTTCTCCCAGTTTTTTACCCACGTTAACTCATTCATCATTTCATCAAAACGTTCTGTCATCGTTGCTTCAACACAAAGTAAAACCTGGAAAAGACTTTTTAAGAAAAAGTTACAAATATAGAACTATTTCCCATCTAACTCTCTTGCCATTAAGTGTAATGAGCTGAAACCCTCCACCCCCGAGAACCCTTAATGAACACTCACCACTGCTGCAAACCCTCAGTCATGACTAACCCGACGGAGCAGACCATTGTAAAATGTTAAAGAACTATAAGCGGATGGAGAATTTATAGATTCATTATGTCACTGCTTACAGACGCACTTGTTATTTTTAAGAAACTTGAATGAAAGCCTCCCAACGGAAAAGAACATGAAAGAAAACGAACATGATGCTTCCTCCCTTCCCTCTCCCTTCCCAAGTAAAGCGGCAAACACAGCGAACGAACACGGAGCGGCACAGCCGGTCCCGGTCCCCGGGCCGGTCCCGGAGGCGGCTGCCCGGCCACTGACGGGACCTACCCCGGCAGCCGCGGTGGACGCGGACGGGATGGGCGGCAATTTCTCTCGCTCCTTTTCCTTCTCCCCTTCTTCCTCCTCCTCCTCCTCGGCGCCCTCCTCGGCTGCCAGGGGCGCGGTGCTGCCCTGGCTCAGCTCCGCGTCCGGCGGGAGCACCTCGCCGGGTCCGGGGGGCAGCTCTGCGGCGGCCGTGGCCGCCGGCGGGCTCTGCAGCGACATGGTCCCGTTCCCGGCCGCCCCTCAGCTGCCGCCGACACCTGAAACCCCGCGCCCTCTTCTTCTGCTCCTCCCTCCCGCCGCCCCGGAGCCCCTCCGAGGAGCTCCGGCGGGCACCCGCAGCGCCGCCGCGGCACTGCAGCAGCCGAGCCGCTCCCGGGCGCCCAGACACCCCCGCACGGCGGGGCGGAGCGGGGCGGAGCGCAGGCCGGCCGCCCCCGCCGCGGCCCCGGCGAGGAGGGGGAGCGCGGAACGCGGCGCAGCCGAGGCGGCGGCGCCGGACCCACCGCCCGGGCGTCCCCTCGGTGTCCGCGCCACCTACAGACCGCGGGCGGGAAGAGGGGCCGCCATCGCCATGTTGTTTATGCGCGGCTCGTGGAAACGCGCCCGGTGACCGGGGCGCGGCGGGGGCAGCGGAGGACACGGCGACGGAAACGCCGCGGCGCAGGAACCGGAGCGGTGCCGGCCGGGCAGCCGGGCTGGAGCTGTCCCCGCGCAGCCGCCCTGGAGAGGGCTGCCGGGGTGCGGGGCCACGAGTAATAAATATAAACAAGTAACAAATATAAACACACAAGTAATAAATACAAACATAAACAGAAACATAATATAAACACAAATCTGGGGTGAAAGGCCCTCGGCGCGGGTACCGTGAAGGCTCCTCCTTCACCCCGGGCGGGGCTGGGTGTCGCAGGGGCTGTGCTGCCACTGGTACCTCTCTCACGGCCCTGTCACCTCAGGGCACCTTCCTCGCGGCTTCATGTCACGCTCACACGAGGAAAATACAGGAATCATAGAATCGTTAAGGTTGAAAAAGCCCTTCAAATCATCGAGTCCAACTTTTCGACCAAATACGACTGTACCCACTACACCACGAGGCCAAAACCTTATTGCGAAGGACTAAACCATATTGTGAGGAATGAATGTGTAATGAATGCGCGAGATGAAGTGCTGAACCAAAGTCTGTCCTGTCTCTGTTCAATGGCAAAGCCACAGCAATGCCAGGGGTGTGCAGCTGGCAGGTCTCAGCCCTTTGTTTGGGCAGGTCTCGGGAAGCCTGAGGCAATACCCACTGCTGGAACCTCTGTGTGGCTCCCTGGGCGTGCTGAAGCTTTGCTATAATTGTACGAAGAAAAATTGTCTTCAGAAGAGGTGCTATGTTGAACTGGTTGCAACACAGACCAAATGTAACCAGCATTTGGCTGTAGGGTACTGAACTGCCCCTTGGCTTGGTGTGTGCAGGAGCCCTGCTGTGTGTGAGGGGACCATGTTGTGTACCCCAAACTACACCAAATTTAAGTCCTTCAAACCATTAGCTGCCAGACAAAACAAGTTTCTTTCAGATCACTCTAATCTTGTGTCTGAAGAAGAGTTTTCTTCCCAGCTTCAGGAACAGAGTGTGAATAGCATTACAGACCACTTGGAACAAATCTTCAAAATAGTTTTTCAGATGGAGGTAAACGTGATGGTTTTTGTGTAGAGTTTTGGCTCTACACAAGTAGCTCCTGCAGGAGCTGTGGGAAAGATCTCTGTAAGCGGCATAAAAGCAAAGGCACAATAGGTACTGCAGTGTTAATCTAACACACTGAAAAATGGTTTTCCTTTCTGAATGAACTGGCAGACTTGGAGTTTTTTAGGTTTCATGGCTTTGTCTCCTTACCAAATTAAATATGAGATCTGATTTTCCAAGAAGTTCACTCTCCTCATTGCGCTTACTTCCCAGTGGCTCTCAGCAGTTTGCATGAATAAGCGGCCTGCTGCACTTAAACAAAGCTCCCCAAACACTCACTTATCTTTTTCCTTTCCATGCCAAGAAATAACATAATGATAGTAATTGCAGCAACTTCAGTACAAGCAGCTTTACACCCAGTGGCAGTCCCTAACTAGAAATAATTGGCACAGCTGTTTTGTGGAGCTGTGCTGGCTTGAAACATGGAAAGATCTGCTCCCTTGAACCTGTAGAGAGAGATGAAACAAAGAGAAAATTAAATGTAGGAAGGCAAGTATAGGAAAAACTTCATCATTTTTTTTTCATTTCCACTGAGCTGTGAAGGCCTGATTTTTGACAGCTTCAAAAACACTGAAATAGCCTTCTACCAAAATTATCTCTCAAAAAGCTAATGCAACATCAAAGACATAAATTTTACTGTCCATACTCTCCTGTGCTATTTGAAGCTGAAGCACTCCATTGAACTAAACTAATTAAAGTGAATATTTTGACTCATGACAATTATGAAAATAGGCACAAAACTACTGTTAAAAATTTCTTACTATTTTTGTAGGAGAGTAAAGGAACCACATACTGAAGGAGAAGAAACACATTTTCCTACCTCTAACAAATGTAGCATACATCTAGTGCTAAGGGTTTGAAACTAAAACTATTTCAATGTAATTCACAGATCCACAAAACAGTCAAAGATGTAACCACAGAGGTGAAGGACAAGTCTAAACTGGCTTTCAGTTTGCTAGCATGGAAGGGTGCTAGCTGGGAGCAGCAGTGCTGCATGTAATGAGGCATTGCATGTAGACCCTTCAGTCATTTGTTGCCAAAATGATGAACTGGGGTAGTGGGCAACAGAGGAGTCAGAAAACAGGATAATGACAGTCTTCTAAAACACAAGATCTGTAGGATATACAGCATACACAATTTTCAAATCTAAATGGAAGCATGCAACTGCCGTTCTACAAACGTCATGAATTTGTTGGCCAGATGGCATGGGAGTCTTGACAGAGGGCCATGCACACTTAATACCTGTATTTTGAAGGACCCTTTCCTTACTTTTAAAATCTCTTCTAAGCTGCTTAGAAATCTTAAATCACATGGTGCCAGCTACCTCACAGTATTTTTTGGGGATAGGAGGAAAGGGGAAGTTCAACTGAAAACTGTTGCTCATGCCAAGCACATGCTGCCTGGGCCTACACATTCCCCCTGGTTCCTGGCTGAGTCTGCAGTCCCACTGGACCCCATGCTGGCATGGCACAGTGCTGGCTCAGATAAACATATGTACAATGCAGTTACAGCCCTGAATGGTTATGTGGGAGACATAGGCAGGATATGACCCTGAACAGATTTTCTTCTACATATGGAAGAACAGTCCTGCCTTAGCAGGGTGTTGATCCTTTCAACCAGAATAAGACCTTCTTGACAACTCATTTTAAAATGGTTCAAAAATATGTTTCTTCTATCCAAAGAGTTTGAGTTTTTAGGAAGGGGAAAAAGTCACCGACACATCTCTGTGGAATGACGTGGCCAGGCACAGACTGCCACTAGGAATGACAGATGGAACCAAACCAAATGCTAACATTTGTTCACAAATGATTAGTAAATGCTTACAAGTAATAGATACACTCACAGAGAGTGGCATTTGGGAGTGATACGCAAAGGTAAAAAATAAAGAGGGCTAAATTCCCTGGCTAGTATCTTCATGACAAATCAGAGTATCTCACATGTTTCTCTGCAGTCAGAAGTCAAATTCAGTCATAGCCAAAATTACCTCTGGTTTAATTCAGTAACATCAGGGGCAAGTTTGGCTTAGTACTGGATTTTCCCTGGTCCTCAAATGGTTTACTAGTGTTTGCAATCAAATGGTGTCAAACATCTCTGGTGCAAACTGATATTTCAGGAATTGAAGTGACCTGTGTCCTTTAGAAAAGGTAGCCTGAATTTTGCTGTTTAGTTGGTGATATACTCTCATCACACATCTGTACTGTGTCTCTCTCTTTTACTGAGTAGTCCTGTTTTTTTCTTTTCACACCTTTTGAAGATCTCGTACACTTCCCAGTACAAAATATTTGGACCATTAGACAGATGTGTGCTTTGTAAGATAGACCCTGAGTGGGCATGAGGGGAAGCACAGAATGGCTGAAACATCAAAAGAGGAAGCAAAGCTGGAGACAACCTATTTCCTCTCTATTGGAGTAGGCGAGAAAGAAATGGTTGGGAGTTTTCCAACACAACAGGTTTTCAGCAAAACATTTCAGTTTCAACAGAAAGACTTGATTCATAGAAATGGAAATGTTTTACAAAGAAGCATCTTTTTCAATGACCTTTTAGCAGAACTCAGGCAAGATGCCACTGAAATCCACCTGCTACCCTGCTGACTCAGTTGGAGAGCTCACCACATTTGCCATGTGAATCACCAAAATCAGAGACAGCATAACTTCTGGACTCCTACTAACTCCTGAGCTGCAATACCCTCCTGTGCCACCTGCCCACACCATCATTTAGGGAAGATGGAAGTTCATGTCTGCTCACAAATCATAAGTGTTCTGAAACTGCACAAACGTAGACCTTGTAAGGGATGACCCCAGTCTTATCCAACCTCCCCTATTTGCAGCCATCTGTTTCCCTTGAAAGTTGGACTAAGGTATAAATCTGAGGAATTTTGTCAGAAATAATCCAAATGATTATGAATCCATCTGCCATTGCTAACAAGCTAGTCCATTTATGTTTATTATTGTTGGTGCAAATTTGGAAATATGTCAGCCTTGAGCTTGTTTTACTCTATCTTTTAGTCCCTATTTCTTATGGCTTCATTTGCAAGAGAGAAAAGCTCCTTCTACTCCAGGAACACATGTGCAAGGTGCACTCAAACTCTCCTGAGCTAAGTCCACATTATTTCCCTTATGACTAACATCAGATGATCTAATCTATAGCTGTCACTTACCCTTTGGCCATGCTCCAGTATTTACAAAGCCTCATTTTGAAAAAATGTTTATAGACATTTATAAAAAGTGGGGCAAAGAACTCCTCAGATAATTCATCTGAGGCACTTGCATGCAAGTTGGTGTGTGTTGGCAGATACTCAGTTACATCTTTCTCTTTGGCAAGGGGTAAACTTTTGATTGAAGGTACATCATCAGCCACGATGCATCCAGCTTGGGCATTCCTAGAACAGAGAAGGAAGAGATAATCAGCAGTTCTGTCTTATCTGCATCATTACATTTTCACTTTGGGTTCCTTGTCATCACTGACTGGTGCAATACAACAGCTGTACCAGCTAACTGAAAAAGGCTTATGGACACTGGTGTCTAGGCAACAGGTGATTTTCTAGGTTAGTGATTAACTCATTTTTGTCTGCCTGAATAAGATGAATATTATATTACCCCTTGCCATGGAACAGGACATTTTTGGTTGAAAGAAATCATTAGCCTCTCTTTTACAAATGCTATGGCTATTTTAGTGATGTCCAGAGTGAGGTTATCTGTGATAACACAGTTTAAGTGTAAACATGCAAAAAATGGAAGAAAGATATGGCAAGAGAAAAATTTACCAAATGAAGAGCACTCAGTGACCATGTAATTTTACTCAGGTTTCCATTTCTTCTCTCCAGAAAGTTGGTGTTGGTTATTCAACCTTTAAACTTCAGTTAATTTAACTTAAACTTTTACAGAATATAAAGAAGCATGATCTTCCCTAGTGTTTAGCAAGAGACAGAAGTTAAGGTTGGGACAAAACCCACTACCTTTGTCATGCCTGATCCAGAGTTTATTTTTAAATGAGAGAGAAGCAGATATTAGGCACAGAATTTTATCCAATTTCTATTCAAACTGGAAATAAGAAACAAATGTGCCATGCTAAAGAAGTTTCAAATGAGGATGCAGTAATAATGCTTAATTCAGAAAATAGCTTTTGTACCTTTGTCATTATATGACCTATAAAATTGTAAAATACTGTTAGAATTAAGATTTGTTTAGCATGGCTTTGCAAACCTGAGCTTACTTAGTGGTTAACAAAAGAGTCGGATATCTTTAAAAAGGCAGCATTCTTGAACGGTTGTGAAAGAGACAGATAAAATTCAAATAATCTCAATATGCTCATCCTCTTTGCTTAGGGGGAATGGGAGGAGCGGAGGGTGCCGGTGGAGGCACCAATAGCCGGGGCTGCAGCTCCCTCCAGCGCCGGCACGGCGGCGTTTCCAGGAAGGGAGCCAGACTGCGGGAAAGGCATCATCGCACTCGGGGTTCCTGGCGTTTGGAAATTCCTTACTAGCTCACAGACAGGTTCTACATGGTAGAATTTCCTAGATTTTTGAACTTTAAAGATAATAAATATAGGTCAGATCATGTATACAGTGACCTGCACGTGTATCCTGGAAACTGTTAGGGCAAATGACAGACAAAATTAAACCCATGTGCTGGTTTGGGCAGGATTAAGAGCTGGATGCTTGAAGACTGTTGAGAATTTTAATGCAGCATGTTGTATTCCTTTTGCTATATATAAATGAGATAGGTACAGTGCCTGATTCTTTCAATATCTTGGTTAGCTAACTCTAATTGTCTTTCCTATTTATGGCTAACTTTTACAAATAGGAGAGATGTCTGAACAACTTCTGGAGGTCTTGACTCTTCCAAGGAAGAAAGGCCTCAGGCAGACATATAATGGTAGCTGGAATCAGAGGGCTGTGGTTGTTACTGACCCCCACTGAATTGTTGGTCCTTGCCGAGGAATATGCACCTTTCCTGCCACTCTTTTCAGGCTGGTCTGTAAGATAAACCAGCTCTGCTTTTCATCTATCTTTGCAAGCCTATGGAAACCCGAAGTGGAGGGGGAGCCTCTACCACAGTACTAATGGGGCTGTTACTGCAGTAGAGCAAGCCCTGAGGACAGTTCTCCCAAAATCTGGTTCCTTATGTGCAGCTGGAGTTGGGTTTGGATCTGCTTGTGGAACTGTAGCATAGGCACTGATGAGCCCCAGAAACAAGCAGAACCTGTTGAGTGCCTAGCTTTCCTAGGCTTTCCCTTCTTCCCTGCTCAGGGCAACTTATTTGAGAAAGTCAGTTGTTTCAAAATGAATACCAGGGCTTTCTCCCTTGTCTCCTGTAAACAACACCAGTTTCAAACCCAACTTTTCCACTTTCACAAGATTTTCTTACCTTTCCCACACTGCTATCAGTTGCAAAGTTCCCCTTAGACACTGCCATAGACCCACTGGCTGCTTTTCAACCTGAAGTAGCCATGAGAGTAGACAAAAGGAGCACTGGGGTGGTGCTATGGCAGCCACAGAGCAGAATCACAGAAGGGAGAGGAAAACTCCCAACAAGACTCCAAAGTGTTCTGTAGTGTCACTATAGGCCCCGTCACATACGTACAGACTGAAATGTTCACCACACCTCTGAGGAGCACACCTGAGGTTTCACAGCAGATTTGGGGTGAGATCCAGCTTTAGGACAAATCTTCAGTCAGTGTGTGCTCTGAAACCAGAAGCTCCCTGTGTGCCAGCAAGAGGCAGCAAGGGACACAACTCAATTTTCCAGAAGCACCAGAAGTGCTTATGAGATGGGATGGGTGCCAAGGGCATCCCTGTGCTGTGCATTGTGGATGTCATTCAAACACCCTGAACTGCTGGCATGTGGCTGCAGACAGCACTCAGTTCATGTTGCAGGACTGTACTCACTGAAGGCCTTTTGAAAAAAAAGCACACAAATATAAGTAAGTAAGATCAGGATGTGTTTATGGACACTGTCTAGCTTCTTATATGTAAATACTCATACTCACTCAAAAACTTGTTTCTTCCTAAATAGTGTCTATTCTAGGAAAACCTTCTTGTCCACCCAAAAGCAGAAAAATCTTCTCTCAGTTTGTGTGGAAGAGAAAGAGTGATGTAAATACAACTAATGTAATGGTGACTAAATTTACTTAATAAATGAACAAATAATGGTGTTTTGTTTCTGTCATCTTCAGAGGAAATGTCAAACAAGTGGTTAATAATCACATTTTCTGTCCTTGCCCTGTATCACTGAATTAAAAAAAAAACCTTCACCACAGTTTCTAGGGGCAGAAACTTTATAAAACCAAAGCACTGTTCTAAGTAATAGGATTGATACATCTGACTTCTTCCTGAATAATTATATTATAAGAAATGTTTTCCCTTTAAACTTTTCCTGCACCTACTCTCCTTAAAAGGAAATATTTTGATTTTTTTTGCAAATAAAATTTTTTTTGCAAATAAAGTCTCCTTCACTGGAGTTCCTGAGACACATAGTAGAGGCAGAAGAGAATTCTGTAGTTACAAAACACTTTTTGTATACTAGTTCCCTGTCTAAATTATTACAATTCTTGAAAATAAATCTGGAAGGGTTTTTCTTGAGACTGGCTTCAGCTCCTGAATTTGTTGTCCAGTGCTGGTAGCATGAGCAGGACATCACTTTCCTTTTCAATCTGAGTGACAAAATAGGCTCATCCTGGACTTCCACCCTGTACTGCTCCACTTGACCTCTCCGGATAAAGAAAAGGGGCAGAGGAAAGCTCTTGCAAACCTTCTCATGAACCCTCTGTCCAGCAGAAGAGGCAATAAGGAAATGTGTGTAGATCCTCCCTGTGCCACAAAGCCTGGATAGAGGGGAGCAGGGCTGTTGGGAAGGCAGGCAAGGATGGCTCGGCTCCTTCCAAGGGCCTTAGCTGGCAGCAGGAGAACAAGGGAACCAGCCTCTGCTTGTAACAAAGTGTCCCACATTTTTAGCTGATATTGCAGAATTTACTGTTATTGAGTACAGAGCTGCCTGATTTGCTGGAGAGCATTGCAGGACTACAGGCTCCTTCCCAAGACAGTGGTGCCAAATTATAACATCATTTGTATTTAGCCAAGTAGTTCTATTTATAATAACCTTTCAGGTGACCCAACTGGATACTTGGTAAAGCACGTCTAAAGGAGATTAGTTTCTATCTTCCAGAGTATGAAGTACTATATAAATTCTGCAGCTTAGCTACTGTCTATTTTGAATGTCAGTTAGGATCAGGTAGTGTTTATATGCTCCTGAGGTTTAGCAGTTTTTATTCAGGATTTTTCGAATTTTCAGCATCAAGCTGAAACTTGGCATGTAAGCTGTCAGTGCAGATGCTAGTTTTAGCCAAAAATAGAGTATGCTGAAACTTTTAAAGGTGTCAAGTGGCTTATTTATGCAGTGGTTGCAGATGCTTTAGTTTTCTGGCTTTTTCAATTATACAAAAGCTTACTCTGTCAGCTTCCTGCAGCCTTACTCCATTCTCCAGCATTACAGTCCTGAACAGTGAGGAATAAGAAGGCCAGTAATCACACTGGAGCGATGATCCAAGGATGCTGGTGCCCTGGAAGCAGGTATAAGTAACAGCCATTTTTGGTGAAACAGAACTATCCTTACAGAGTCACTATAAAGGAAATAATTAAGAAGACACCTGAAGTGAACACTCTACCCAAAATGATAACATATTGCTTGACACCACAGTGAAAGGGAAGACGAAATCCCCGGCACTGTAGAGGTTCCCTAGCACTCTCATTTAGATAAGGAAGGACCTCCTTCCAGGGATCACCAAAATTTCCTCTTCCAGTAATTATTGCAGAGTACAGCTCTACATCCACCATGATATTTATTGAGTATGTGTATTAAAGTATAAGGCACCACAATTCAGAAAACTTGTAATAGTATAGATTCACTTTTGTTCAGTGATCTACAACACCATTTGAGTGGCAACAAACTGCCCCTCATAAAACAAATCAATCCAAATATATATGCATCAACAAGTGAACCCACTTGTTCCATTTTGTACAGACAAAGAAATGCCCTCTGCCATAACCTAAGTTCTGGTAGACTAGAAAACAAAACGAGGAGATTATACACAGTTTGCTTGCAGCATGTCCTGCCAACAGCTGCAGGAGAGGGCAGGTCAGTGTAATCAAGACGTACACCCTGTCCTCTTTCTTTTCTAAGTACCCTGAAGGACAGGATGGGGAAGATAAAGCTAGGGAGGTCCTGCCTAGTCAGAAGTCTGTCTCCAGCACAAGTAACATTTGTAACAAGTGGAGGAAATATATAATTATTTGCAAGCATGTTGATATATTTAAAAAGTCTCATATGTAGGTTTTTGTTAATTTTAAAAGTTTTAAGAAAACTTGCAGGTTGCAAAGATTGTGATCAGGTTTCAATTGAACTTACTCATTTAACGCTATTTTCAAATTCATAGCTGTATTTTTTTTCCAGTGAGCAATTTACTCTTGGCAGAAGCACTGGTGCCAATATAAGTTAATGTGCATGACTCCCTTATTCTGCCCCTCCTGGGGAGGCATGTTCCATCTGTTTAAAAAGTCACAACAGTTGCAGAAAAATATTTTTAAGTTTAGACCCTTTCATTCCACTGAATCAAACTAGGCACAAATATGAATAAAGACCAATCACAAGATTGTAAGCATTTGCTCCTATGTAATACATAGTCAATACTTACTCATTTTATTTTCTCTGAGGAATGGTAGAATTTCAACATTCATTAGCTATACCTCTTCTAGAGGTCTTCAGCAGTAATTTTTCCTCTAAAACTAATCAAAATAATAGATGAAGCCATATCATTCTCTATTTAGTAGCCAATATATGCAAACCTACAGTATCCTGACATACAAACATTTTAGTCTTTCCTGTCAGAATGAAGCAATGTGAAACACCTGAGCTAATTTATTTGGGCTTTAGACAGCTGTGGATGAGAACTAATATATGGTCAGGATTTGAAATTATGCCAGCAGGATCTTACTCTTCAAACAGATGCTCCAGGATTCTATTAGAAAAGTCACATATCTCACATTATCATTTGATGGGAACCAGCTCAGAAGTCTCTTTCCCTGATGCTACAACTGTCCCTGTGAAATAGCAAACATTTTCTGGTCATTGTGTGCTCTGTGAATTACTTTTCTAAAAGCTCAGGGTCCATTTTCTTAACTCTAAAAACATGGAGGTTGAACCAAATCATGTTTGTAAAAAACTCTTAAGCCTCAGTGTGGTACAAATTTGGGGATTTTTTAGTAATTTCAAAATGTTAAACTAATTTTACAAACAAAAAAATTTAAAAACCCAAGCCCACAAGGGATTCTTCTTTACCAATCCTTTGCTTTTGAAAATACATATAAGAATTTAGAGATTCCATTTTTTTTCCTATTAGGCATAAAAATGAGACAGCCTAGAAAGATACAGGCAGAGGAATCCACACTTGTACTGGTGTCTGCCTAGACCACTTCTTGATGCTGCATGAATAGGAGGCTCTTGACATTATACATCATGCTGTTATGTGGGCATAAACTGGTGTTTCTTTAACACTGTATCCTACTTAGAAAGGGGTTTCAGGATGCCTGGGCACAGCTGCAGGAGGAGCACAGAATGGCCGTGGGGCCAGCACACACATTCAGAGCTTCTCCAGGATACTTGGTTCACCAGGGTATTTGGTTCAGAGCTCTAGGTGTGTCCTCTGTGCTTGCTGTGTGTGCTCCAGGTGGTGTGCAGCTGCAGCAGCTCCATACCTTTCCCAAGGCCAAACCATTGGAGGGAATGGGCCAGAGGAGCACACCTAGGCCAGATGCTTTTTGTGTCTTTTCTTCCTCCATGGACACCACGTCTCATTGCAATGTTTCCCCTCAGGAAACATCACGGTTTATGCCAGAGATTTCTTTCTCTCAAGAGTTTAATCTGTACCTGTCTTCAGCTGAGACAAATAGAAGGTGGACTTTTTTGGTAGGTTACTCATGCTGTTGATAGTCAGCAGTGGCTCTAGTTTCATGAATGCTTTCAGGTAGCATAGACAAGTTCTGATGTGAAAGAAGCTGTCCATCCTCTCTCACCCTCCAGATACCTGCTGTAATCCTATCACAACCCTGTGTTTGCAGGAGCATGTTGTATGGTCATGTGTAGAGCTGGTTATGTTTAATCCAGGGAAAAACTCAGAAAAGTTGCTATGTGATTCTTGAAAAGATGGTGAGGACCAGCAGCAGGACCTGGGCTCAGAAGTGGCTCAGTGCAGTACCTGAAAGTCAAGCACCAGTTCCAAGGCTGGAACTCACCACACTGATGTAGGTTCTGTGCAGCGAAGGGCACCTAAATCAACCTCTGAGGGAGATGCAAACAGGGCACCCCTGGGATTCAGAGCCCAAGTTCACTTCTGGTGCCTGGCTGCCTACACCTGCACAGAAGGGAAACGTGCACACAGGTTGTATTTTGCGAGAACTGTTCCAAAAAGGTACAGTGAATACTTTATGCTTGTGGTGTGATTTGACACATGACATGCCACAGCAACCTTCCAGGGCAAAGAATGTGGTCGCAGTATGTATCTGATATAATTAAGGATGTATGACTTAAGTACCAGCTCATGGCCTGAAGTGATACCACTGGACTGAGATACAACATTGTGGTGCTGCTTTCCATGTAGGGAATTGCAATATGCGCTAAAAATACTGTTGGGCATGTGGAAATGTAGAGTATTATCACATACAGAGGGGGACATGGAATGTCAGTTCCACTAGAAGTCACCACAGAAGAGGGAAAACACAGCACTGGACATTTTAAAGTAAGCCTTTTTGCACTGCCAGCAAGATAAGCTGGGGCTGGCTTGACATTATCTCTTCCTCCCCTCTGTCCCTTGCAGGATGACAAATGATCTGTTTAGAAGTGAGTCATAGCTAAATAAAACATGCATAGGTAATCATTTGCACCATATTAGGCATCAGTTTTCCACCACACATCATATCTATATAGCTACTGCAGACATTGTTTTCCTCCCTGTGTTTTGTCATGGGAAGATGTATTTATTTTTAAGCTGTATTTAAATTCACTCATCTTTAGGGAAACCTGGAGGGGATGCTTGACATGAAAGGATCTCATCCTCTCTCCAGACCCAGTCTGTGCCCAGGCTCTGCTATCCCAACTCTGGGTGGCACACCATGACTGTGGTTTAAGACAGCATCTGGGAGAGAAGACTTGTTCTGACAAACTTTTTAGAAAAAGTACCCAAGATCTAAAATTCTGGTTAGAGACAGCAGCATCTGCTGACTTATTTAAATAGATACATTCTGGTTCTAACAATCATAGAATCAGAAGAGGGGGAGCAGAGAAATTTATACACTGAGTTACTTGGGAAGGACAACAATGTAATAAACGAAATGTTCTGGATAAAACACAAAGTGATTAAATTCAGCCTTAGAGAGCTATAGAGCCAACTCCTGCCTATTTTACCCATATGACTAGTTTCATTAACAAAAATATGCTTCATAATAAATTGCCAGTTATAATAAAAACAAATAACTTGTTCTTTTGCTTCTCTGTTGCTATGCATTTTAATAATTCCACTCATACTTGTTAAAACTTGCGCTTTTCTACTGCCATGTTGTAGAATACTCTTCACATTACTGCTAAACCACTCTATCTCCCTCTTCTGTCTGAGCAATATGTCAATATAGGATCCACATAAAAGGTAAAGTAAATACATGGAAACAGGTGCAAGAGCGGGATGATGCAACCGCCTGCTCACTCTGCCCACAGGAGCAATGAGGCACCTCGGGGCCACGAGTGTGAATCCAGAAAGTGGCACTGAGTGAATTCCATGCCAAAATGTTGATAATATCTGATGTGTGCAAGAGGGATGCTGAGTGCACAGAACTGCGTGTCTTGTGGAACATAATACCATGCAAACACCAGCGGGGTTAGATTTGCACACAGTAGGCATTTATTTACTATAAAAACAGATGTGCCTCATAGTTGCATCTAAAAGGTGCATTCCCAAAATTAACAATACAAAACCTGTACGAAGGTAACTTTAATAATTAATTTAGAAGAGTTGCTCTCAATTTGTTTATGCTGTAAGTACCAATTTTAGTACAGTACTGTCTGACATCCATGAAGGGTTTTTTCAAATATTTTGTATTTTGTCACATTTTTATTTGACTTTATGATTCGAGGACAAAGGGCACCAGATTGCTTTAAAGGAGTTGCTTGTTCTTTTATACTATTCATGGAGTACTTAAGGCTATTCAGGAGAATCATGATCTTTAATATGCACGTGTACAAAACATACTCTGCAAAAACAAGCTGGCAGAATTTTGCACAGAGCTGTGGGTAACATCTCTTTCCTAAGAAATGGTACATTTAAGAAGTGGTTGGCACTTTTTTATTACGACCATGACAAGTGACACCCCAGAAGACACCCCTTGTGCCCAGTCTTTTCAGGAGCATTACTCAGAGCATTACATGAGAGGGCAACTGGCTCAGTGCTGCAACAGCTCTGGAGGGAGAGATTTCACTTTACTGCCCATATGAAAGGGGAAAAGTGAGGTAAAATGATATGAATTTGGATTTTTATCCACATTTCCAAGAGCTACACTTTAGAAGCTAGGAGAATTCTGTACAGACATTATTCACCCCCATTTCTGGAGTCCCTAAAGCTGTTATGCTGAATGTTGTACAGAGCTGGAATATAAAGGCAGGCCCAAAGACAGCTGTGTGTGATACAACTGATGATAAATGAGTGTTAATGGATGGAAATAAGAATGTAACACTATTACTCTTCAGCCTTCTGAAGAATTGATATGCAGGGAAGGTGTGAGAGGGTAAAAACTTCCTGTGTTCTAGCAGAAATATTGTTTCCAAATAGAAGGACTTTGCTTAGAGTCTTTTTACAGTCTAGCTGGAGATTCATCTTAACACTGATGGGTATTTAGTGAGTTTGAAATATTTCTTCTCATGCTTTATGCATGTTTGATGAACTATCGTGGAACCCTCTTGGTTGTCTATAAAGTTGTGATCTCTGGATTAAGGAGGGTCGCCTAAACCTTAAGAGTTTGCCCTATGGCTGAATCTGGCCCTACCAGAGTTCAGCATTGCAGTGGTGCTCTGCAGCTAGAAATCCAGCACCTCTGGCTCTGGTATAGATTTATCAACAGAATAAACCAGAGCCCAGGCTGCTGCCAGTCTCCATGGATCATGCAAAATGCGTTTCAAGCAGAATAAAAAAGCACTTTGGTCTTTGTCTTGCACCAAGGATAAAACAGTCCCAATTCAAACAAGTAAAAATTATTAATGGTAGCAGACAGCTGGATTGCGGAAAACACAGATCAAGGACACAAGACGTCCTTGCCTCCGTAGTTTTCCATTTGCTCATGTTGGAAATGTCTCCAATGACTGTCTGTTCTCTTGGCTTGTTTCTGGTCTTGTGGGCAAAGCACTAGCTGTGATGAACTCAGGGTTCATGTGAGCTGAGCTCACATGATAAGTCAGACTCCAGACTCCCAGTACGTGGGTGAAATTCCACACATGGCGCTTCCTTCAGAGTTGTAGCACTGTGCCCTTTATTCTCTGCTGTATTAACTTGGGGCCCATTTAATCTAAGGCATTCTGCTTAAGACTGGTTGGCAGAGTGCTGAAAGATGGTTGAAAAAAGGGAGAACCAAATGACAGGAAGTGAAGCCAAACTACAAGGGGTATGAACCTTGTTTTCCTTTTCAAAGTAGAATTAAATGTATATGATCTAATTTAAAATGTCAGGATGCTTTTGAAATATATATATATAATGTTTCATTTTAGTAAGAAGAAATGATGAAAATCTTTTTACTACCAAGCAGATGCGGATGACATTGGCTGGCAGCCTGTTACAGCACAGTAGTACAAAGGGAATTTTTCCAAACATTACCACAGTAAATGCCTTTTTTTTTTTTCTGTTGAGATCTTACTACTATAAAGTCAATCAACTGAGAAGAATTTCTTATGTTTCGGGTGGTAATAAATCTTCTACAACCATGTTAACCAACACTTAGGGCAGTTTTGCTGAATGATATTACTCTGTATCTCACAGTACAAATTGCTGAAACAAGAGAAGGGGCTTCAAACATTTCCTTCCCAGTTTTGGTCAGCATTGTATGACTACATAAGAGAAATAGCAAGGAATTCATCAGAAATAGCAGTAAGCCACAGTTCAGGTTTTAAGTCAAAAAAGAAAACAAAACCAAAACAACCTTTTCTTCCCCCTCCCCCTCCTTATTCCCATCTATCTGTTTAACAGACTTTGTGAAAAGTCTTAGAATAATTTCTCTTTTCAATGCTTCTAAATTAAATGACTTACTAGAAATGAATATTTCATGGCATATCAGGGCTCTGATCTTCAAAGCTCCATCTCTTTAGTGCTAATTATTTCAACAAGACCTATACTAAAGGCAAATCCTGTCACTTTTCTGTGTTGTCTGCATTAACACTATAAAACTAACTTCATCTGACAGTTAAAGTTCTCGTTTCTGGTATTTCCTCATTTTTACTTTTTACTGTCTCCCACATATAGATGTGACACAGTTTGAAAAGGCATTGTGTTTGGAAACCCCACAGTTAACCAGTTATGGCCTCATTAGTAAAAAAAGAAGCAAAACCTCAAACATTTAATCCTTAATTTTCTTTCTTTTCAAGCCAAAACTACCTTTAATTTCTATAGTGGAAATTCCCATAGCTGTAGTCATAAACAAAGTATCCTTTAACCCTGAGCAAGGAAGCAAGGTCTACTTAGACACCTACATGTTTGGAGTTAAAAAAGTTTCCACTTTGGAGTGAGTAGTTTCCATTAGACCTCACTTCTCTTCTTGCAGTTAAAAAAAAAACCAAAAACAACAAACCCAAACCAATCAACCCTCCATCTGTATTCCTCTCACAATCTGATGGGCCCAAAGGTAATAAAATAACCCCCCAAGCCCAGCAGTTATGTTATTTTATCAAATGGAAAGACTTGCAGTATGAAGCTGGAAATCTTTTCCATGTACCTTGGCCAAGGTCAAGACAACCCTGTGTACAGCCTGTGGCCTGGGGTGTCAGCATTTCAGACACACTTTCAGAGGCTCTTGCCACAGTCCTTTCATGCTCTGTGTACACTGAGGAAAACACGTGAGACAAAGTTCAGGCTCTTCATCTCAGCCTTTGAAGTTCCCTCTTCTTCCTTTACTCATAGCTACCTTCAGCAGCCCACCTCTCATTAGCTGCAATTCGCAGAATCTTCCTCTGTCCTGACTTCTGCCTGACTCTGGAAGTCTGGCTGAGCATCCAAGTGGACCCTTACATTGAGAACCTGAAAAACAAAAGCAACTGGGAATGGGCTACAAGAGATTAGCACAGGGGCTCATGGTGGCATTCCACCTGTCCCTTGCTTGTATAATCCTCCAGGTGAGAGCACTAAGGGTGGGTGGCTGCTCTGTGGTGCCTGAGCAGCACAAACCAAGACCACTGCAGCCAAAGAGCAGTAAACACTATGAGCATGGGGCAATAACTTCTCCAGCCTACTCTTTGGTCACTGAGCAGCCCAAATGCGGGGGAATACCGGAAAGGAGGGAAGAACCGGAGTTTCAGACTTCTGCTGTTTGTCCTCCAACCTCTGAGCTGAATGACCTAGATCAATTTTGACTTTCTAAAACTGGTATTCACAAGTGCAGCATTTCACTGCTCTAAATACTCAGGGCAGCTCTTCCCTCAATACCTACATATGGACTTTTCCACATTAAGTTTGCTGATGGAGAACGAGAAGGCTTTGCATGCCCTTACCCATTCTCACAGCCAGTCACCCATGTACACAGCATCCTTATTCATAGTAATCAGACATATGAAACTAACAATTCAATTCCAGTTTTATGAGGTGCAGATTTCTATAAGGATAGAGTTATCATCACAAACAAACCCGCTGTTTATTTTCAGACCCCTTGCATTTGACAGTTTTATTAGTTTTAGATGTGGATCTTAACTAACTTCCATTCTTTGAGTATTACAAGATTTTGGCCTCTTAAACATTTAATAAACTTGATGAAACAATAAACTAGATTAAATGAAATGTTGCAGAATTAGCTCTGCATTTGAACTGAAATTTTATTGTATCATTTAGCAAACCTAAGGATAAGCTTGTAAAGTTGTTCTTTTGAAACAGCAAAACAAGTATGATGATTTGGGGACACATAGTGTAAGTAGGATGAAGTCTTTTAAAGAAAAATCCCTTATTACATTGTAGCTGAAAAAACCCAAGGCATAATAATTTCCATGTGTTCATACAAGCTATTGGCACAATTTCTCCAACAGAGCTGAAATGATATCTGCAGTTGGCCATTGGGGTGCAAACTTAATGTTTGTTTGAATAAAGCATCCTGGCATGCACAGGTCATCTTCAAACGCCAAGGATTGCTTCTCCATTTTGCATCACAAAATACTTGCAGCAGTCCTACAGCATTTGACAAAATGGTTTATGATTGTGATGCCTGTGTTCACAGCTATTTAGCTTTTATCCTAGATTCCCTTCCCAAATTTTTCCCGTTTTATCCCACTTCTGTTGGGCTTGTGACCATATAAGCTATATGAACAATTGTACTTCTGTCAGGCTAGTCACCCTGTTGGAACTGCCAGAATCTCAGTGGGCTGGTAAATCACAGTTCAATAGCTGCTGCCAGACATAACAAGTACATCCACTGATGTCAGAGAAGCTATTTATGCAGCAAGATGCTGCTCAAAGGGAATATGGGGATCTCACGGTTGACCTGCTTGCTGGGAATGGGGAAGCAAGGGGAACAAAAACAGGCACAAATATTAAAAAGTCTTTTTTATGGTTAAATACTTATTTTGGGATTGCAAATACAGGGAAATAGGGAACATAAATATATTAATTCAAAAACGAGATCAATGAAAATGATTCCTTACATAAAAACTGAAGCATGATGATAAAAAAGTATATATTCCAGCAGATAATTCATCACCATTTACCTCTTTCTGTTAATACAATCACAGTTCAGGCTAAATCCATCATAAAACTTAAACAAACTAGAAATGAGAACATTCTGTTTTGCAGCTGTTAAAAACAATTGAACGTGATTTTTAAGTTCACCACAGATTTTGTCAACAAGTCTTTGCTCCTTGAAACTCCTATGTACACGCTTTCTACTCTTTTCTAACAGGGACTTTAAGAAGTCATTAATTTGGCTTAGTTTGCATGGGAATGATGCAATCTGGACAATGTGGAGAGCAGACTTTGAAAGACATTGTCTGCAAGGCTGTGCTGTGTGATAGGAGCACTTAGATCTGGAATGTCTGAAATGTGCGTTCACTGTGAGAAAGACTGGAATAAACAAGGAAAAAAAGGTGATATTGGTCACTCAGCTGCAGTTACAAAGTCTTACCTGGCACGTGGCAGAGTATTTGGGCTGGCTAAAAGTATACCAGTGTTGTACATCAACAGAAACCCTAGGATAGATGTGGTACTGGACAGAAATAATTCTCACTTCATCTGCAGTGCTTTAGCAAACAAATATATTTCAGTAATGTTTCTTTAATCAGATTCAGAACTAAAATAATTCTTGCTTTAGTGAAACTGGAATAAAGAATATTCTAAAATTCATGAACAACTGATAAGGCATGAATAAAATGACTTCCATGTGTATGAGATTATTATAAATGGGATTTCTCTTTTAAACAAAGAGTACTGTAAACAAATACATGATCCAGTTTATTAACTGAAATTGGCTGGATTACAGTTTGAGAATAAGATACACATGTTGGCAATTACTACACTATAGTTAGCCCTTTGAAAAACATAAACATACAACATGTATTTTTTCTTGTAGAAATTGTAGCCTTTTTAGTTTGTCTTACTAGAATATTTTGAGATGTATCTTTTAAAAATGTATATACTAGCCTGAATTCTGAATCCATATTTGGACATAAGAGGGCAGATCCAGATTCCATCTGTTAGAGGAGCTGGGGTAGAAGTTAGGAAGGTCTGACAGCCATCTGGAGCATAGCACAGAGGGGGACTAGGTATAAACATTTTAGTGGTTATCATGTTTGTCTATAGCCTGTGTCACCCAGGGTATTAAACCAAGAGAAGCATTGCCTAGTTCATCCAGAAGAAGAGCCGTGTCAGTGCTCTGTTTTATCAGGGCTGTTTTATCTTGCAGTATGGTTGTTCTCATGTCCTGATCTGTAAAATGTGGCAAAACAGAATTTCCCTACTTCCCATAGCTGTTATTAGGAGAACTTAAACTGCCAGGCTCTTAGGTACCAGTTGCCAAAGAAAGCTAGATTGTATTTTTGTTGGGTTTTTTTAGTGCAGCTTTGAAAGAAAAAGCTTCTCTGCTTGGTATAAATAAAGAGAGAAACCTTCTGAAGAACAGCAGCCTGGCATTCAAAGCTCTGGTGGGACGTCCAGGCCAAGTTCTTGTTCCCTGTCAGGCAGAGCCCTTGATTTGTCCCGGGTCTGCTGCCATGCTGGTGAATAAGCCTTAAAAGCACAAGGCTGCTGGCCATTTTGGAGCAAGTCTTTCTCAGAGCTAGAGCCTTCTCTTTCTGACACACCACAAAATGTGATTTAAGCTCTCCATAAGTTTTGAGAGCTCTGTGCTGGAATACACTGGTTGGAGTGGAGAGGGGCAAGTTAGATCCCATGGAAAGGAACAGCAATACAGATCTGAACCAGAGTACCATATTCAGCCTAAACAAATGATTGTTGTTCCACAGTTAGGACAGGTGGCTGGCAAAACCAGCCAGGGGCAATTCAAAGATAATATTCACGTGCTGTCCCACTTGCCCAAGTTAAGGAAATTCATGTTAATCCTGACACTAATTCAGTACTGGACTATGACATTAGAAGGACATATGCAGCAAGTAGGAACATGTCTGAAGAGATCACTCTCACAATACAAGAACTTTGTGCAGCAGCTGTAGGGAAAAGAAGATGAAATCCAGGCCCCAAAGCTCTGCTTCAAGCCCACCACGATTTCCAGCAGAACCAGGCAATGAGGACAAAGTGTTTTGCAGAGATTATGTGAGTAATAATTTTGGTGCTGTTAGTCCTATCCTGGAGTAGCTAACACATGGCCATGAAGAAGACAGACCTAACCTCTCCCTTCCTGTCATGCAGCCTAGAAAACCAACGAAGTATTGCAACAGATAGGAACAACAGCACAAATGAACCCTCTTATCTAACTGACACCGGTACTGTTGGCTCAGTTAAATGAGTTAGAAAGATGTGAACTTAAAATGTCAAGTTTAGAAGACAGAGGGACTCCAGCCCCAGTTGAGATTCTCATGCAGCAGCTCCCCAAGTACAGAAGTGACACAGTTCAAGCATTATTTACTTCAACCAAAATTTACCACCTTTACAGTATGAAGGATTGCCCCAGTGAAGGAGCTAAGTCAGTCCTGTCCTCCTTCCATCACAGCACAGACTAAGATGGTCAGGTGATGGGTTAACTTCATGTACTGAACTTCAAGATTCATCAGAGGTATAGCAAGACCTCACTTTCCAAGCAGAGCCTGGGATAAAATTACATCAGATGCCATACAAGTCTTCAGCTGCCTTGAGCAGGCCAGTAACTGTCTGATGTTACAGGAAACCCCAGATTATTTTTGGGTTTGGTACTGATTCTAATGTCACTTTTAAACAACATGAAAAAAGGAGGAGTTAAAATTGAGAACTTCATAAATCTTACTAGAGAAAATTCAGTTGAAATTACATGAGATGGAAGTATGTTCTGAAAACTCTCCAAAGGGTCTTAAAAATGCAGTAGAGGGAGAGAAATACCATCCAATTAGTCCTCTACTCCTACCCACCAAAATGACTATGCTAAATAGCAAAATAATCAGTTAAGGAGGGATCAGAAAGCATGGAGGAAAAATTGAGTAAAGGACTTAACAAAGCCAGCATTTCCACCTCTCTCTGTGTTTCATTTCATTTTACAAAGCCAAAGATGGTTTTCTTGTCATTATAAAATGAAAGCCTGCCCTGCCCTGTTTTGTTAGAAAGTGTTGATTTTTTCATATCAGCTACCTGCTCAGACAAGCAGAAAATTTCAGATAAATCCTTGTAACAGTTTTTGTTTTTTTTTTTTTTTTATTTTGTTTTTTGTTTTTTTAGGGGGGG